>JASJYW010000027.1:68373917-68402455 GCA_030386875.1 Morinoia aosen
GAGAGGGTATTTACCCTATTTGGATTGAAGGAATGGGTTCATTATCTTTAATTAACGCTCCTGGTGGAAACCCAGACTATAATGGTGCAGGGTAAAATAAGTTGTTTTTTTAAAGACGATAATCTTTTTTATTTTGATAATGAGATGACAGAAGAATGTGTTTCTTTGTTATCGAACCAATCTAAGCTAACCTTAGATAATTCTATTGATTTTGTAGTAAAATCAAGTTTAAAAGGAATCTTGAAGACAGATAAAAATATACTAAAGATTGAAATCTTTGACTTTTTTGGTCGTAAACTTAAAACCCAAAAGGTAGAAAGTAATCAACTTATTGAAGTTAATCTGATGGGTTTACAAAGAGGTACATATATACTATTGGCTTACGAAAAAAATAATATAAATAGTATTCCATTTATATTACATTAACTCAAAGGCTCTTGTTCAGTAAAAGTGTACGTGACTTCATCTAGTACCTCAAATAAATCTTTTAAATGATTGCGAGTCACTAGTCTATTTCTAAAAGGTTTAAAGTCAGGAATTCCTTTAAAATAATTGGTGTAATGTGGTCTAGTTTCTAATACGCCTAGTTTTTCACCTTTCCATTCACAAGCCCAAGTTAGGTGTTGTTTAGCTGCTTCTGCACGTTGAGCAATGGTAGGTTTGGGTAAATGTTCGCCCGTTTGCATATAATGCTTTAGCTGATTAAAAATCCATGGGTTACCAATGGCAGCTCGTCCAATCATAATACCATCAACGCCATAAGTTTCTTTATATTCCACCATTTTTTCGGGTGAATTAATATCACCATTCCCCAAAAATTGGAATTACAATGTTAGGGTTATTTTTTATCTCGCCAATTTTAGTCCAATCAGCTTCGCCTTTATACATTTGGCAGCGTGTTCTACCATGAATAGACAAGGCTTTTATACCTACCTCTTGTAAGCGTTCAGCAACTTCTTCAATATTTATAGAGTCATTGTCCCAACCTAGTCGAGTTTTTACCGTAACGGGTAAATGAGTACTGTTAACAACAGCTTTGGTTAGTTTAACCATTAAGTCGAGATCTTTTAAAACACCTGCTCCAGCTCCTTTACTTACTACTTTTTTTACAGGGCAACCAAAATTAATGTCAACCAAATCAGGGTTAGCGGTTTCTACTATTTTTGCTGATAGAGACATGGCTTCTTCGTCTCCACCAAAAATTTGAATGCCTATGGGACGTTCGTAATCAAAAATATCTAGCTTCATTTTACTCTTCATTGCATCACGAATCAATCCTTCAGAAGAAATAAATTCAGAATACATTAAATCGGCCCCATGTATTTTACATAAACGCCTAAACGGAGGGTCGCTTACGTCTTCCATAGGTGCTAATAACAAAGGGAATGTAGGTAAGGTTATATTTCCTATCTTTACCATAGAGAATTTAAAATTTTACAAAATTACAAAATCTTATGTCGACTGAAAATAAAAATAATTATAATAAATATTTGCAGCTAACTAGCATTGCTTTTCAAATGATGATAATTATGTTTATTTTTGTATGGTTAGGTAGAATAAGTGATGAGTATTTTAATACTAAAAAAAGTTATTTTACAGCCCTAGGTAGCTTGCTGGGTCTAGGTGTTTCATTATATGCTGTTTTAAATCAACTAAAAAGAATGCAATGAGGATATTAAAAAATTTAGTTTGGGTTAGTGTTATTTATTCATTGTCAGTAATTATACATTTTGTTTTAATGAATTATGTATTGAACAAACCTAAGGCATATTTTTTTGAAATTTATGTGTTTACATTAGTGGTTTTAATTGCGTCGTTAGCTTTTATTTTGCTTGTTAATAAATATTTTCACAAACAATTAGGATTCATTTTTTTAGGACTCATTACTCTGAAGCTGTTTGTTGTAAAATTGTTTATGAATAAAATGCAATTAAATGAAGAGCCTGAGTTTAGATATAGTCTTTTTGGTTTGTATTTAGTAGGTTTAGTTCTAATCACTACTTTTACAGCCCAATTATTATTATATAACGAAAGAATGACAAAAAGCAGAAAATTCGATTATAATAATTGACAATAAAACACTAATTTTGCACCTCAAAACTTTGATTAATGAGAAATCCTATGCGTCGATTTTTTACGCTGTTTGTTTTACTATACTCTCTTGGCTTTGTGTCTGCCTCTGACGCTTTGCACGAGAAGGAGCAAGCTAAAGTGTTGAGTGCTAAAGAGCAAATTAAAAAAGAAATCAAAGAAGATATTGAACATCACTTATTAGACTCTCACTATTTTACCATTTTTACCGATAAAAAAGAAAATAAACACTATGGTTTTCCATTGCCAGTTATTTTGATAGATGGAGGACTAAAGTTTTTTATGTCAAGTGAATTTAATCATGGAGAAAGTCTAGTTAAGAAAGGAAACTCATATTATAAGCTGTATCACAATAAAATATATAAGACAGACGCTCAGGGAGTCATAAATTATGACGACAAACATCATCCAATAAATGAAAAGCCATTAGATTTTTCAATCACTAAAAACATAGTCGCTATATTATTTGTTTGTGTATTATTATTTTTAATTTTTGGTGGACTGGCCAGAAACTATAAAAATAATCAATTACCAAAAGGCCCAGGTAGGTTTTTTGAACCTATTATTCTTTACATCCGTGACGAGATAGCGATTCCTAATATTGGTAAAAAGAATTATAAAAAATATATGCCATTTCTATTAACCGTATTTTTCTTTGTATGGTTTTTAAATATACTTGGTCTAACACCACTAGGTATAAATGTAACAGGGAATATAGCAGTAACATTTGTGTTAGCGGTTTTTACCTTTTTAATTACAAATTTTACAGGTAAAAAAGACTATTGGCTACACATATTCGATCCATTAGGAAATACGATGCCTTGGTATGCAAAAATACCATTATACCTTATTTTAATTCCAATTGAAATTTTAGGTGTTTTTATAAAACCATTTTCATTATTAATACGTTTGTACGCAAATATGACAGCGGGGCATATTGTATTAATGAGTTTATTAGGCTTAATCTTTATATTTAAGAATTTTGTAGGAGGAACGCTTTCATTTGGATTAGCTTTTGTGATATCATTAATAGAAATACTTGTAGCATTACTACAAGCCTATATATTTACCATGTTGTCAGCATTGTATTTTGGTTTTGCATCGGTAGAACATGAACACGAAGAAGCACATTAAAAAAATAGTTTAATTTAATTATATATATATATTATGGAAATTCCAGCAATTGTAGGAGCAGGTTTAGTAGTAATCGGAGTAGGGATCGGTATCGGTAAAATCGGTGGCGCAGCTATGGAAGGTATTGCAAGACAACCAGAAGCTTACGGAAAAATTCAAACAGCTATGTTGATTGCAGCAGCGCTAATTGAAGGTATTGGTTTTGCAGCATTATTTGCAGTATAAACCTAAAAAGTAACTGCTGTGACGGTTGGTTACAGCAGTAATTTTTATAAGTTACTAAAATTTTAAACAAAACATAAACATGGAAAAGTTAATCAACGATTTTTCATTTGGTCTGTTTTTTTGGCAAACCTTACTATTCTTTTTGCTACTTATTCTATTATGGAAGTTTGCATGGAAGCCAATTTTAAATGCAGTAAATGATCGTGAAAAGTCTATAGAAGACGCCTTAAATGAAGCTAAAAAAGCACGTGAAGAAATGGCTCAACTAAAATCAGAAAACGATAAAATTTTAAAAGAAGCTAAGTCAGAACGTGATGCCATCTTAAAAGAAGCACGAGAAATGAAAGAAAACATCATTTCTGCAGCGAAAGAATCGGCTAAAATAGAAGGCGACAGACTCATAGCCAATGCCAAAGAAGTAATAGGAAATGAAAAAGCTGCCGCAATAACAGACTTAAAAAATCAAGTAGCACAACTTTCTATTAGTGTAGCTGAGAAAGTATTACAAAAAGAATTGAGCGATAAATCCGCACAAACCTCTCTAGTAAACAGCTTAATTAACGAAGTTAAACTAAACTAATTATGGCAGGATACCGTGTAGCCCGACGATATGCAAAAGGCTTGATGAGTTTTGCAAAAGAAACCAACCAAGCGGATCAGGTGTACCAAGAAATGACTAATATTAATAAGGTACTAAAAACCAATCGTGAATTAACACAATTTTTAAAATCGCCAGTATTAGACGCAAAACGAAAAACAATAATAGTAGATGAGATTTTTAAAGACTTCTCTAAAACTACACAAACCTTTGTGAAACTAGTGATTAAACAACGAAGAGAAGCTAGTTTAAAAGAGATTGCCAATCAATACATTCTGATTTATGACGTACACAATCGTATTCATAAAACAGAATTAATCTCGGCAGTACCTTTAGAGCAAAACACAATAGACCAAATAATAAACAAAGCCAAATCCTTTATGGGTGAAACCTTTAGTTATAACGTAGAAAATAAAATAGACACAAGTTTAATAGGTGGCTTTATTTTACGAGTAGGCGATAAGCAAATAGACGCCAGTGTAAAAAATAAACTAAGTAACCTTAAAAAAGAATTTGAAATAAACGAATACATTCCTAAATTTTAAACAAACAACAATGGCAGAAATAAAACCAGCCGAAGTATCGGCAATACTAAAACAACAACTTTCTAATTTTGATGTAAATGTAGAAATGTCAGAAGTTGGAACAGTATTAAGTGTAGGAGACGGAATTGCACGTGTATACGGTTTAGATAACGCACAATACGGCGAATTAGTAGAATTTACAAACGACGGATTAGAAGGAATGGTTTTGAACCTTGAAGAAGACAACGTTGGAGTTGTAATTCTAGGTGAATCAAGACAAGTAAAAGAAGGAGATACCGTAAAAAGAACTAACCGTATTACCTCCATTAATGTAGGTGAAGGCATGTTAGGTCGTGTGGTAAATATGTTAGGACATCCAATAGACGGTAAAGGCCCAATAACCGGAGAACTTTTCGAAATGCCAATCGAAAGAAAAGCACCAGGAGTAATATACCGTCAGCCAGTAACAGAACCCTTACAAACAGGAATTGTTTCTATAGACTCAATGATTCCAATTGGAAGAGGACAACGTGAGCTAATTATTGGTGACCGCCAAACAGGAAAAACATCAGTTGCTATTGATGCCATCCTAAATCAAAAAGAATTTTACGACAGGGGAGAACCTGTTTATTGTATATATGTTGCCGTAGGTCAAAAAGGATCTACCGTAGCACAAATCATGAACGTATTAAAAGAACATGGTGCCGATGCTTATACTGTAGTTGTTGCAGCCAATGCATCAGACCCAGCTCCAATGCAAGTATACGCTCCAATGTCTGGGGCAGCAATAGGTGAATATTTTAGAGACACAGGTCGTCCAGCACTAGTGGTTTATGATGACTTATCTAAACAAGCCGTTGCTTACCGTGAAGTATCTTTATTACTTCGTCGTCCACCAGGTCGTGAAGCATACCCAGGAGATGTATTCTACTTACACTCACGTTTATTAGAACGTGCTGCTAAAGTTATTAAGGATGATAAAGTAGCCTCTGAAATGAATGACTTACCAGCATCATTAAAAGGTAAAGTAAAAGGAGGAGGTTCATTAACGGCATTGCCAATTATAGAAACACAAGCAGGAGACGTTTCTGCTTACATACCAACCAACGTAATTTCTATTACTGATGGTCAAATTTTCTTAGAGTCAGATTTATTCAATTCAGGAATTCGTCCAGCCATTAATGTGGGTATTTCGGTATCACGTGTAGGAGGTAATGCACAAACCAAACCCATGAAAAAAGTATCGGGAACATTAAAATTAGACCAAGCTCAGTATCGTGAATTAGAAGCATTTGCAAAATTTGGTTCTGATTTAGACGCTGCAACTATGGCTGTTATTGGTAAAGGTGAACGTAACGTAGAAATACTAAAACAAAATGTAAACTCACCCATTCCTGTAGAAGAACAAATTGCAATTATTTATGCAGGAACAAATAATCTATTAAAAGAAGTTCCAGTAAATAAAGTAAAAGAATGGCAAGAAAATTTTACGTCATTCCTAAGAAACAAACATGCTGATACGTTAGACTTATTAAGACAAGGAAAATATACCGACGAAATTTTAGCGGTATTAAAACAAGCAGTATTAGATACCGCAGGTAAGTACAATTAATAAAAAAATAGATTCATTTTTAAAGTAAAAAATGGCAAACTTAAAAGAAATAAGAAGCAGAATAACATCGGTAGGTTCTACTATGCAAATAACCAGTGCCATGAAAATGGTATCGGCAGCTAAGCTAAAAAGAGCCCAAGATGCTATTGTGCAATTACGACCATACGCCGAAAAATTACGTGAGTTATTACAAAACGTAAGTTCAACTTTAGAAGGAGATATTGGTGGTGATTTAACCAAACAACGTGAATTAAAAAAGATTTTATTAGTAGTAATAACATCTAATAGAGGATTATGTGGAGGATTCAACTCATACATTAATAAAAAGGCAAGTACTATAATAAGCGAGAGCCAAAACATTGAATATGAGTTGCTTACCATAGGTAAAAAAGGACATGATATATTGTCTAAACAAACCAAAGTATATAAAAACGCCTCTTCTTTATGGGACGATTTAAACTTTAATGATGTAGCTAAATTATCAGAAGAAATTACCCAAAAATTCCTTTCAGGTGAGTATGACCAAATAAGACTAGTATACAATCAATTTAAGAATGCGGCCACACAAATTATTATGGACGAACAGTATTTACCAGTTTCTTTAGACATAACAAAAGAAACTCCAACTGCTGCAAGTGTGGACTATATTTTTGAGCCTTCAAAAGAAGAAATCCTTATTGATTTAATACCACAAACGCTAAAAACACAATTGTATAAAGCATTATTAGATTCCAATGCTGCCGAACACGGTGCACGTATGACGGCTATGCATAAAGCAACCGACAATGCTGCTGACTTACGTCGTTCATTAGTATTACAATACAACAAAGAAAGACAAGCTGCCATTACAAATGAAATTTTAGAAATTGTAGGTGGAGCAGAAGCACTAGGTGGTTAATAGAAAATAACATAAAATAACATAAAAATGAGTCGAATTTTCGACTCATTTTTTTATGCATATAATTCACAAAGTCAACCCAAATAAAACAATGTAAGTTTAATCAACACTCATTTTATATTATTTTTTGTTAACGCTTTTAATAATAATTAACTTTGATAAAAAGAAAAAACCATGAGTTTATTCCAATACGCTGTACTAAATAAATACCTAAAAGAATTAGATCCTAAGAAAATCAATAAAGCCTATACCATATTTACAAACCATTTTCACAATCCAACCATTCAAGAGAACATACGAAATGCTAAAGAAGAACAATACCAAGGCGAATTTTTGATTGATCTTTTCGTTAATGTTTTAGGCTATACCAAAAATCCAACTCCAAACTTTAACCTTACCACAGAATTAAAAAACATAAGAGACTCTAAAAAGACCGATGGAGCCATTCTAAAAGGCGAAAAAGCCCTTGCCGTTATTGAACTCAAAGGCACAAACACCACGGATTTAAATAAAGTAGAAACCCAAGCTTTTGGGTATAAAAACAATCAATCAGGTTGTAATTATGTCATTACTTCAAACTTCGAAAAATTACGTTTTTACATTGACAACGCCTTCGACTTTGAAGAATTCAATCTATTCAATCTCACCAAAGAACGTTTTAATCTGCTTTGGCTGTGCCTTTCGTCAGAATATCTCTTAAAAGATATTCCCAAAAAAATAAAAGACGAATCTTTAACACAAGAAGAAAACATAACCAAAAAGTTATACAAAGATTACGCTTCATTCAGAAACGAAATTTTTGATGCCATTCAAAAAGAAAATCCGCAATACGATAAATTAACTTTATTCAAGAAAACACAAAAACTACTCGATCGTTTTCTATTCATCTTTTTTGCAGAAGACAGACTCTTGCTACCGCCAAACTCCATTCGTTCTATTGTAAACCAATGGACAGATTTACGAGATAAATACGACGAGTATTTTCCATTGTACGACCGATTCAAGAAATACTTCGGTTATATGAATACAGGGCACAAAGGTCAACAACACAATATTTTTGCCTACAATGGAGGCTTATTCGCACCAGACAACATTTTAGATAACATAAAAATCAATGACGATTTATTGTATAAACATACACTTAAATTAAGCAATTATAATTTTGAAAGTGAAGTAAGCGTAAACATTCTAGGGCATATTTTTGAACATTCGTTGAATGATATTGATGAAATTCAGGCAGAAATTCAAGGTGTTACAACAGACCAAAACAAAACCAAACGCAAAAAAGACGGCGTTTTTTATACCCCAAAATACATTACCAAATACATTGTAGACCATACCGTAGGTAAACTTTGCGAAGAAAAGAAAGCAGAACTAAACATACAAGAAGCCGAATACGAAAAAGAACGAAAAGGACGACAAAAATCAACCCTAAAAAAACTAAGTCAACAATTAGAAGAGTATCGTAACTGGCTCCTACAACTAACCATTTGCGACCCAGCTTGTGGATCTGGAGCATTCCTCAATCAAGCCTTAGAATTTTTAATGGCAGAACATAGGTATATAGACGAACTACAAGCTAAACTTTTTGGAGATGCTATGGTATTGAGCGAAGTAGAAAACGCCATTTTAGAAAACAATTTATTTGGGGTAGACATTAATGAAGAATCTGTAGAAATAGCCAAGCTATCCCTTTGGTTGCGTACCGCACAAAAAGGCAGAAAGTTAACCAGTCTAAACAACAATATTAAATGTGGAAACAGTTTAATTGACGACCCAGCCGTGGCGGGAGACAAAGCCTTTCATTGGCAAAAAGAATTCCCTGATGTTTTTAAAGAAAAACATAAAAAAGCCTACCATATTACCACAGCATTGCACGACAGTCGTACCTCACAACGAATGATAGATTACAAAGTAAGAGAACGTAGAGATGGCGGTACTAACCCTTTGCCCAATTACCAAAAATTGACTGCTGAAGAAGAAATACAAATCACACAAATACTAGTAGACATTGTAACAGAAGATGAGCTACATGTAATGGCATACAATATTTGTGGAGATCACATGCACCTTCTCCTAGTCTGTGAAGAGCATGAAGTACCCAAAATAATGCAAAAAATAAAGAGTAAAACAGCAAGAGCAGTAAACATAGCTAGAGGAATCACCACTACTACCTCAACAAGGGAGCTTGCTCCCTTGCCCACAGATGAGCTTGCTCCCTTGCCTACAGAGGATACTACATTACCAATGGAGCATGCTCCATTGCCACATGATAAAGAGCACGCTCCATTGCCTGCATCTACACCATTGCCAGAAACAAATCAGCATGCTGACTTGCCTATAGAGAAACATGCTCCATTGCCTAAACCTAGAGGCAAAAAACAAAATTCACTATGGACACAAAAATATGGAAACAACCCTATAAAGGATGATAAACAACTCAACAACACCATCAATTACATACAGCAGAACAGAGTAAAACATGAGTTGCCAACCCACCTAGAACTTCAAACCTTGCTACAAAACCCTGTGCTGAACCAAAGCTATGAACAAGCTTTTGCCACAGCATATACGGGTGGTTTTGATGTAATTATTGGAAATCCGCCGTATGTTATAATTTTTGATTCAACAAAAGAATACTTAGAGAAATCCTATAAAGTATTTAAAAGAAATAATGATTTGTACACAGCATTTTATCAATGTTCAATTACATTATTAAAGCACAAAGGTTATTTAGGGTTTATAACACCTAATTCTTTTATCAAAGGTGATTATTTTAAAGAATTACGAGGGCTTTTTATAGAAAATCAAATTAAAAGCATTGTAGACTTTAATAATTCTTTAGTCTTTGAAGATGCTAATGTGTTTTCTGCAATAATTATATTAGAAAAAGCTAAACCAATTGACTCTTGGTTAATTTATTCTGATTTAGATACAGTAAAAGGAGAAATTGAATTTGACTCAACTAGTTTTATTCCAATTAATATGATTCAGCGTAAACTGAGCCATTTACCAAGTTTTGAAGAATTTTTTGAAATTAAAGATGTAGGTTTTAACTATTGGACAGAAGGTAGAGGTAAAGTTCGAGGGGAGTCTATAGGTAGTAGAATCCTATATAATGGAAGCAAAAAGAATAAAAATGATATACCCTACATTAAGGGTAGTAACTTTAACAGATATACTGGGATTTCTGTAAATAATTACCTCAAATTCAATTATGAAGAATTTCTTAATGAAAATGATACTTTTAGGTTTAGTTCTAATGTTTTAAGTGTTTCACCAAAAATAATTTACCGTCAGACTTCAAGTTCTTTGATTGGCACAATTGATATTGATAGTCAATATTGTGATAAAACAGTGCACGTAATCATCAATAAAAATAAAAATAATTTTAATCTATATTTTGTTTTAGGTCTATTCAACAGTAAGCTATTAAATTATTTATATTCGTTATTAACAGAAGAGAGTGGTAGAACTTTTGCTCAAGTGAAAACAGTTAATGTGAAAAAATTACCTTTTGTAGAGGGAAACATATCATTACAAGAGAAAGTAATTCAAGATGTAACTTTAGCTCTAAAATATGGAATTGATTTAATTAAAATTGAGGGTAATTTTATTAATTTCATGACTTCAAAATTCAGTATAGAAAAGCCATCCAAAAAACTCCAAAACTGGCATGAGTTAGAATTTGGCGAATTTTTAAAAGAATTAGAAAAAGCCCGTAAAAAAGAAGCAACTGCCACTAACAAGGAGTTTCAATCCCTTGGGTTAGCCCAAGAAGCCGAATGGATGCAATACTTCAATGAGCAAAAACAAAAAGCAACGGAGTTAAAAAACCAAATCAACCAAACCGACAGAGAAATAGACCAAATGGTATACGAGCTGTATGGTTTAACAGAAGAAGAAGTTGCCATTGTAGAAGAAGCAACCCAATAAAATAGAGTATCAAAAAATCCATCTAACTTTTAACTAGATGGATTTTTACTAAAATAGTACGGTTACCCAATGGGTTTTAATACATTTCGGCACGCATTTGCTTAACTTTTTTATCGTCTAGGTATTCATCATACGTCATATACCTATCAATAATGCCATTGGGCGTTAATTCTATAATTCGGTTACAAACGGTGTTAATTAATTCGTGGTCATGCGACGCCATTAAAACAGTTCCTTTAAAGTTAATTAAAGAGTTGTTTAAGGCTGTAATAGACTCTAAGTCTAGATGATTGGTGGGTTCGTCCAATAATAAAACATTGGCTTTTAAGAGCATCATTCTAGAGAACATACAACGCATTTTTTCACCCCCCGACAGTACCGAAGATTTTTTTAATGCTTCGTCTCCACTAAATAACATTTTACCTAAAAACCCACGAATGTACTCTTCATGTCTTTCTTCGTCTGTTTCTACATATTGGCGTAACCAATCAACTAAATTATCATCATTCTCAAAAAACGAAGTATTGTCTAAGGGTAAATAACTTTGTGTGGTAGTAATACCCCAGTCATAGCTACCAGTTTCGGGTTCTAAATTCCCTGATATGATTTGGAAAAATTGAGAAATAGCCAAACTGTTTTTAGAAAAAACAGCCACCTTGTCGCCTTTTTTTAAGTTAAGATGAACGTCTTTAAATAGAGTGGTGCCATCTAAACTTGTACTTAGGTTATCTATTGCCAAAATTTGGTCTCCCGCTTCACGTTCTTGTTCGAATATAATGGCAGGGTATCTTCTAGATGATGGTTTTATTTGATCAACATCTAATTTGTCTAACATTTTTTTACGAGCAGTAGCTTGTTTGGCTTTGGCTACATTTGAACTGAATCGCATAATAAATTCTTGCAATTCTTTCTTTTTCTCTTCAGCTTTTTTGTTTTGTTGTGCTCTTTGTTTTGTGGCTAATTGAGAGGCTTGGTACCAAAAGGTATAGTTACCAGTAAATAGATTTAATTTACTGTAGTCTAAGTCACAAATATGGGTACAAACAGAGTCTAAAAAGTGACGGTCGTGAGAGACTACAATTACAGTGTTTTCATACTCTGCCAAAAAATCTTCTAACCAAGAAATAGTATTTACATCTAAATCATTGGTAGGCTCATCTAAAATGAGTACATCAGGATTTCCAAAAAGTGCTTGAGCTATTAACACACGTACTTTAGATTTATTGTCTAATTCACCCATTAATCGGTAATGATCTTCGGTAAAAATACCTACATTAGAGAGTAGCGTTCCAGCATCGCTTTCGGAGTTCCACCCGTCCATTTCTTCGTAAATAACACCTAGTTCACCAGCTTTAACGCCGTCTTCTTCAGAAAAATCTGGCTTGGCGTATAAGGCGTCCATTTCTTCTTTAATCTTGTAAAGTTTAGTGTTTCCTCGTAAAACGGTGTCTAGTACAGTAAATTCATCGTATTTAAAGTGGTCCTGCTCTAAAACAGACATTCTTTTGTCTGTTTCTAAGCTCACATGACCAGAAGTTGGGTCTTGTTCGCCCGATAATATTTTTAAAAAAGTAGATTTACCAGCCCCATTGGCACCAATAATTCCATAACAGTTTCCTTTGGTAAATTTTATATTTACTTCATCAAAAAGTATTCTTTTCCCAAATTGAAGGGAGAGGTTTGATACATTTAGCATATCTTTGGTATAAATTTTGTAAATTGAAGCAACAAATTTACAAAGAAATATGGAATAAGGTGCTGTTGAAAGAGGTTAACATAAGAAATAAGAAAGCTAGATTTGAATTTGAACTAATAGAAGCCTATGAAGCAGGGATTCAATTGTTCGGTACAGAGATAAAATCCATACGAATGGGTAAGGCTAGTATTGCCGAAAGTTTTTGCCAATTTAAAGATAGTGAATTATACATAATTAATATGTATATTGACGAATATGACTGGGGAACACACTTTAATCATAAAACAAGACGAGACAGAAAGTTATTATTAAAAAAAAATGAGCTTAAAAAACTCAGTAGAAAGACCAAAGAAACAGGGCTTTCAATAGTAGCTACTAACCTGTATATCAATAAAAAAGGTATAGCTAAATTAAAGATCCATTTAGCAAAAGGGAAGAAGCTATATGACAAAAGAAACACAATAAAAAGTAAAGATTTGAAAAGAGATTTGGATAGAATCATAAAGAATTCTTAGATTTGCCACTTAATTGTGTTGTATAAACATGTAAAAACACTAAATATTTGATAATGAAAAAGTTTAATTTATTATTAACCGCAATAACATTACTACTGTTAAGTAGTTCTGTTTTGAACGCCCAAAATGCGAGAAATCCTTGGGCACTTACAGTTGGTGCACATGCCGTAGACTTTACGTCTGTTCGTAGTGTAGGTGATGAATTTTTTAACACCAATAACTACAGCATTGTACCACCTTTGTCTAAACTATCAATCATCCGTAACTTAAACCGTTCATTCGATTTAGACTTAACGGCTTCAGTTGGAGAAATTGATAACGAGAGACTTCGTGTATACGATGAATTTTTTATTAATGCAGGTTTAGGTTTGCGTTATAAATTAGCCAATGGTTATATCCTTGGTGAAAACTCATGGTTTGATCCTTATTTACGTATAGGTGCTAACTACAACCAATATGACTATACTGGTGTAAGTTTCCCTATTGCTACTTATGAGGATAATGCTACAATGAGTGAGCCCGATGTATTATACAAAAATGTAAATACAAGTAAAGATCACTTTGGTTTATCAGGTGGAGCAGGTATAAACTTTTGGTTTACTAAAAACTTTGGTTTAAACGTAGCTTCTGATTACAACTGGATTCCAGCAACTGAAACAGACTATTTTGATTTCTTCCAACACACAGTTGGTGTTACTTTCCGTTTTGGAAATACAGATAGAGATGGTGATGGTATTGTTGATGACGAAGACGCATGTCCAGACACTCCAGGTGTAGCTTCAACAGACCCAGAATGTAATGGATGTCCAGATTCTGACGGTGATGGAATATGTGATTCTAAAGATAACTGCCCTGAAGTAGCAGGTCCAGTATCTAATGATGGTTGTCCAGAAGAAGCAGCTGTAACTGATAGAGACGGTGATGGTATAGATGACGTTAACGATGATTGTCCAGACACTCCAGGTGTAGCATCTTCTATTGATGGTTGCAACGGATGTCCAGACTCTGATGGTGATGGAATATGTGATTCTAAAGATAACTGTCCAAGCGAAGCAGGTCCAGTATCTAATGATGGTTGTCCAATCAAATTAAATTGTGACGATAGTAAAGCGATTAGAGAAGCATTACGTTCAGTATTATTTGAGTATAACTCATCTGAATTAACGACTGAATCTAAAGTTACTCTAGATGCTGTTGCAGCGATACTTAAATCTCCAAAAGCTAAAGACGCTCATTGGTTAATTGAAGGTCACACAGATAGTAAAGGTACTCAGGCTTACAACTTACCTTTATCAGTAAGACGTTCTAACTCTGTTAAGGCATATTTAGAAGGTAAGGGAGTTTCTTCTCACGCATTAAAAGCAGTAGGATTTGGTGAAGAATTACCAATTACTACTAACGATACTGATGAAGGTAGAGCTAGAAACAGACGTGTTGAGTTAAAATATGCTAATGCTAACTTCCAATTAGCTGCATTACCAGTAGTTGATGACGAATGTACTAAATATGAAATAGGTGAATTATCTAAATTCATTTACTTTAGCACAGGTACTTATAACTTAATAGAGTCTTCTAAATCAAGTTTAGATGTAATAGCACTTTACATTAAAAACACTGGTAAAGATTATGAAATTCAAGGTCATACAGATAACGTAGGTAGTGAAGTAAGTAACCTTACTTTATCTCAAAAACGTGCACAAACTGTAGTAGACTACTTAATTTCTAAAGGCGTTTCTGCTGCTAAATTAAAAGCTGTAGGATACGGTGAAGCTCAACCAAAGTATGATAATAATACTGCCGATGGTAGAGCACAAAACAGAAGAATCGAAGTTGTTGCAAAATAATTAGAGCATTCTATATAAAATTAAAGCCACTCATTTGAGTGGCTTTTTTTATGAATAAAAAGTAGAGATTATTTATTTTTCTTTTCTAACATAGGAACAAACTGGCAATCGCCAAATTCTAATTTTTCAAAATTCTTTTCGTCAACTCGTAAAAAAGTAGTCATCATTTGCCTTTCGTTCCCAATGGGAATAACCATAATTCCACCAATTTTTAGTTGAGCTAATAATTTTTTAGGAATAGTAGAAGAACCTGCTGTAACAATAATTTTGTCAAAAGGAGCAAAAGATGGAAGTCCTTTATAACCATCGCCAAAAGTAGCATAACGTGGAGTTAATTTAATTCGTTTTAAGATTCTAGAAGAAAAGTCGAATAAATTCTTTTGTCTTTCAATAGTATAAACCTCTGCTCCCATGGCAACCAAAACAGCCGTTTGGTATCCACTTCCTGTGCCTACCTCTAAGACTTTTTCTTTTGGCGAAACATGAAGTAATTGTGTTTGAAAAGCGACTGTAAAAGGGTGCGATATGGTTTGTCCAACACCAATAGGAAAAGCCTTGTCTTCATAAGCAAAATCCACAAAAGCACTGTCTAAAAAAAAGTGCCTTGGAACTTTTTTCATAGCTATTAAAACATTTTCATCATCAATTCCTTTCGCTTTTAGCAGAGCAATTAACTTCTCTCTTTTACCTTTATGTTTTAAATCATCTATCACGCTTAAATTTTTTACAAAAATGCATTAAAAGCCATAGATTCTCATTATTTTTAGGCTCAAAATTATAAACTATGTTAAAGGTTGGCGTGCTAGGCGCAGGACACTTAGGTAAAATCCATTTACGTTTACTAAACGAATCATCAGAATATGAATTACTTGGGTTTTATGACCCTAATTTAGCTTATGCTAAAAGTATAGCTGAAGAATTTGGTTATAGGTATTTTGAGTCAATAGAAGAGTTAATAGAACATGCTGACGTGGTAGATATTGTGACTCCAACACTTTCCCATTTTGAATGTGCTAAACAAGCCATAGAAAAAGGTAAACACGTGTTTATAGAAAAACCCATAGCCAATACAGTAGAAGAGGCCGAAGAAATAATTAATTTGGCTAGCAAACATAAGGTAAAAGGGCAAGTAGGACACGTAGAAAGATTCAATCCAGCTTTTACAGCTATAAGGGATAAAATAGAGCAACCGATGTTTATAGAAACGCATCGTTTGGCTGAATTTAATCCAAGAGGAACTGATGTTCCAGTTGTATTAGACTTAATGATTCATGACATAGATGCTATTTTAAGTGTAGTGCAATCTAAAGTAAAAAATGTTACAGGAAATGGCGTTTCAGTAATAAGCCAGTCGCCCGATATAGCCAATGCCCGAATAGAATTCGAAAACGGATGTGTAGCTAACGTAACAGCCAGTAGAATATCATTAAAAAATATGCGTAAATCAAGATTTTTCCAAAAAGACGCATACATTTCGGTAGACTATTTAGAAAAATCATGTGAAGTGGTAAAAATGAAAAATGCACCAAAAAATCCAGGTGATTTTGATATGATTTTACAAAATGCTGAAGGAGAAAAAAAACAAATCTATTTTGATAACCCAATAGTAGAACCCAATAATGCCATTTTAGATGAGCTAGAATCTTTTGCAAACGCAATCAATAACAATACTACTCCAGTTGTAACGCTAGAAGATGGCACAAACGCTTTGCGAGTAGCATACCAAATCATAAACAGTTTTAATCAATAAAAATAAATTAATGAAGAATATAACCATCATTGGAGCAGGAACAATGGGCAATGGAATAGCTCATGTATTTGCACAAAAAAATTATACCGTAAGTTTAGTAGACATCTCTCAAGCTAGTTTAGACAAGGCTCTAGCAACCATTCATAAAAACCTAGATAGATTAATCGCTAAAGAAGTTATAACAGCTCAAAACAAAGAAGAAACCCTACAAAACATACAAACCTTTACAGCTTTAGAAGACGGAATTAAAAATGCCGACCTAGTGGTTGAAGCAGCTACAGAAAACGTAGACCTAAAATTAAAAATATTTAAACAGATGGATGAATTGGCGAATGAAAATACAATTCTTGCTACCAACACATCATCTATATCTATAACACAAATAGCAGCAGTAACTAACCGCCCAGACAAAGTTATAGGCATGCACTTTATGAATCCAGTACCTATTATGAAGTTAGTAGAAATCATAAGAGGTTATAACACATCAGATGAAGTTTGTACTACTATTATGGAAATGAGTAAGAACCTAGGTAAAGTTCCAGTAGAAGTAAATGATTATCCAGGCTTTGTGGCGAATAGAATTCTAATGCCAATGATTAATGAATCTATAGAAACATTATACAATGGTGTGGCAGGCGTTTCGGAAATTGATACTGTGATGAAGTTAGGGATGGCTCACCCAATGGGACCATTACAATTGGCCGATTTTATTGGCTTAGACGTATGTTTATCAATTTTAAATGTAATGTATGACGGATTTAAAAATCCAAAATACGCACCATGTCCATTGCTAGTAAATATGGTTATGGCAGGTAAATTAGGAGTAAAATCGGGCGAAGGATTTTATGACTATTCAGAAAGCAAAAAAGCAGAAAAAGTATCGGAATACTTTAACTAAAAATAATTAAAGATTAAAATAAAAATCACCACCTAGAAAAACCTTTAAGTGGTGATTTTTTTATAGGCTTATTTTAAAGCATTCAATGCGTTTGTATAATTAGGTTCGTCGGCAATTTCTGTTACTTGTTCGTTGTAAATTACCTCTCCACTCTCGTTAATTACTACAACAGCTCTACTATGTAATCCTTTTAAAGGACCATCAATGATTTTAACTTGGTATGCGTCAGAGAAGTTGTTGTCTTTAAATTCAGAAAGACTTATAACGCTTTCTAAACCTTCGGCACCACAAAATCTGCTTTGAGCAAAAGGCAAATCTTTAGAAATACATAAAACAACGGTATTGTCTAAATTAGAAACTTCTTGGTTAAACTTACGAACTGATGCTGCACAAGTAGCTGTGTCTACGCTCGGAAAAATGTTTAACACCACTTTTTTTCCTTTAAAATCTTCTAATGACTTGTCGCTTAAATCATTTGCGGTTAATGTGAAATTAGGTGCTTTAGCACCAACGCTAGGTAAACTACCTTGACTATGAATTTCGTTTCCTTTTAATGTTAGTTTTGTCATTTACTTTAATTTTTGATTGATTATTTTTTCGTTTTTTCATACCTAACAAAGTCATAGGCATATAAGTGCTTTTGGTCGGGCAGATTTTTTATTCGAGAGACTTCTTTCCAAATATTTAAATCTATGCTTGGGAAATAAGCATCGCCATCAAAGGTATGTTGTACTTCGGTTACTTCTAAGGCGTGAGACAGATGAATGGCTTTTTCATAAATCATTCCACCACCAATAATAAAAATTTGCTCATCTATTTTTTGTGCTGCTACAATGGCTTCTTCTAGGGAATAAACTATAATAACACCATTTGTATTCCAATTTTTATTGCGAGTTATAACAATGTTTGTTCTATTGGGTAGGGGTTTTCCTATAGATTCAAAAGTTTTTCTACCCATAATAATTGGGTGTCCAGTGGTTAATTCTTTAAATCGTTTTAAGTCATTAGGTAAATGCCAAATTAATTCATTGTTTTTACCAATTACGTTGCTTTTAGCTATGGCGACTAGAGTTGTTATCATCCTGTAAAGGTAAAAATAAAAACACCTCCAAAAGAAATTAATTCTTTTGGAGGTGTTTAAAATGAGTGTGGAATATAAACTTTATTTGAAAGTCTCTAAAACATTTTGTAATAGTTCAATTTGTTCTGTGAGTGTTTTACTTGGTTTTGTTTCTGCTGTTTTTTTCTTTAATGAAAGAGCTTCTTGTACAGTCTGTTTAAGTATGGTTAATGCTTGTGGGTTATTTTTTAGATAACCATAAACTTGTTTGTAGAAGTTAGCAGCTTTTGTAGTTGAGGCGGTATCGTCGGAACTCATTATCCAATTAAACCCTTTTTCTAATTTACTTCCTAATTCAGGGTTTTGGTACTTAGTAAAAGAATATAAGGCAGAAGACTCAGTAGCTATAATTAATTTAGAAGTTTCGTTAAAGGCAATCCATGTAGGTAATAAATCAGCGATTAATTCGGGGTTGTTTTCTAGTACTTCATTAGATAAATTTTTAGCGATTTCACTTGTTCTTTCAGGAGCGAATTTTATTAATCCACTTACAGCATCAGCTTGTACACTAAAGGATTTGCTTTTGGTTCCAGCTTCATATAAGGCTATGTCTTTAACATTACCGTCTACTAATGCTTTGTAAGCGGCAGCTTGCACTAAAGTTTTAGGGTCTTCTTTTGCCAACTTTTTAAGGTTAGCAGTTGCTTTGTTTTTAGTATCGGCATTGGTCATGTCTAGTTTAGAGATGACATAAACTCTTAAGCCAAAATACTCATCATTGGTAGCGTCAACTAAAGTTTGTAAGGCTTGTGCGTTACTAGCTTGTACGTTGGCCATAGCATCTATTGCTAGGCGTTTAGGGCCATATTCTTTGCTAGTTTTGTATTGTTGAATAAAAGATTCAACAGGTTTTGAATCGTTGATTTCACACAATAAAACTTGATCGGCATTTGGTATTACTACATCAGGGTTTTTACTGGCGTCTAATTCAAATATATTTTCTGTTTCTTTTTTTGCCCAAAGTTGATGGCGAGTTGTTTTGCCATCTATTATAACATCAATAGTAAAGGGAAATTCAAATAATGGTTCTTGTGATTGTACTACACTTACTTTAACCTTTTTGTTATTAGCATTATAATCATAAGCTATGTTTAATTTTGGGTGTCCATTGCTAAAGTACCATTGGTCAAAGAACCAGTTCAAATCTCGTCCAGAAACTTCTTCCATAGCTAAACGTATTTGAACGGCTTCTGCTTTTCCGTATTCATGGTCGTGTAAATATTTGCTTAGTCCTCCAAAAAAGGCTTCGTCTCCTAGAAAATTTCTTAACATGTGTAACACACCTTTTCCTCCTTTGTTGTATGATACGCCATCGAACATATCCTCTCTACTGTTGTAATGTGTTCTTACAAGATTTTTATTAAAATTGTCTCCCAATTTATAACCATTTAAATCATCAAATCTATCTTCTTCTGCTCTTTCTTTTCCGTATTTGTGTTCAAACCATAAATATTCAGAATAGTTTGCGAGTGATTCATTAACGGTTAAGTTACCCCAGCTTTCGGTTGTTACGAGGTCTCCAAACCAGTGGTGGAATAATTCATGAGCTACAATGCCTTCTGTTATGTTTTCATCTATTAGTTGACCTGGTTTTTGCTGTGTTCTGTCGAAAAAAATAACGGCAGTTGTATTCTCCATAGCTCCGCTTACATAGTCTCTAGAAACAATTTGCGAATATTTTTGCCATGGAAATGGGTAGTTTAATAATTTAGAGAAATATTCTATCATAGCTGGAGTATCTCCAAAAATTTCTTTTGCGTAAGGAGCGTACTCATGTTCTACATAGTAATTTACCTCAATATTTTTCCATTTATCTTTAATTATAGCATAGTCTCCAACGCCCATAAAAAATAAATAGGGAGCGTGCTTTTTATCGAAATTCCAATAGTCAGTACGAGTGCCATCTGAGTTTTTGGTTGATTTTTCCATGATTCCGTTTGATAAAGTAACATACTTATCGGGTACAGTCATGTAAATTTCTTGACTTGTTTTTTGATTAGGTTTATCTATTGTAGGAAACCAACATGATGATGATTCGGTTTCGCCTTGTGTCCAAATTTGGGTGGGCTTATTAGGCTCTTCACCTCTTGGGTTTATAAAGTATAATCCTTTAGCGTCTGATATAGCTAAGCTTCCTTCTTGTTTTACTTCATTGGGGCGTGCGGTGTATTTTATGTACAGGGTATATTTTTCTCCTTTATTATAAGTTTTGTCTAAGGTAATGTTTAGTTGCTCGTCATTGTATGTATAGTCTAACTTCTTTTTATTTTTACCTTGTACCAATGCTACTTCATGTATTAACATAGCTTTAGCATCTAACGTTAATTGGTTTGTTGCGTAAAAATGTGGAGCTAGTGTAACCCATTCTTCACCCATTAAATGTTCTTTTTCGAAGTCGAATTTTACATCTAGTTTAGTATGTATTAAATTGTTTAATTGTTCTGCTTCGGCTCTGAACTTATTGTTAACATCGGCGTCACGATAGCTTGGTGGTAATGTTTCTTTAATTTGTGCATTTACGGCAACCATTAGAACAAATGAAAATGTAAGGATTATGTATTGCTTCATGTTTTTTGTTTTTATTTTAAATAGTAATAAGTATAAAATTATATTTTTTTGTTACAGTTTAAGGCTATAATTGTATTAGATGGCTACTTTTCCTTTTATGTGCGGATGAGCATCATAACCTTCTAAAGTAAAATCGTTAAAAGTAAAATCAAAAATATTGGTAATGTTTGGGTTGATTTTTAAAGTAGGCAAGGCTTTAGGAGTTCGTTTAAGTTGTAGTTTTATTTGCTCTGTATGATTAGAATAGATATGAGCATCTCCAAAAGTATGAATAAAATCTCCAGCTTTTAAGTCGCAAACTTGTGCCATCATTTTTAGTAATAAGGCATAAGATGCAATGTTAAATGGAACGCCTAAAAATATATCGGCACTACGTTGGTATAGCTGTAAAGATAGTTTACCATTGGCTACATAAAATTGAAAAAAAGCGTGACAAGGAGCCAAAGCCATTTTGTCTAACTCTCCAACATTCCATGCCGAAACAATGATTCTTCTAGAATCGGGGTTATTTTTTATTTGATCTATAGCTGTTTTAATTTGGTCTATGGTTTCGCCGTTTGGTTTTGCCCAACTACGCCATTGCTTACCATAAACAGGACCTAAATCGCCATTTTCGTTAGCCCATTCATTCCAAATTCGAACGCCATTTTCTTGTAAGAATCCAATATTGGTATCTCCTTTTAAGAACCATAATAGTTCATAAATAATAGATTTTAAATGTAGTTTTTTGGTGGTAACTAAAGGGAATCCGTCTTGCATATTAAAACGCATTTGATAGCCAAAAACACTTTTTGTGCCAGTACCCGTACGGTCTTCTTTTGTTTCACCGTGTGCTAAAACATATTGTGCTAAATCTAAATATTGACGCATAATCTTATTTAAGTGCTACAAACTTCGGCTAAAAATTTTAATTATCCCAATCAGATTAATGCATACCATAAAAACAATTATGTACCTTTGTCGAATGAGTAAAGAATCTGGAATATTTGGATTAAGACCAATTATTGAAGCTATAGAGGCAGGAAAAACAATAGATAAAATTTTTGTACAAAAAGGTTTACAAGGCGAAAATTTTTATGAGTTAAGAAAACTTATTACAGAATATGAAATTCCAGTAAGTTATGTGCCACTAGAAAAATTAAACCGATTTACAAGAAAAAATCACCAAGGTGTTTTTGCCTTTATATCGCCTATTGAGTTCGACACCATAGAGAACATTTTACCACAAGTATATGAAGAGGGTAAAGTACCATTCATATTAATTTTAGACAGAGTAAGTGATGTAAGAAATTTTGGTGCTATTACGAGAACTGCCGAATGTGTAGGAATAGACGCTGTTATTATACCACAAAAAGGTTCAGCCTCAGTTAATGCCGATGCTGTAAAAACATCAACAGGTGCATTATATAATATTCCAATTTGTAGAGAAAACAATTTAGTTACGGCTATAAAATATTTACAGCAATCAGGATTGCAGGTGGTTAGTGCAACAGAAAAGGCTGCTGATTTTTTATATGAGGTAGATTTTACGGTACCAACAGCTATAGTAATGGGAAGTGAAGATGATGGAGTTTCTGATGCTATTTTAAAACAATCAGACAGTATTGTAAAACTGCCAATGATTGGCCAAACTTCCTCACTAAACGTTTCGGTAGCTTGTGGTGTATTCTTGTATGAAGCAGTTCGTCAAAAATTAAGCTAGAAATTGCTTAGAATTTTGTAAATTTGCAGTTCTGTATTATGAAGTTAAACTTAAAAATAACAATTTTTTATTTTGCATGGATGGTTTTTATATCACCCTTGCTAGCGTTTACGTCAGTAAGCAGCAACAATAATAAAACAAGCAACGAAGTAGAATCTTGTTCTGTAATGGGTTTAAACCATAAAAACACTACAAACAAAATGGAATCTTGTTGTAAAACAGATTCAAAACAAGAAAAAAGTAATAATCATTGTGGTAATTGTAACAAAGAGTGCAAAGGCGATTGTAAGTCAGGTAATTGCTACACCACAAATACTGTAGTCTTAACATTTGTAGAAAATACAATAAAATCAATGGGAGTTCCTATATTTTTTTCTTTAAAGTTAGAAAACAAATATTATCAATCTTTAAATATAAAAGATATTTGTCTTCGTTTTTGGAATCCTCCTAAACACATTTCTTAATTCTAAATTGGTAATAATCAATACCAAATCACAGTAGCTGGTATTTTTATATTAAGCTACAGGTAACAATTAATCATATTTTAAAAATTAAAGAAATGTATAAAAAAACTTTTTTCACAATAATAATGTGCATAAGCTTGTTTAGCTACGGACAACTTAAAACAAAAACACTAAAGGTTAAAGGCGTTTGTGGTATGTGTAAAGAACGTATAGAAAATGCGGCACACGAATTACCAAGCACAAACGGAACATGGGATATGTCTTCAAAAATACTAACCATATCTTTTGATGAATCACAAACAAGTTTAGAGAAAATAGCTTCAAAAATAGCCGAAGTAGGACATGATAACGAACTCTATTTAGCTAATGAAGAGGTGTATGAGAGTTTGCCCGCTTGTTGTTTGTATGACCGCGAAGTGCCATGGGAAGATTTAACAGAACAATCAGACGAAGGTGAGCATCATCCAAATAATCATCAACAAAATAACAAAGAAGATCATCATAATAACTTAGAAACGAGCAATCAATCAGTACAATTAGAAGAGACCAATGTACAAGGTAGCGTGGCTGCTACTAGAATTGATAGAGACGCTGCAGGCTTAACTCTTAATATTAGCGATAAAGAATTACTAAAAGCAGCTTGTTGTAATCTATCAGAAAGCTTTGAAACCAACGCAACGGTAGACGTAGCCTATGCCAATGCAGTTTCTGGAACAAAACAATTAAAAATGTTAGGTTTAGACCAAAAATATACCTTATTTACCAAAGAATTATTACCCGAAATTAGAGGATTAGCAACCGCTTACGGATTACAATTTATCCCTGGTAGATGGATTCAAGGCATACAGTTAACCAAAGGAGGAAGTTCAGTAACTAATGGTTATGAGGCTTTAACAGGGCATATTAATACCGAACTCTATAAATTCGACAAAAAAGCAAAAACATCATTAAACTTTTTTGCCAACGCTAATACTCGTGTAGAAGCCAACGTAGTACACAATAATGCTATAAATGACAAATGGAGTCAAACCTTTTTGCTACACGGTAATGCCACTATAAATAGACAAGATAATAACAACGATGGGTTTATGGACCAACCCATAGGTAAACAATTCAATGGAACCTATTTAATCAATTATAATGATTTAAGCAACTCAGGACTTGGGTCACACTTTGGAATTAATTTTTTAAATGACAATAGATTAGGTGGGCAAATGAATTTTAGAGAAAACAAAGACAAGTTAACAACCAATGCTTATGCTTAGGAATAGACATTTCACGCTTTCAAGTTTGGAATAAAACAGGATATGTTTTTCCAGGTAGACCTTACCAAAGTTTAGGGTTAATGAATCAATTTACATATCACCAACAAAACAGTTATTTTGGATTAAAAAATTATGAAGGCATACAAAAAACCTACTACTCCAATTTAATTTTTGAAAGTATTTTTGGAGCAACCGACCATAAATACAAAACAGGTGTAAGCTTTTTGTATGACGTATATGATGAGGAATACCTAATCGATACCTATAAAAGAAAAGAAATTGTTCCAGGAGCATGTTTTGAATACACCTACGCAGGAAAAAAATTAACCGTTGTTTTAGGTTCTCGGTTAGATTTTCACAACTTAGCAGGCACACAATTTACACCACGCTTAAATGTAAAGTATAACATAGCACCCAAAACTACGCTTAGAGGCTCCTTGGGTCGTGGATTTAGAACAGCTAATATATTTGCCGAAAGCCAAGCTTATTTTGCATCAAACAGAACCATAGAAATCATTCCAAATAATGGAAAAATATATGACTTAGAACCAGAAACAGCATGGAATTATGGCATAAGTTGTACAGCAAGAATTTAAATTATTCGGAAGAAAAAGTAGCCTTGTAATAGATGCATTTAAAACCGACTTTACCAATAAAGTAGTTTTAGATTAGATGATTCGCCACAAAAAATACTTTTTTATAACCTAGAAGGAAAGTCTTATGCTAATAGTCTTCAAGTACAATGGGATTTTTTGCCAGCTAAGAGATTAGAGGCACGATTGGCATATAAATACTACGAAGTAAAAACCGAATATTTATCAGGATTAAAACAGATTCCATTTACACCTAACCATAGAGGGTTTGCAAACCTTTCCTATGCAACGCAACGTAAGTCAATGGAACTCAATGGAGTTTTGACACAACGCTGCAATGGGTAGGAGAGCAACGTTTACCAAACACAAGCAGTAATCCAGTAGAACATCAACTTAGTTGAAAATTCACCCTCATATTTTTTATTAAATGCACAAGTTTCTCATAATTTAAACAAAACCATGCGCATATACCTTGGTGGAGAAAACTTATTGAGTTACACACAGTCAAACCCAATTGTAGATGTAAATAATCCTTTTAGCAATTATTTTGACGGCGGTATGGTTTATGCTCCTATTATGCCAGCTAATGTTTATATAGGGTTAGATATTGATTTTTAAATCAAAAAAATAGATAGAGTCAATAAACACGAATAGCGTTAAAAAACTATTCGTGTTTATTATTTTAAAAAAGATTAAATTTGACAACCAAAAAAACGTAACATTATGAAATATACTACCATAATAGGTCTTTTACTAATAGGCATTAGCGTTGCACTTTATTTTGTTTTTGACGAAATTTTATTTAACAACGAACTTGTAATAGGTTTTACCGCCGGTGCAGGAATAGGTTTTTTCTTTGGAGGTCTTTTAGGTTGGATGTATAAAAAACGTAAAGTAGTTAAAACGATTAAAGCTCCAACATCAATACAAGCTAATGAACCTGTAGTTGATGTGAAAAATGACGATTCAGGGGTTAAAATAAACCTATTTATTATTTGATTGTAAGGTTAAATAAAAAAAAGCAGCAATTAAAACCAACAATAATAAAGGCTGAATCAAAAGTCGCCGAACATAAAATCCAATATTTTCACCTAAACTAAATTGTGTTTCTACAAAGTAGAGGTAGGTAGGTAAAAGTAATAATAGTACAACACCAAAAACTATTAATGAAAATAGTACGTATTTTTTATTCCAAAAAATTAAATAAATAACTCCAATAGATAGCAAGGTGTTTAGGCTATACCTAAAAAGTAGGTTAACGATTAGTTTAGCTAATTCATAATTTGGATAATAGTTTGTTAAGTACTGTCCGTGAAAGTATTTTAAAAAAGGGTCGTAAAATAACGAATCTTCAAACCGTCTAATTAAAATCAGTCCAAAAATTAACATAATAGCACCAATATATCTAAGCCACTTTTTCATTTTTGTCTCTTTTTGCTACAAAAAATTTAACCCAAATAACCCATAATATAACAATGGTGCCATATATAATGGCAGGAAAAAGATAGTCATGTGCCATTTTACTATACTCTTTATGGTAAAATATAATGTAGTTGATGAGAGCAATGCGAGCTACATTCATTATTTGGATAACAATTAGACCGCCCAATAAGTAAAAAAGAGTTTGCTTTATGGTAGTAGAAAATGCTACTATAAACGCTATAAAAATTAACATAATAGAAATAGCATTACAACCTTCATTGATGTAAGAAGTGTAAACATCATTGGTGTATACACGAGTAATTGGGTAATTAGTATCTACTATGTAATTAGCTTTTAGTCCAATGGTATTCATTGTTTTACAAGTCCAGTTGGCAACAGTAACGCTGTAAGGGTCGGCTTGTTTTTTGGGCAAGTATTGATTTAGATATAGGTTGTAAGCAAGTATTAAAATCACCCAAGTGCCAAAAAACTTGAACAAAAAAAAGATGATAGGCTTAAACTCTTCATGGAAGAAAAATAAGCAACAAAGGTAATAAAATTGAATTCAAAGTATAGAAAAACCCATAACAAATATAACCTAAAAACACTTAAATTTGTAGCTAATTATTTATACAATGAAAAAACTACATAAACGAATAGATGTAATATTTAACACGAACCTTAGTGTTGATGAAAAAACTACAAAAAACATGTCAACTGTTAAGTGATGAGGTAGAACATTACAATTGGGTAGGATTTTATTTTAGTGACAAAGATAAACCCGAACTACATTTAGGGCCTTATGTTGGTGCTGAACCGACCATACAGTAATACCATTTGGTAAAGGAATTTGTGGGCAAGTAGCTGTTTCTAACAAAACCTTTGTAGTGCCAGATGTAACAGCACAAGACAATTATTTGTCATGTAGCATTGCTACAAAATCAGAGATTGTTGTACCTATTTTAAAAGAGGGTAAAAATATAGGTCAAATAGACATAGACAGCCACCAAATAGATCCATTCACCCAAGAAGACGAAGAATTATTAAACTTTGTTTGTGAAAAAGTAGCCAAAATAATGTAATGGAACAAATTTTAATTTACTTTCCAGAGCTTACCCAAACTCAAATTCATCAATTCAAAGCTTTGCAAGAATTGTATAAAGAGTGGAACAATAAAATTAATGTAATCTCTAGAAAAGATATAGATGACCTTTATGAAAAACACGTATTACATTCTTTAGCCATAGCCAAAATCATACAATTTAAAAATGAAACACACGTATTAGACGTAGGAACAGGAGGCGGCTTCCCAGGTATACCCTTGGCTATATATTTCCCCTAATGTACAATTTCATTTGGTAGATTCTATTCAAAAAAAAATAAATGTAGTTAATGAAATAGCACAAGCCATAGGTTTAACCAATGTAAAAGCAGAAGCCATTAGAGCCGAAAAAATCAAAACACAATACGACTTTGTAGTTAGTCGTGCTGTAACTCAAATGCCAAAATTTGTAGGCTGGGTAAAAAACAAATTCAAACCAGTAAATCATAACGAACTCCCCAATGGAATTCTTTATTTAAAAGGAGGCGATTTAACAGAGGAATTAAGTGACTACAAATCAGCGAAAATCCATGACATAAGTAACTACTATACCGAACCTTTTTTTGACACCAAAAAGGTAG
>JASJYW010000027.1:68402955-68474523 GCA_030386875.1 Morinoia aosen
GGCAGGGTTTAACATTTAGTTCCATAGCTTCGGTTGTAATGGCTACGACCTCAGCACCATAATAACCCGAAACTACAATTTCTAAGCTAAATGGTAAAATGCTAACATCACCTGTTTCTTGTGGGGAAAACGACATAACGAGCTAATTCTTCTGAAACGAAAGTAGTTCCATTTACTATCTCATGACGTATGGGGTCTTGAGGTTGTTCGTTCACTCGCTTAACCATCATTCCATTAAATTTGGGCTCACGATAGTTTCGTTTTCGATTAAGTATTGAATAATCTCTTGCGTATAATTTAACCGTTAATATAATGCCTTCATTTTGGAATGGATTGTTGTTTGATACTTCAGAGGTTAAGAACGCTCCTTTTAATCTTTTTCCTTGAGGAATTTGTGGTTGACTTGATGCACTAACTTTTATGGTTATTTTGTCTGTAGTATATTTTTTACCAGCAATACTTAAACTTGCTTTACCAATGGTGTATGTTCCTTCTTTGTTGGCTACCAATACAACCTCTTTACCTAATTGATTAGTAATTTTACCATTGGCAATTTGCATGTTACTCGTGTTGTTTTCACCTAAAACTTGTAGCTTACCAAAGCTTGGTAAATCTACCGAATCGTCTAATTGAACCGTTTCCTGGTCTGTGGATAAGACAAAGCGAACCATAAATCGTTCCCCTACAGCTACCTCTGTTTTGTTAGCTTCTGCTATAAAACTAAATTGTTGCGAATACACTAAAAAAGTAGTGAATAAGCTTAGAAAAAATGTAGTATATATTCTAATCTTTTTCATTACCAATCTTTCTCGGAATAGGTGGTTGATTTTTTTGCTTTTTGACTAATTATTTTTTGCTGAGTATTTTGTTCTTGCTTTTCTAAAGCTTTTAATACTGCGTCCATTTGCTGTTGAGTAACTGTTTTGGTTTCTATTCCTTCGCCATTTTCGCCTTTGGTTATTTGTTGATTTTGAGGCGTACCATTTTTTCCTTCATCATTGCCGTTTTCGCCTTGGTCTTGTTTACCTTCTTGATTGTTTTTTTTGGATTGATTTTGGTTTTCTCCTTTACTATCGGGCTGCTGATCTTTCTTTTGGTCTTGCTGATCCTTTTTAGAATCATCATTATTTGAGGACTCATCGTTTTTTTGATTTTTTTCTTGCCCTTCGTTTTTTTTGGTCGTCTTTTTTATCTTGTTGGCTTTTCTTCTCTTGATTTTTTTGTTCTTCTTCTTCTAATCTTTTTCTAGCCAACGCATAGTTGTAACGGGTTTCGTCATCATATGGGTTCTGCTTTAGTGCTGCTTTAAAGTTTTTAGCAGCTTTTTCATAATCCCCTTCATCATAATATGTTTTTCCAATATTATGGAGTGTTTTATGTTTAGCTTCTTTAGTCGTTTCTGCTTCTAATGCTTTTTTATAATGTGTGCGTGCTTCGTTATATTTTTTTTGTTGGTATAAGGCATTACCTAAATTATAGTTTGCTTTTTTTTGACTTGCTATTGTTTGATAATGCTTGCCTATAAGAAAGTTCTGCTTTTTGGTAGTCTGCTTTGTTGTACCGTTTATTACCTTCAATAATATTGTCCCTTTACATTGGTTTGGGCAAAAACCATTGTAGATACTAGGAGCAATAAATAGGTTAAAGTTTTAAGGTTTGTCATAATTACTATTACGCTGCAAAATTATGTTTTTTTAGTGTTAAAAAGTTTATGTTCAGATGTTAAAGAATCTATAAAAAGTAAAAAAATAGCGATTCCTAAAAACCATTGGAAAATATGTTTTTTGTTTAACGTTGTAGCGGTTTCTTGTTCGTTTTTTTGTATGTGTGATATATTATCAAATAGCTGTTTTATAGTTTGTTGTGTGTTTTCTGCATAAATGTATTCACCGTTAGTTTTGTTTGCTATTTTTTTAAGTGTTTCGTCGTCTAACTTTGAAATTATCGTTTCGCCTTGTTTATCTTCTTTGTAATCAACAATACTTCCATACAAAATAGTAGGAATAGGAGCTCCTGATTTTGTGCCTACTCCTATGGTAATAATGTTTATTTTATTTTCGTTGGCTATTTCTATTGCTCTATTGGTGTTGTCTTCATGTTCTTCTCCGTCAGAAATAAGCACCAATAATTTACTGGTATTTGGCACTCCGCTTAAGGCTTCTGAACATTTTTCTAGGACGTTTTTATAGTCTGTTCCTTGGCGTGAAATTAATTGGGTTTGGGCACTAGAGACATAGTTTAAAACGGCTCCGTAATCGTTTGTTAATGGTGATATTATGTATGCATCTGAGGCAAAAATAATAAGCCCAACTCTGTCTCCTCCTAATTGGTTTATAGATTCGGAAATTATTTTTTTAGCTCGTTCTAACCTACTTGGAGCGGTGTCTTTTGCGTTCATACTTGTAGATAAGTCTAGTGCATAAATTATGTCTATTCCTTCTCGTTTTACTTTTACTTGTTCTTTGCCAAGCATGGGGTCCATAAGAGAAAAAATAATTAATAATATGGCTGTAGAACTTAGTATTACTTTAGTCCAAAAATTGTTTTTTTTAAGTGTTGGAAAAATATGTGCTTGTAGGTTTGAATCAGCAAATTTATTTTTGGTTTTAATTCGCCATTGATATACTCTTATTGATAATGCAACAATAATGAGCAATATAATTAACCATGCTATGTTTGTTATTTGTCCAAACTCCATTATATTAATTCTTTTAAAAGGGTTCTTTTTACAATTAATTCTAATAGTATTAAAATTAAAGCGATGGTTAAAATTTTCCCGAAATACTCGGTATAATTATAGTATTTTACTTCATTTATTTCTGTTTTTTCCAATTCATCAATCTCATCATAAATAGCATTTAAGGATTTGTTGTCTGTTGCTCTAAAATAAAGTCCATTGGTTTCGTCGGCAATTTCTTGGAGCAATGGTTCATCTATTTCTACGGGTTGCATATCAAAAATAAGTTCTCCTGTAAACATATCTTGACGGGTTGGGAAAGGTGCCATTCCGTTTGTACCTACTCCTATGGTGTAAACTTTAATGTTTTTTTTCTACAGCTATTTTAGCCGCATTTCTTGGTGAAACATATAATAAGTCGTTCGTATAGTCTACTGACTCTACGCCATCTGTAATGAGTATAATTACTTTACTTTTGGCCTTACTGTCTTTTAAATGGTTAATAGCAGTAGCTAAGCCTACTCCTATTGCTGTTCCGTCTTCTAGCTCTCTTGTTTTTAAGTTTTTAATTTCGGAAATGAGTACATTTTTGTCGGTTGTTAATGGCACTTTTGTTATTGCTTCTCCTGAGTAAGAGACTAGTCCTATTCTGTCGGTAGGTCTTTGTAAAGAAAATTTTTCGGCAACTGTTTTTAGGGCTTCTAGTCTATCTGGTTTTAAGTCACGTGCCAGCATACTTAATGAGGTGTCTACTACCATTAGAATATCAACACCTTTGTCTGACCTAACTTTAGTGCTTACTTCTACCTTTCGTGGTCTGGCTATAGCTACTATACAAAGTGTTAATGCTATAAGTCTTAAATAATATAGTATTGGTTTTAGTTTTGATAGGCTACTATTTTGTGTTCCAAATGCTTTTAATGAACCCATTTTCATGCCGACTTTGTTTTGATTGTGCTGAAGTAACCGCCACAAAATCATTATTGGAATAATGAGTAGCAAGAGTAATAGCCATGGATTTTCAAATTCAAAACTTGACATGAATTATTTTATTTTTCGATAGTTTTTGGGTGAGTTTATGGGTTGTAATTCTTCTGTTTCTATAAGTATTGGCTTTGTGCTTTCAATTAGGGTTTGTATAAATTGCCTGTAATGTTGGTGTTTTTCTTGGCTTGGCGTTGCCTTTGCATATTTAACTAAGTCAGAATCTATCAAAAACAATGAGCTTTGTTTAAGGTCTGTTTCGGTTAAATAATCTGCTTTTTGTAAATAATCTACTAATTCGTCTGATAAGAGTTCTAGTGATGAAAAGTTGAATCGTCTGCCTAAATAGTTTTTAAGAATGTATGATAGGGTTGAGTAATAATTTTTTACGTCTCCTTTTGCTAAGTAGTCTTTTTTGTCTAATTGTTGTAAGTTTTCTATAGCCTCTTCGTATGCTGATTTGGGTGGATCTGAAGCTTTTTTGTTTCGTTTTTTTTCCATTAAGAATAGGATTAAAATAGCTAACCCAATTATAAGAAAAACTACTATGGCTGCTAAGTATATCCAATATTTATTCCAATAATCTTTTAATGTATATTTTTCTGCTATTATGGGTTTTATAGGAAAACCTTGTAGGTTAGTTGAATCTATTTTTACCTCTAAAACTTGTAGTTGAAATGACTGTGAAAGTAATGTATCTTTGTTAATAACTACTGGTAATCCTCGTATTAAAAAGTTACCTGGCTCATAACTTGTTAGCTGAATTTTAAGTTGTATTTCTTTGTTTTCACCTTGGTAAATGGTATCTGTTTTTTTATTTAAAACTTCTATATGGTGGCTCAACGTGTCTTTAATTATTGGTAGTTGAACTGCATCATTTTGTTTTATAGGTACATTTAAAGTATAATTTACAGGTTCACCTATTTTAATTTGAGTGGTGTCTATTTCAGCATGTAATTGAGATTTTACTAGCTGAATACCTCCTAAAACAAATAATATGATTAATAATTTTTTCAAGTAACTGCGTGATTTTTAAAATAGTTTAGCAATGGTTTTATATAGTCTTCATCTGTTTTAATGGTTAAACTACCCGCCAAACTTGTTTTAACGTTTTTATTGAATTCTTGCTCTGCTTTTAGGTAATATTCGGCATATTTTTGTCTTACTTTGGTTGACGCTGTATTAATTAGCCTAAGTTCTCCTGTTTCATTGTCTTGCATAGTGACCAAGCCTATGTTTGGTATTTCTTTTTCTTTCTCGTCTAACACCCTAATGTTTGTTAAGTCATGTTTTTTAGCCGTTATTTTTAGTTTTTTTACATAGTCTCCTGCATCAATAAAATCAGACAAAATAAAAATATTGGCTTTTCTTTTGAATGTGTTTAATAAAAATTCTAAGGCTTGAGACAAATCTGTTTTTTTATTTTTTGGTTGATGATTAACCAACGCTCTTATTATGCGTAAAACGTGTTTTTTTCCTTTTTTGGGTGGAATAAATAATTCTATTTCATTGGTAAAAAGAATGAGCCCAACTTTGTCGTTATAAGTAGTTGCCGAAAGGGCTAGCGTGGCACATATTTCTGCAACTGTATCTTGTTTAAGTTGTTTACGTGTTCCAAAATGTTTAGACGCACTAATGTCTACCATTAAAATCATGGTTAGTTCACGTTCCTCTTCAAAAACTTTTATGTAGGGTTCATTAAATTGTGCGGTTTTGTTCCAATCTATGTTTCTAACATCGTCGCCATATTGGTATGGGCGAATTTCTGAGAATATCATTCCTCTTCCTTTGAACATACTATGGTACTCGCCTAAAAATAAATTATTGGCTTTTCTACGGCTTTTAAGTTCTATCCGTTTTACTTTTTTTATGATTTCTTTAGTGTCCAATTATTGATTTTTTACGGAACAGGAACGGTGTTTAGTACCTCATCTATAATTTGTTCGGCAGTTATATTTTCGGCTTCAGCCTCATAACTTAATCCTATTCTATGGCGTAAAACGTCTTTACAAATGGCTCTTACGTCTTCTGGTATTACATAAGCTCTTCTTCTTAAAAAAGCATATACACGTGATGCTAAAGCCAAGTTTATGCTTCCACGAGGAGACGCTCCAAAAGCAATGAGTTCTTTTACGTTTTTAATATTGAATTCTTCTGGATTTCTAGTGGCCGAAATAATGTCTAAAATATATTTTTCTATTTTTTCGTCCATGTATACTTTTTTTACGAGTTGTCTAGCTTGTAATATTTGATTTAAATCTATTACTTTTTCTATGCTTGGAAAGCTGTCGTTAATGCTATTGCGCAAAACCATTTGCTCTGCTTCTCGATTTGGATAGGTTATTACTGTTTTTAGCATAAACCTGTCTACTTGTGCTTCGGGAAGAGGGTAAGTTCCTTCTTGTTCTACTGGGTTTTGGGTTGCTAATACTAAGAATGGGTTTTGTAATTTATGGGTTTCGTCACCTATTGTTACTTGTTTTTCTTGCATAGCTTCTAACAATGCTGATTGTACTTTTGCGGGTGATCTATTAATTTCATCGGCTAATACAAAATTGGCAAAAATGGGTCCTTTTTTTATATGGAAATCATTTTCTTTTATGTTGTAGATTAGTGTTCCTACTACGTCGGCTGGTAATAAATCGGGTGTGAATTGTATGCGAGAAAAACTTCCGCTTACAGCTTCGGAGAGGGTTTTTATGGCTAGTGTTTTGGCTAAACCTGGAACGCCTTCTAAAAGTATATGACCATTGGCTAATAGCCCTATTAAAAGGCTTTCAACCATTTTTTCTTGTCCTAGTATTTTTTTGTTTATTTCGGCTGAAAGTCTGTGAATTATTTGACTTTCATTTTCTATTAATTCACTAATTTGTTGGATGTTGGTGGATTGTGATTCTGTTTGCATTACTATTGTAAATTATATAGGCGAAGTTGATTCTTTTTTGTGATTTAACACGCTAAATTCTTGCTATAAATCTGTTAAATTTTGTTAAGATTTATTCTTCGGGCATGGCTTTCCATTTTTTAATGATTGGAATCATCATTAGTATGAAAATAATGGATAATATTAGGTTTGTAGACAATATTTCTATCCAATGATCTTCTAAAAATTCATATAATGGCGTGTATTTATCATCATCATAATATAATTGTTTTTCTAAGTTTTTTAAGTATAATAAAACTGTTGCTATTATTAAAGGTATTATACCTGGTATTGACCATAGTAACCAATTTAAGTTAACTCCTGTAATGGTTTTTCTTTTTTGTTGAATGATTCCTGTAAATGTAAAAGTTATGAATAGAGTTAAAAACGAATAAAAAATACTAATTGCTATTGCTTCTTCTGATAAGAAGCTAGGTAGTGTAAAGGTGAGTACAAAAAATAATGCTGAATAAATAAACCCTAAAATTATTGTACCTACTAGAGCGATAACCCATGTACGCAATGAGGTAACTTTAAAAGTATAAATAAGTAATGCAAAACCCAAAGCTAAATAGAAGAGTATTAAAATGGCTTCTTGTGATTCACATAAAATACTTTTTTTAGACTCGTATATGTTTTTTAATGCTTTATCCATGCTTGATGCTGCTATGTAATCTTTTTCTACAGTTTTGCCTAGTAAATCATCATAAACATAAGTTTCTCTAAGGGTTGTTCCTTCTACAAAGTAGTAGGGTGGGTTATATATATAGTCTATCCAAGGTTTCTTTTTAAAACGATAACCTACTTGGTATTCGTCGGCTAATTTTATAAATTTTGCCATTAAATATTCTATTGAGTCTTTTTGGTTTTTTAATAATAGGTTATGTGTTTGTTGAATATTATTGTTTTGGTATTCTCTATTGTCTTCAAAAATCAAATAATAGTATGAATCATAAGTAAAATTGTATAAACTAGGTATAATTATGTTATTGTATCTATCGTATTTAGTATAAATTTCATTATTACTGTATATACGCCCAAAGTGTTCTGCTAATAAATAGTTAAATTCTTGAGTTGAGTAATATGGTTCGGGTAAACGGTAATTATAAGCATCAATATTATTCAAATACTCTCTTGATATTCTACCATTTTCTACTCCATCTTCTACATATAATTGTAAGACTTGTTTACGGCTAACTAGCGTATCGAATGCTGGAACAGGAAGTCTTCTGTTCCCTTTATATTGGTATTCGTCTTGTAAAGTAAATGGTATTATTCTATTAAATGTTTCTATGTCTTTTGCGAGTTCTTCTGTGGTTTTGAAACTACTAATTTTTTGTCGAGTACCTTCGGTATAACTTAGATAGTATGATACGTTTAAGAAAGAAATTATAAGTATTATTATAAATTCTTTGGCTAAAGAAAAGTTGCTTTTAGGGTAAAAAGATTTAAATGCGTTTTGTTTAAAGTATTGATTTAACCAAAGTATAAAAACAAGTATAGATGCTAGTATACCTATCCATATCCAACCCAAGGTAAAATAGCTACTTTTCAAATCCATTTCTTGTAAATCTACCATTTGATTTATAGAGAAAAATCCTATTGCAAAAAACAATAGATTTATGGCTAGTAGTATTCCAATAACCCAAATGGCTCTTGTGTTCCAGAATAATGGGTGATTTTCTTTTAGGTATTTGTTTATTATTTTTACCATAATTGTTGGTGTAGTAATTTAAAATGGTTTTAGTCTATAAAAAATCTTCGACTCGATTTTGAAATGTCTCGTAAATAAGTAACTGGTACTTTTTCTTTACCTAGTGTAAACATAACATCAGAAACTGTTTTGTTATTTGGAAAAACGGCAATGTAGTTTCCGCCATTATAATTTAAACTTATAAGGTCTAATGTTTTTAATTGTTTTTCCAGTTCTTCTCGTGTTATGCTTGTATCTATTTCTAGTATTATTTTTTCTTGATCTGTTTCTTCATCAGTATTTTTAGAACTATCGTTTATTAGTTTTCCTTGATTTAAGAAAATTATTTTGTCTGACACTTTTTCTACTTCATACAATTGTTGAGAACTTAAAACAACACCAAATGGCTGCTGTAATGATGATGATAAGTAACGTAGATCTTCTAAAATATTTTGTTGGGCTAGTATGTCTAAATTAGCTAAAGGTTCGTCTAATAATAATACATCGGGTTTTCTTAGTAGCGTTCGTGCTAATTCAAATCGCATTTTAAAACCTGATGATAATCTGTTCCAATTATGATTTTTATAAGGCCATAAACCCATTCTAGCAAGCATAGTTTGAGCTAAATAAAAGTTGTCCTCTCCAAAAATTCCATGACTTGATAAAGTAAATTGTAAATTATCCATTAATGTACCTCGCATGGTTTCTATACGTTGTGGTATGTACACTAATTTGGTTCGTAAGTTATAATTACTTTTTGCTTTTTTACTAAATTGATAGTTTATAGTACCTGTAGTTGGCTTGAGTTCTTTAGCCAAAGTTCGTAATAGTGTTGTTTTTCCGTTTCCATTTTCACCAACTAAACCAACTATTTCTCCTGTTTTTAGGCTTACATCTAAAGGGCCTAATTTGAATTTTCCGCCAGCATATATTTTTGAAATTTGTTTGGCTTGAATTAAATCTAATACTTTGGTATCTTTAATGTTTATGCCTGCTTTTTCTATTTTTTGTAAAAGCTCTATTGCTTTTTGAGCTTCTTGTTCAGTAGTTTTTTCTTGGTTATATTTCCAATTGGTAAAAGTTATTATTTCTTTTAAAATGGGAGTTTTTCCTGTGTCAAGTGCAGTATCTATAAGTCTTCTAAATCCTAAATTTACATCGTTATTTTGATATAGTTTTTTTACTTCTTGAATGCGTTGTTGGTGTATAGTCATGGGTTGACGTTATAATAAGACCCTAAATATAAGGTATTTTATAATAAAACCTGTTTTTCATAGTATTTAAATAATTGCGGCTATACCTGGTAATTCTTTTCCTTCTAAAGATTCTAACATGGCTCCACCACCTGTTGATACATAGCTTACTTTATCGTCAAAACCATATTGTTTTACAAAGGCTACAGAATCTCCGCCACCAACTAAAGAAAATGCACCATTATTGGTTGTTTTTGCGATGTCTTCTCCTAAAGCTTTGGTTCCGTTAGCAAAGTTTTCCATTTCAAAAACACCTAATGGACCATTCCAAAGTATGGTTTTAGATTCGTAAATAACTTTTTGAAATACTTGGCTACTTGCTGGTCCACAGTCTAGTCCCATCCATCCATCGGGTATTTCATTTATATTAACTACTTTTTTATTGGCATTATTATTAAAATCGTCTGCAATAACAGCATCTATAGGGATGTAGAGTTTTACATTTTGTTCTTCGCAACTTTTAATAATGTCTAATGCCATGTCTAATTTATCATCTTCTACTAATGATTTTCCAATGCTTCCGCCTTGTGCTTTTATAAAAGTAAAAGCCATGCCACCGCCTATTATTAAATTATCTATGGTTGATAAAATATTGTTAATTATTGTAATTTTTGATGATACTTTTGCACCACCTAAAATGGCTGTTATAGGTTTTTTACCGTTTTTTAGTACTTTATTAATGGCTTCTAATTCTTGTTGCATTAATAATCCAAAGCATTTATTTTCACCAAAAAATTCAGCTACAATAGCAGTTGATGCATGAGCTCTATGTGCTGTTCCAAAGGCATCGTTTACGTATATATCTCCAAAATTGGCTAATTCTTGTGCAAACGCTACACTTCCTGATTCTTCTTCGGGTTTAAATCTAAGGTTTTCTAGCATTATAACTTCGCCCATTTCTAACTCTTCGTATTTTTTTTTGGCATCTTCTCCAGTTACATCATTGGCTACTAATACGTTAATACCTAATACTTCAGAAACGGTAGATTGAATATTTTTGAGCGAATATTTTTCTACAAATTGTCCTTTTGGTCTTCCTAAATGAGTCATTAAAACTACTGCACCGCCATCTTCTAAAATTTTATATATAGTTGGTTTTGCTGCTTCTATTCTAGTTACGTCAGTTACTATTAATTCTTCATTTTGAGGTACATTAAAATCTACTCTTATTAATGCTTTTTTATTTTTGAAGTTAAAATCTATAATGGTTTTCATTAGTTTATTTTTAATGTGAGCAAAAGTAAAGTATTAATATGAATTTTATTTTTGTTTTTAGTCTTAACTTTTAACAAAATCAATATATACATTATAAAATATTTTAAATTTAAAAAAAAGAAATAGTTATGTATATATAGCACTGTTGATTTGTGTATAACTTAACGGTTAATTATTTTATGTAAAGTTATTTACCAATTTATTATGTGTATTTTTGCCTTTGAATGAATAAATTAAGTAGCTTATTAACAAAATAATGATATTGTTAATTACTATATTTGACAATAACTTGGTAGTTAATAGTTATTCATAAAGTAGTTAATAGTTTTATGTTTTGGATTAAAACTTTTAGTAGGATTTTTAAATTTTATTTATAACTGATTTTTGTTTTTAATAATCCAAATTAAATGTTGTAATACTTATAAAATTTAATCTTTTTTAATTAACAATTAATTTACATTAGTCTTACATTGATTTTAAACTAGTTATAAAAATAATTAACAATAGCTGTTTATAAACTAAAATAATATGAAAATTGCCATAGGATCAGACCATGCAGGATTTGAATATAAATCTAAAATAATTACTTATTTAACAGAACAAAACATTGTTGTACAAGACTTTGGAACATTATCAACAGACTCTGTTGATTACCCAGACTTTGCTCATCCAACAGCAAATGCGGTAGAAAAAGGCGATGCCGATTTTGGAATACTTATTTGTGGAAGCGGACAAGGTGTAAACATGACAGCAAATAAACACAAAGGCATTCGTTCAGCCCTATGTTGGAATGTTCACGTAACTCGTTTAACGCGGCGAACACAATAATGCAAACATTATAGCTATACCAGCTCGTTATATTGCTGTAGAATTAGCCATAGAAATGATTCATGTTTTTTTACATACTAAATTTGAAGGCGGTAGGCATCAAAATAGAGTAAATAAAATACCATGTTAATTATTTATGAAAATTAGAATTACTCGTCATACCCAAAGTTTAGAACCTTTAACTGATTTTTATACTAACATTCTAGATTTTAAAATAACAGGTTATTTTAAAAATCATTCCAATTATAACGGCATTTTTTTTAGTAATAATGAAAATTGGGAATTAGAATTTACTACTTCTAAAGAATTACCAAATCATACATTTGATGAAGATGATTTACTCATTTTTTACTTACCTAATAAATTAGCTTATCTAAAAAAACTAGAGCTAATTAAAAATAAAAACATACCAATTGTAAAACTTAAAAACCCTTATTGGGAAAATAATGCAGTAACGCTATTAGACCCAGATAAAAATAGAATGGTGATTACTTATAAACAAAAAACAAATGAAAAAATTTAAAAACAATAAACCAAAAAACAAAGGTAAATACACCTCAAAAATAATAGAATTACTATTTAAAAACCCCAGTAAACCATTAAATTATAAACAAATAGCAATAAACTTAAAAGCAAACAATAGTGTACAAAGAGAAGAACTAGTAAAAGATATACAAGCACTATTAGCACAAAAAAAAATAAAAGAATTAGACAGAGGTAAATTTAAAATAAATGCAGAAAACGACTATTTAGTAGGCACAATAGACATTACAAAAAATGGATCAGGTTACGTAACAGTGCAAGGTTATGAAAACGACATTTATATACCTAAACACAAAACTAAAAATGCATTGCAAAATGATGTAGTTAGAATTTATAACCACACACCAAAATCAAAAAAATCAAAATTAGAAGGAGAAGTTATAGACATCATTCAACGAAATAAAACAGAATTCACAGGAATTTTTCAAAAAAGTGCCAATCAAAAATATGGTTTTGTTGTAATAAACACCAGAAGTATTCATGTAGATTTTTATATTCCAAAAGATAAATTTAATAACGCAGAAGACGGTGAAAAAGTAGTAGTAAAACTAATAGATTGGCCACAAGATACCGATAATCCCTTTGGCGAAATTATTACCGTACTTGGAAATCCGGCCGATAGCAGCGTAGAAATGCACGCCATATTATTAGAATACGGCTTACCAACAAGTTTTCCTGAAGAAGTAGAACAAGAAGCACAAGCATTAGACACAAGCATTACCAATGAAGAAATAAAAAAACGTCGTGATATGCGTAAAGTAACCACCTTTACCATAGACCCAGCCGATGCTAAAGATTTTGATGATGCACTGTCCATTCAAAAATTAGAAAACGGAAATTGGGAAATAGGCGTACACATTGCCGATGTAGCACACTACTTACAACCAGGAACTTTATTAGATCAAGAAGCATACAACAGAGCAACATCAATCTATCTCGTAGACAGAGTAGTACCTATGCTACCAGAAGTTTTAAGTAACCAAGCCTGTTCATTACGTCCAAACGAAGATAAATACACATTTTCAGCCGTATTCGAAATGGACGATAATGCCAACATAATTAACAATTGGTTTGGTAGAACTGTAACACACTCTAACCGAAGATTTACTTACGAAGAAGCACAAGAAATAATAGAAGGAGCAGATGGCGACTTAAAAGAAGAAATACTAACACTAGACAAATTAGCCAAAAAATTACGCAATAAAAGACTAAAAAATGGAGCCTTAAGTTTCGATAAATTAGAAGTAAAATTTGAATTAGATAAAGATAACAATCCAAGCGGAGTTTACTTTAAAATAAGCAAAGACGCCAACAAACTAATAGAAGAATTTATGCTACTTTGCAACAAAAAAGTATCGGAATATGTATGTAAAGACAAAGACGGTAAACGCAACAAAAATACTTTTGTATTTAGAATACATGACGAACCAAACATGGACAAACTACAAGACTTAAAACTATTTATAAAACAATTTGGGTACGATTTAAACCTAAATAACAGAATAACAATCATTAAAACCTTAAACCAATTACTAAAAGATGTAAAAGGAAAACCTGAAGAAAATATGATTGAAACGCTAGCCATGCGTACCATGAGTAAAGCCATTTATTCTACAGAAAACGTAGGTCATTATGGACTAGCATTCGATTATTATAGTCACTTTACATCGCCTATACGAAGATATCCAGACGTTATTGCCCATCGCTTATTACAAGACTATTTAGATGGAAAAAAATCACCAGCTGCAGCACCCATAGAAGAAAAATGTATACACAGCAGCAATCGTGAACGTTTAGCTACCGAAGCCGAACGCGACTCAATTAAATATATGCAAGTAAAATACATGCAAGAATTTGTAGGCGAAGAATTTTATGGATTCATTACAGGTGTACAAGAATATGGTATTTTTGTAGAAATTCCCGAAAATCGTTGCGAAGGATTAATAAGATTAAAAAGTATGAATGATGATACCTATTACTTTAACGAAAAAAACTTTGCCATAGTGGGTAAAAAAAGCGGAAAAACATACCAATTAGGAGATAAAATACTTATAAAAGTAACCAATGCAGATTTACTTAAAAAACAATTAGACTTTGAATTGTTGGGTTAAATCAACATTAAAATCAAACACAATTAAAAATCAAACACTTTCTTAAACATATATTTTATTAACTTGCCGATTAATGGAACTTGTTACTTCGGCTATATTCATAGGAATCATTTTAAGCTTAATACTCATAGGCCCAGTGTTCTTTTTACTAATGGAAACCAGTATTTCTAGAGGTTGGAGAGCAGCAATAGTGTTAGATTTAGGTGTAATAACTGCCGATGTTTTATGTATTTCGGTAGCCTATTTTGGGAGTAAAGATTTAGCCACTTACATACAAACTAAACCCTCCGTTTATATTTTTGGAGGGTTTTTTATTCTTATTTATGGGCTCATTATGTTTATGACTAAACCCAATGTAAAAATGAGGAACCTTAACATAGCTAATCACAACTATTTTAAAACTTTTTTTAATGGATTTATGCTTAATCTACTAAATATTGGCGTTATAGTTTTTTGGTTTTTTATAGTAGGTTCTATTATTATTCAATACCCAAAAGAAGAAGATTTTTTTATTTATATGGGTACTGTTCTTATTACTTTTTTTACCATAGATTTACTTAAAATCTTTTTAGCCCAAAAAGTAAAAGCTAAATTTACCATTCGTCGTGTATTTTATTTTAGAAAAACAATAGGCTTTATTTTAATAATTTTTGGAATTATAGTAATACTTAAAGGCTTTGGTGTATTTGCCGAAATAGATCAACAAATAGAAAACGGATTACCTTTATGAAGTACATAGTTTGGAGCATACTTATACTAGCTTTTAGTCTAATGCTAGCAGGTGTTTGTAATCAATACATAATTGATGGAAATACTAACTGGAATAGTAAATTATATGGAGGAGGAATTATACTTTTATTTTTTGTTTGGATGCCTGTTTTTCTTATTTGGCGTACTACTAAAACTAAATTTTTTGACGAGATTAATAAAAAACATTTAAAAGATTAAATCAATCCGTAAATGGAGTAAATTTTTTCTAAAATAATGCTTTCAGGTATGTTTTTAAAATAGTCAAAACCCTTGGCATAATCAGGGTCTTTTCCAAAAATAGAACTTGGTCTAATAGCCAAATTTTTATCTTCAATTACATCATCCATAGATTGTTTATAACCTAAAAATCCAGCAAACGGATGGGTTGCCCCCCAAATAGAAATAACCCGAACCCCAACCAACGAGGCTAAATGCATATTGGCAGAATCCATACTTATCATTAAGTCTAGTGTTTTAATTAAATTTAATTCTTTACTTAAACTAAACTTTCCAGCAACTGAATGTATATTTTCCCCTAAATCTTCCCAGTTTTTTAAAATACTGGTTTCTTCTTTACCGCCAAATAAATAAATGGTAAAACCTTTTTTGGTTAACGTTTTTACTATGTTTTTCATTTTGTTTAGCGGATACATTTTTCCACTATATTGAGCAAAAGGAGCAATACCAATGCGTTTATTTTTAGGTTGATTTTTTATGGTTTCATTTGATAAGTCTACCTGTAAACCTAGTTTTCTAAAAACATCAGCATAAGCTTCTACCATAGGTTTTAACGGTTCAAGAACTTTATTTTCTTTTCTTGTCAAAGCTTTCCTACCTTTTCTGTTTTTATTTAAAACAACAACTTTTGTTTTACTTGATTTAAAAAATAGCCCCAAAATTTGTGAACGAAGAACATAGTGTAAATCGACAACCGCCTTAAATTTCATCGGTTTTAGACTTTTATATAGTTTGTACAAACCTAAAAATCCTTTGTGTTTTCCGTTTAAATCAGCACCAATAAATTTTACATTATTAATATTACTAAAAATAGCCTGCATAAAAGGGCGAGAAAGAACAGTAATTTCTACATTTTCATTTTGACTTAAAACCGCTTTAACTACAGGAGCAGTCATAGCAACATCACCCAACGACGAAAAACGAATCATTAAAATTCTGGTGGGCTTATTTACATTCATGACTTATTTAACTTAGCTTTATAGGCAATCGCATAAAATTTAAATTGTTTAATCATAGCTAATAAACCATTGGCACGAGTGGGCGACAAAAACTCTTGCAAACCTATTTTTTCTATAAAATCAACCTTAGAACTTAAAATAGCTTCAGGAGTTTGTTTGTTATAAATTCTAACTAATAAAGAAGCTAGGCCTTTAGGTAAAATAGCATCAGAATCAGCCATAAACTCTAGCAAACCATTACTTAACTGAGCGTCTAGCCAAACGGTAGATTGACAACCCTTTATTACTTTTTCATTAGATTTTTTTTCATCAGGAATAGGAGTTAACCCTTTACCTAATTCAATTAAATATTCGTATCGCTGTTCCCAATCATCAAAAAATGAAAACTCCTCAATTATCTCGTTTTGTATTTGTTCAATGCTCATGCAACAAAGGTAGAAATTAATGCCTAATTTTGTTTAACTTAGATTAGGTTATGACAAACATTTTAATACTAGATAAAAATGATTCTTTATTAGTAGATGGTTTAAAAAAAGCAGGTTTTAGTATTACCGAAGACTATAAATCTACCAAAGAAGAGGTAGAAAAAAATATAGCAAACTATGATGGAATAATAATTAGAAGTAGAATTCCTATAGATACTGATTTTTTAAATCAAGCTAAAAACCTAAAATTTATAGGTAGAGTAGGTGCAGGCTTAGAAAACATCAACCAAGCATTAGCTCAACAAAAAGGAATTGCATTATTTAATGCACCCGAAGGTAATAGAGACGCCGTTGCTGAACACGCCTTGGGTATGCTATTAATGCTTTTTAACAAATTAAAAATAGCCGATCAGGAAGTACGACAAGGCATTTGGAGGCGAGAAGAAAATAGAGGAGAAGAGTTACAAGGCAAAACAGTAGGTATTATTGGTTATGGTAATATGGGTAAAGCATTCGCTAAACGCTTACAAGGGTTTGGCGTTGAGGTTATATGTTACGATATTTTAGATAATCTTGGTGATGAATTTTCAACTCAAGTAACCTTAAAAGAGCTTTTTAACAAAGTTGATGTCTTGAGTTTACACATACCACAAACTCCAAAAACCATAGGAATGGTTAATCATGAATTTATTCAACAATTTAAGAATGATTTTTATTTAATTAACACGGCAAGAGGTAAATCAGTAATAACAGAAGACTTAGTACAAAACTTAAAAACAGGTAAAATAAAAGGAGCTTGTTTAGATGTATTAGAATATGAAAAATCATCTTTTGAAAAACTCGTAGCCAAAGATTTACCAGAATCATTCCGGTATTTAATAGAATCAGAAAAGGTAATTTTATCACCACACATTGCAGGTTGGACTCATCAAAGCAAAAAAAAACTAGCCCAAGTTATTTTAAATAAGATTTTGAAATGGAAAGAAGCACAATAAATGTTTTACATTCAAAAAATAATACTTAAAATTGCAAAACAAACGGGGTCGTAGCTCAGTTGGCTAGAGCACTTGACTGGCAGTCAAGAGGTCGTGGGTTCGAGCCCCATCGACTCCACAAAAAACAACCCATTCTATTACTAGGAGTGGGTTTTTTAATTATTTCCCATATCTTTACCATTATAAATATTAGCTTAAAATTATACAATGAAACCCTTTTTTACCGAAACCAAAGTTCGTTGGTCCGACCTTGATGCTAACAGGCATTTAGCGAACGCCTCTTATATGAACTTTACGAGTTTTTCACGAATGGATTTTTTAAGAAACATAGGAATAGACTTAAAAAAACTAGCTAAATGGAACTTAGGACCAGCTATTTTACACGAGGATTTTTCATTTTTTAAAGAAGCACATGAAGGCGATACAATTGTAATAAGTGTAGAACTTAGCGGTATATCAGAACAAGGAGAGTTATTTTCATTTGAGCACAATCTTTATCAAAAATCAACAGGTATACATTTATGTAAATCAACGGTTTTTGGTGTTTGGTTTTCCATGACAGAGCGTAAAATTACATTACCTAATGCAGAAATGATGACTTTATTAAATCAAAAGACCAATAAAGAAACCATAAAAAGGTTAACAATGGCTGACGTTAAAAATCTACCAAATAAACCACAAAATGTTGATCCAAAATTATTTGAATAATTATGTTTGAAGACAAAAACAATATACTACAGCCTTAACGGAATTAGGTGAGTTCAAGTTAATAGAACAATTAACGCAGCACTTTAAACCCCAAAATAAAAGCACCAAAAAAGACATAGGTGACGATGCAGCAATACTACAATTTGGAGATAAAGAAACCGTTGTTTCTACCGACATGTTAGTAGAGGGCATTCATTTTAATTTAGCCTACGTGCCATTAAAGCATTTAGGATATAAATCTATAACTACTGCTATAAGCGATGTTTATGCAATGAATGCAAAACCAACACAAGTATTGGTTTCTATAGCAGTTTCTAATCGTTTTCCTTTAGAGGCTTTAGAGGATGTTTATGCAGGTATTCAAATTGCCTGTAAAAATTATAAATTAGATTTAGTTGGTGGAGATACAACATCTTCTATTAATGGTTTAATTCTTTCCATAACCGTAATTGGCGAAGCTAATAAAAATGACATAGTGTATAGAAAAGGAGCAAACCCCAATGATTTATTAGTAGTAAGTGGAGATTTAGGAGCAGCGTATTTAGGCTTGCAGGTATTAGAAAGAGAAAACCAAGTTTTTAAAGCAAATCCCAATGCTCAACCCGACTTAGCACAATATGAATATATAGTAGGACGACAGTTAAAGCCAGAAGCAGGAAAACACATAGTTGAATTATTACAAGCATTAGAGGTTAAGCCTACGGCTATGATTGATGTTTCGGATGGATTATCATCAGAAGTTATACACCTTTCTAAACAAAGTGGAATAGGTTTTACCATTTATGAAGACAAAATGCCTTTAGATCCAATGGTAATTAAAGTAGCCGAGGAGTTTGGTATAAACCCCATTACATGTGCTTTAAATGGTGGTGAAGATTACGAATTGTTATTTACAGTCTCACAGGATGATTTCCCTAAGATAAAAGCAAATCCACATTTAACAGTTATAGGGCATGCCACAGAAAAAAATGCTGAAAACTATTTGGTCTTGCAAGGAAGTGAATCAATGGTTCCATTAACCGCTCAGGGTTGGACGGCGGGCGGTTCTTAAGCCTAATACTTAGAGAGAATTAAACAAATTTTTATATTTTCTAGAAACGGGAATTTCGGTTTGATTATTAAGAGACAAGGTGTTTGTATAAACGCGATTGATGTAGTTTACGTTAACAATATATGAACGGTGGCTACGTAAAAAGTTAGGAGGTAATTGCGTTTCTATTTCCGACAACTTACCCCGAATAAATTCTTTTTTAGTTGTTGTGTAAAACTCAAGATAATGTCCATCAACTTTTATATACATTAATTCTTTTAGTTGTATACGGCTTTTATTTTTAAGCTCTAATTGCTCTACAAGTACTAATTGCTTTAGTTTTTTTATTTTTACTTGATGTTCTTGCTTTAGGCTAAGCTTTTCTTTCTCTAAGTTTTTCTTTTTAAGGTCAGATTTTTTCCATCGAACAATAGAATAAGTGGCTAATAATAACGCAACTATTAATCCTAAAATATAATACCATTTATAATACTGTAAATTTTTTATTGCTTTTTGTAGCAGGTTTATTTCTTTGGTTATCTCTTTATTTTTGTATTGAGAATCTACTTTATAAATAGCAATGTTTTGTTCTTTTTCGTTAATTAATGAGTCGAGAGCATTATGTGTTTTTAAATATGTTAAAGACTTAACGGTTTGATTATCTTCCTCTAGAGCTTTTGCTTTTTGTTTGTATAGTAGTTTATACAGTTTTAATTTATGTTTACTAGGAGGGTTTAATTCGGCAGAATCATAATAAGCTATAGCTAATTTGGGTTGATTTTGCTTTAAGTATAAATTACCAAAATTCAAATAAGAATAAAAAAGAGGATTTTTTAGTTTATACTTTTTGGCAAAAATGAGTGATTTATTATAATAAAAGATTGAACTGTCTTTATTATTCAGGCTTTTATGGTTTACGCTTAATAGGTTTAAATACTTCCACTTTAAATAAAGACTGTCTGATTGGGCTATTTTAGCCTTATATTCGTATAAAACATGAAGAGATTGTTTGTGTTTTTTTTTATCTAAAAAATCAATAGCGTTTACAAGGTAAAGGTATGCTTCAAAGTTTTTATTTTTACTTGCTGAGGCTAATGTTTTTATTTTAATAAGGTAGTCTTCATTATTAAATTTTATATTATTCTGAGATTTTTTTAAGTTGTATAATTCCGCATAAGTAAAAAGTAGTCCTAAAGTATCGTTCTTATTTGAAAATAATTCTAACGCAGTAATGAACTGCATATGGGCGGAGTCTTCAATATTTACAGCTTCATAAGCACGCCCTATTTTAAAGAAATCCCATGGAGTAGCATTTTTATTGAATATTTTTTTTCGAGTTTCTTTTACTGTTTCAATTCTTTCTTTTTCAAAATAGCTGTAACCTACCGAGTCTTTGGGTATTTGTGCCATAACACAACACCCAAAAACTATAATATAAAGAATAGGTAGGTAAATTTTCATAAGCCTATTGAAGCCAACTTATGCCAACCACATCACCATCTTCTGTTTGGTCAGGAACATTAGGTTTGATTTCCTTCTTTTTAGGAATCACAGTGTGTCCATATTTTTCTAAAAAAGGAATGGCTTCTGACTTTATGAACTTTATGAATTTATTATTGTCATTTGAGTTGTAAAAGAAAATGGTTACTAAATTATCGTTTTCGTTCCAGTCATTATCTACCACTTCTAATTCTATGTTTAGAGTATGTGTTTTTTTCTCAATAGAGCTATTAGTTGGGTTGTTAATTTGTATGGCTAAACCATTTACAACCCCAGCAATCTTACTTTTTTCGTATGTAGCAGTAAAGCTTTGTGCATCAATTCCTTTAAAATCATCTTTGTTTACACCTACACTTGTTGTAATATCAACAGTTTTATTTTTTATCTTACCATTTCCTTGGCTCTTTTTGGTTTTTTGATTAGTTGTTTTTTGAGATTTAATATTTGCTTTTTTCATAGTTTAATTTTTAAGGATTTTTAGCGTATAAAGTTATTTTAACCAAGAAGTATTAAAACTTCTTTTTGTAGGGCTATTTGTTTCATGTTTGACGTTATTTTGAGCCATTTCTGTAATGCCTAAAGCAGACGAATAAAGAAATAGAGCATTAAGAGGAACAAGTATTACATGCCACCAATCTAATGAGCACTTGGGTGTTGCGTAATAAAGTAAAACGAGTAAGAGAGCCATAATAAGCCCAAAAATTGCAGGATTTTTATTGGTGAACTTTTGCCATAGGTTTGCCAGTAAATAAATAGCAGCCGACGCACCTGTAAAGGTTCTTAACATCGTTAAGTCAAAATACTGTTCAGGTACTGCTTGAAGTATTAGTGATAAAATAGTCATAATCATTTGATTTTTAGTGTTATTAATCGTTTTTGATTTCTTTACGTGAAATACTGAATATATTAAACCCTACTCCAAACCCAATCCAAATATTTCCATTATTTTTCCATTGGTAATTTTTTTGATTATTTATGTGATCTACGCCTGTATAAAAACCAGCTTGTATACCCTTATAATCAATCATTAAACCACCAAATATATTGAGTGATGCTACATTGGTGGCTTTGCCATCTCCAATTTCGCTATTTTCAGAGTCTAAGCGAATGCTGCCAATACCAGTTCCAAATTGTAAGCTTAAATAGCTACTAAACAAACGTGTAAAATTCCAACTAATTGCAGTACTCAAGTTAAACTCGGTGTCAAAAGAAAGTTCTTTTTTAGGTCTTACCTTAAAAGGAAGAGAAACCAAACCAATAGATAGTTTTTCTTTTGGCTCATAAACGTTTGCTTTAATTTCAAAATCTTTACGAGAAATGTAAAAAAGAGTGTTTATATACTTTAATTTATCATTAGATTTTTCGCGAAATGCATTAGCAATTACACTAACGCTATCGTCATAAACCTCTACTACTGTAAATATAAAATTAGTGTCTAAAAATACTTCCTTTACTGATTGAAGACTGACCTCTTCTTGGTCACCTTTTATAAGTGTTATTTTTTCTTGATTTATTACTCTTACTGGGGATTTAAAAGTTATTGCGTCACCTTCTGTTTGTGAAAAAATAGGGTTAGTATAAAAAATAAGCAAGAACAAGAGAAGTGATTTTTTCATTTTAATTAGATAGTTTAAAGTTACAATAAATTAGATAAATAATTGTTTTTTAGACAAGTAAATGTTTAATGGTATAGGCTTATTTTGACTTTATTTTGTGTAATTCATCTAATTCGTTATTGTACTTTTCAAGTTTGTTTTTTTCCCTTTTAGGGTAATTAGGTATGGTTCATAACTTTTCAAGTTAAAGGTTGTTTATGTAATCAATACTTAACTCCCACAGTCGTTCCTTGTCAAGTATTATAGCACCTGTTTTTTCATCAAATAATATTACTCCATCTACAGCAGATCCAACACCACTTGCAAAACTAGTTCTTCTTTCAGAAGGTGTTCCATGATGAGTAGAGTTTCCAAAATCAGTATCGCCTAGGCTTGAAAAAAAAACTTCAGATTCATTTATGTAATCGTTAAATAGTTCTTCAAGGTCAGTACGTCTTTTATAAGAATCAAAAAGTAGCTTTGCACAAATTCCACCAGCAATAAAGTCTGCTTGTAATTCATTCCATTTAGTTTTTTCCCATATTGTTCCCCCTTTTGAATATTGCAATATGTGAGCGTACTCATGAGATAATATCCAAAACATATTATTTTGTACATTGCCATAGGTTTCATTATAATATTTCGTTAAAAGATTAATGCCAAAATAAACCTGACCGTGCGTGTAATTGTTTTTTGCGGTCATTGCAAATGCATTTGGAGCATATTGAGAGTCTTGATAATAACCTACATCAACAGATAATCCTAAAATTGAAGCTAAATATTGATTGTTGGTATAAAATAAGTTGTCTATTTGATAGTTTCCAGACGTATTAAAAACTTGATATTGAGACTGCATATCTGCTTCTTTAATAAAGCATTGAGCATTTAACGAAAACTCTAAGATGAGTGATAAGATTAAAAGGAATGTTTTTTTCATTTTTTACAGTTAATAAGGTTTTCTTCTAAAATTTTTTTATCATAGCTTAGTTGGTACCTTGTTGGAATGTTTTTATTTAATAGGTGGATTATTGTGTCAAACTCTTTTAAATAATAATTAGAGATATAAATACTTTGTACACTATTCCTATTCGTTTTCATTTTTAAATTATATTCTTGACCATCTTTAATACAATTGTTTTGATAAACACTGTCTATGAATGTTAATTGATTTATCACATCAAAATTTTTAGATTTAAAACTAGCTTTATATAAAGTAGTCTGTTTATCATTTTCCTTTGGAAATCGAAAATCAGAAACGATTTTGATACTATCTTTTTTTAAGACATAACTTAACTGTTTTGAATCAAAAGGGTTTTTTAATATTAACACAACTTCGTTAATATCTCTATTTTCTTTTTTATCAACACATTGTTGATTTAATAATAAAAGAGAAAAAAGTGTTAAATAGGCTAATTTCATAAGAGTTATTTTTTGCTAGTTTCTATATATATTGAAAGAGAGTTACGGTTATGGTCTATTGTTTTTTGATAAAGTTCTAATTCATAGGAATTACCTTCTTCTAAATAAATTGTACCCTCTCCAAATCCATTATACTCTTCACCATTTGTATGCATTGACCGTGAATATACTTCATAGGAATAACTACCAGTACCTTTAAAATAAGCTTCTCTCATTTCTAGAGGGTTTGTTTCATTTACATTAAATTGAAAGGTAGCATTCCCTATTCTTACATATAAATTTTCCCAAACTTGATGATCACCTAGGTGATCATGCAAGGAAAATTGAGAATTGTTATTTGATTTACCACTTTCTCTTTTCCCATAAATAGTTTGAATTCCCTCAATATCATACGAGCTTAAAACACCATAATTTGACCACCTTTCATTACAATAATTCATTACAGAATTTGTATCACAAGGGGTAACATAATAACCGCCACCACCATGATTAGGTTCTTTTCTTTCTTCGGGACAACCACAATCGTTTCTTGACTGTTCATGTGCAATACCTAATGCGTGTCCAAATTCATGAATAGCAATCCATTTAATACAGTCTTCTTTATTTATATTACAGGTATAGTTTCCTTTAAATTCAAACGACAATTCCATACCCTTAGACTTTCCATCTAATTGTGTTCCAAGCCCTTTAGTGTGAGGGTGGGCATAGTCATTAATAAAGATTCTTATACCATTGTTTGAATAGGGGTCGTAACTACTCCAACCATAAAAATCAATGTTAGCATACTTTTCCCATGAATTTTCTATAGCCTCTTGCACCCACTTTCTTTCTTGTTCATTATATGAAGACGGGTTTTCCCACGATACTTTAATACGAGTAATCCCATCGGAGTCTTGTCTCCATTTGGAAGTATTGTTCATATTCATAAACTGTGGGGTTTGAGCGAAAGCAATTAAAGGTATTACTGTTAAGAAGATTATTATTAACAATTTTTTTGTTTTCATAGTATAAGGGTTTATTTTTTTCATACCACGAATTTATGCCTGTTTTAAAAGCTTTTACAAACTTTTGTCGTGAATGACAGAATAAACAACATGAATGACAGATAAAAAAATGTTGGCTATAATAGGACTTAATAAACTCTGAATTTTAGATAAAAAAATCACCCCAAAAAGATTTGTCTTTTTGGGGTGATACAGTACATTTTTTCTCTTAGTTAATCTCTAGAGAGGGTTATTTATCAATTGATCCTGTTACGCGTTGCATAAATGCATTTAAAGCTTCCCGTTGAGAGTTTCCTTCTTTTATTAATTTATCTACCTCAATAGCTCCATAAAAGTTAGAGAGTAATTCACCTATTACATCTAGCTCTTCGTCTTTTATGTTTTCGCTTTCAATTAAATGCTCCAAAGTGTCTATAGTTTCTAAAATATAGTCTTGGTCATTTTCTTGAATAAAGGTGTTTATGTGTTTAATTAGTGGTAGTCTCATCTATAAATTCTTTTAAAACATCTGCTTTATTGGTCTGTATTTGACTTACTAATTTACCATCTTTAAATGCGGCAAAGGTAGGTAGATTACTTACATCGGCTAATTGACGAGAATTGGGTAGTTTTTCTGCATCTACGTAATAAAAAGCAGCGTTTTCATTTTCGCTAGCAAACTTTTTAAATTTAGGTTTTATTACCTTACAGTTACCACACCAACTAGCACCATATTGTACAAAAACTAAGTTGTTATTGTCTACAATTTCTTGTAAATTATCTTGTTCTAGTATATTCATTTTTGTGTTTTTTAGTTACTGCTTAAATATTCGGCAACGCCTTTTCTATCAGCATTCATAGCTTGTTTTCCTTCTTCCCAGTTAGCAGGGCAAACTTCACCATTTTTTTGAACGTGAGCATAAGCATCAATCATTCGTAAATATTCTTTTACGTTTCTTCCTAAAGGCATATCATTAATGCTTTCGTGGAATACTTTTCCTTCTTCGTCAATTAAGTAAGTGGCACGGTAAGTAACATTGTCTCCTTCTACTAAATAAGAGTCAGTTTCTTCGTTATATGATTCTACATTAATATCTAAAATTCTTAAGATAGAAGATAGGTTACGATTGCTATCGGCTAATATAGGATAAGTTACGCCTTCAATTCCGCCATTATCTTTTGGTGTGTTTAACCAAGCGAAGTGAACTTCTGCAGTATCGCATGAAGCACCAATCACCAAGGTGTTTCTTTTTCGAACTCACCTAAAGCTTCTTGAAAAGCGTGTAATTCTGTTGGACAAACAAAAGTAAAGTCTTTTGGATACCAAAATAACAACACTTTCTTTTTGTTGTTTACGGCTTCTTCTAATACATTAATTTTGAATGTGTCGCCCATTTCGTTCATGGCGTTTACACTTAAATCGGGGAATTTTTTACCTACAAATGACATATTTTTTCTTTTTTAAAAGTTAATGAGTTACAAATATAGTACTGCTACAATAAACTCTACATTAAGTTTTATTGATAGTTTTTGTTGGCCAATAGATAAAACTGATTACGAAGCTGCGTTTAATAAATAAAATTAGTCATTTAACTTTAAAACGGCTAAAAATGCAGACTGTGGAACTTCTACTCGTCCTATTTGTCTCATTTTCTTTTTACCTGCTTTTTGTTTTTCTAGCAGTTTTCTTTTTCTAGAAATGTCGCCACCATAACATTTAGCAGTTACATCTTTACGCAATGCTTTTATGGTTTCTCTAGCTATAATTTTTGCACCAATAGCCGCTTGTATAGGAATATCGAATTGTTGACGAGGAATTAATTCTTTTAATTTTTCGCACATTTTTTTGCCTATTCCATAAGCATTATCTACATGAATTAACGCCGACAGTGCATCTACGGGTTCTCCATTAATTAAAATATCAACCTTAACTAATTTAGAAGCACGCATATCCATAGGTTGGTAGTCAAAAGAAGCATAGCCTTTAGAGATTGATTTGAGTCGGTCATAGAAATCAAAAACAACTTCTGCCAAAGGCATTTCAAAGATAAGTTCTACACGTTGTGTGGTTAGGTAATTTTGATTTTTTAGGATTCCTCGTTTTTCAATACATAAATTCATAACTGCACCTACAAAATCTGATTTGGTAATGATGGCAGCTCTAATATAAGGCTCTTCTACACGATTTAACCCAGAAGGATCAGGCAGTTCAGAAGGGTTATTAACCAACATTGCTCGCTCGGGTTCTTTCTCAGTATAAGCGTGGTACGATACGTTTGGAACGGTGGTTATTACATTCATGTTAAACTCTCGTTCTAGCCTTTCTTGAATGATTTCTAAGTGTAGCATACCTAAAAATCCACACCTAAACCCAAAACCTAACGCAGCAGAAGACTCTGGCTCAAAGGTTAATGATGCATCGTTTAGCCTAAGTTTTTCTATGGAGTAGCGTAATTCTTCATAATCTTCGGTATCGACAGGGTATATTCCTGCAAAGACCATAGGTTTTACTTCTTCAAAACCATCAATAGCTTTTTCGGCAGGATTTTCTACAGAGGTTATGGTATCGCCTACTTTTACTTCAACAGCATCTTTTATACCCGAAATAATGTAGCCAACGTCTCCTGTTTTTATAACTTTTTTCTCAACTTGTTTTAGCTTGAGTGTTCCAATTTCATCGGCACCATATTTTTTTCCTGTGGCAAAAAACTTTACTTGTTCTCCTTTTCTAATTTCTCCATTAACCACTTTATAGAAGGCTTCAATACCACGGAATGGATTATAAACGGAGTCAAAAATCAAGGCTTGTAAAGGTGCGTTAGGATCTCCTTTTGGAGCAGGAACAACTTCAATTATACGTTCTAGTAGTTCTTGAACACCTTCGCCTGTTTTTCCACTTACACGTAAAACGTCTTCAGGTAAACAGCCTAAAAGGTCTACAATGTCATCGGTTACTTCTTCTGGGTTTGCACTAGGTAAGTCAATTTTATTTAAAACAGGAATTATTTCTAAATCGTTTTCTAGTGCTAAATATAAATTAGAAATCGTTTGTGCTTGAATGCTTTGTGCTGCGTCAACAATTAGCAACGCTCCTTCGCAAGCCGCAATAGAGCGGGAAACTTCATAAGAAAAATCAACGTGACCAGGGGTGTCAATTAGATTTAAGATGTAATTTTCACCATTATGTTCATATTCCATTTGTATGGCGTGTGATTTTATGGTTATACCACGTTCACGTTCAATGTCCATATCATCTAAGGTCTGTTCTTGGAGTTCTCGGTCGGTAATGGTTTTGGTTAATTGTAATAATCTGTCGGCCAAGGTACTTTTGCCGTGGTCTATGTGTGCAATAATACAGAAGTTCCTAATGTTTTTCATAGTAAAAGTAAGAACGCAAAAATACGATTTTTTTACTGATTTTTTTAAAGTTTATTTTGGGTAATAAGGCAAACAAAGTTTAATTGCTTATTAATTCATTTTCTTCTTTGTTACTTGTATTAATAAGGCTAGGGTCTTCTTTAGCCAGTTTATTTTTGGTTGGAATTTTATAATTTATAGAGAACCCTATTCGCCTAGAGTCATATTGGTTATTTATTAAAACATTTGTTTCTTCTACCCCAAAGGCTTGTTTATTAGTGTTTAATATATCATTGAAGTATAAAGAAACAGATAAATTATCATTTAAGAATTTTTTAGAAAAAGTTAAATCTAAACTATTGTTAAAAGGTTTTTCAGCAGTATAGTAATAATAGTTTCCTTTGGGTGTACTGTAGTTGTAGTTGGCAACGAATTTAATGTTGGCTGGTAGTAGAATTTGCGACATTATGTTAAAAAGCCAAAAACCATTAGTGTTTAGCTGGGGAATTTCATGGAATTGATAACCAGCATAGAAGTATAAAAAATTAATGGTGTCAGGGTTAAAGTCAAACTCTAAAGTCTTTTTTAAACCTTTAGTAAATAGCATATAAGGAATAGGTAAACCAATATTAACGTTATGAATTTTTAGTTCAGGTATATTTACACTTGTATTGTTAATAGTATTGTTTGATTCAAATACTCGATTCACTACTTGATTTTTAGCAGAACTAATACTATAACCAATAAATGCGTAGTTAAAAGCACTTACCTCTACTTCAAAATTATTGAAAATGGTTGGTTGTAGCTGCGGATTTCCAGCGTAACTTACATTGGGGTTTTGGTAGTTGGTATTATTCGGGTTTAAAGCAGAGGTATTAGGAAGCCTTATTTTTTTATTATAGTTTAGATTTAAAAACACTTGTGGAGCAAAATTATATTGAACACTTGCATTAGGAAATATTTTAAATTGATTGAATGGTGTTAAGTTCTCATTTTCAGTTTGCCCACCAATAGAATAGTTTTCGGCTCTTGTACCTACTATGAAGTCAAATGACTTGTAAGATGTTTGTAACTCTGCATATCCAGCAGTTGTTTCTCGGTCGTAATTTAAATTTACAATGCCTGCATTCTTTGTTTCAAAATTAAGTTTGTCGTATAAGGCACCAACACTTATTTTACCTTTATCTAAAAGTTCAATTTCTTGTATATAATCAACCTTTAGGTTATAATTATTTTGTACAGAAGAGTTATCTAAAACAGGTGAGTTAGTAATAATAGAATTTAAGTTAAAGTCATTATTGTTACGAATATAACCAAGCTGAAAGTCTAATTTCTTTTTTACGTCATTAAATCTTTTTTGATAGGTTATTAATGCATTTTGACGATTTGATTTGGTTTTGCTATTGTCATTAGCATTAAAGCCAACTCCATTAGCCAGCGTAGAAGCATCATTATTATTAAAGTTAATGTCGTAGTTTAGCAATAATCTATCTTTTTTAAAGTCAAACTTTATGGCAGATTTAACGAATGTTCCTCTACCAATTCTGTCAACAGAATTGTCTGACAAAACGGTTGAATTATTATTGATGGTTACCCATCTGGCACTTTCATTATAATTCTGTCCAACATTAATTTGCCAACCAAAAAGCTTATTTTTAGCATTTAAGTTTAAGCTATTGTTAAATCGAACCCTATTTTTATCATAACTTGTAAAACCAAAACCAGATGAATATGAAGCACTTAAATAGTTTTTAGCACTTTTACTAGTAATAATATTTATGATTGCTCCACCAGAAGTAGCAGGAAACTCGGCTCCAGGTTGTGTTACAATTTCCACTTTTTCAATGCTGTTAGCGGGCATTCCTTCTAAAAAAGCATTTAACTCATCAGAATATATATTTAAGGGTCGACTGTCTAAATAAACCTCTAATTGTTTTCCTTGATACATCATTCCAGCAACATCCGAGATGATTAAGCCAGGTAATTTTTTGAGACCTTCTAATGTAGAACCAGCATTTAAATAGGCTTGTTCAGAAAAATCAAAAATGGTTCTATCGGCTTTTTTTACAATGGCTTCTTTCTTGCTCTTTACAACAACTTCATTTAATTGGGTAGATTCCTCTTGAATACTATCTTTTTCTTGGGCAGTTACAGCAAGAATGAAGAAAAGAGTGAAGCAAAAGCTTAGGTATTTAGTCATAGTTTGGTAGAGTTTAATCATAGTAGACGAAAATTCTTAAGAATTGTTACAGAATTACTTAATTTTAAACTCACCCCTATCTTTTAAAAACCCGAACTTTTCTCGTTGTTTGTTTATAAAGGAGTAATCTAGATTCGTTGTAAAACAATTTTTATCAGTTTTGTTTATAATCAATTCTTTACCTAATACGTCAAACACTTTTGAGTTTCCGTTATAAGTTAAACTATTTCCATCTTCTCCTGTTCTATTGACACCAATTACGTACGCCATATTTTCAATAGCACGTGCTTTTAGTAAAGTATTCCACGCATCAATTCTAACGGTTGGCCAGTTGGCTACGCAAATCATTAAATCATAATGGTCATCATTTCTACACCAAACAGGAAACCGTAAATCATAACAAACTATAGGGCGAATTTTCCAGCCTAAATACTCAAAAGTAACGCGTTCTCTGCCTGCAGTATAAAAGTCAGCTTCAGAGCCATAAGAGAACAAATGCTTTTTATCGTAAATAAATGAATTTGTAGGCGTTACAAAATAAAATCTATTATAAAACTGATTATTTTCTTTGGTAGCAATGCTTCCACAAATGGCACAATTTTTTTCTATTGACTTTTCCTTCATCCATGCAAATGTTTTTCCAAAAGACGGCTGAGCGGTATGTTCAACGTTCATAGAAAAACCCGTGTTAAACATTTCGGGTAGCACAATTAAATCAACATTTAGTGGAGCAATGAACTGGCTTAGTTCTTTTTCATTGGCAAGAGCATCTTCCCAAATAATATTGTGTTCTATAAAAGCAAGGTTTAATTCTTCTTTCATTTTTTTGGAATGATTTTTTGATTCAACCAATTAAAGTCAATGCTATTAATCAAATAATAACAGAACACAACAAAGAATAGCCCTAAAAAAGAACCACCAATAGTATCAATTACAAAATGTTTAGACAAATAAACCCGACTGACCGCAACTAAAAAAGCAAGTATAGCAAACAAAACTTGTAACCAACGATTTTTTGTTTGTAAGCACAGGTAAAAGAAAATGACAGTACCCATTAAAGCATGCCCTGACGGGAATGTATATGGAATTTGTGAGGAAACGCCATCAATTAAGTGAAGGTCTATATTGCGTTGGCTAAAATAATAGGTAGGTCTGTGAACGTGTATAAATAAAGACCGTTTTATGAGCGAAGAAGTTAAACTTGCTAGGGTAACACTACCAGCCAAAAACAAAAAGTTTCTCCATGTTTTTTTTAGTACAGTGTATATCAAAACTCCAATAAACACATAAGTTGTAGCAAAATCAGTATAAAACTTAAAAAAATAATCTAAAAAAGGATGATTGTAGTACTCATTAAAATAGAGGTGCAATTCATCTCTACCATAATATTCAGTCAATGTAAGTCCAATAAAATTAGTAAGGAAAAAGAGTAAAAAAAAGGGCCAAATCTTAATTAGCAAATCACCTTTGCTCATAAACAGTTATTTTCATGCAAATTAAACATTAATTCTAAAAATCAAGACACATTTTGTAACGAATTGCTAAATTCGTGAGACAAATAGTGGAATATATAAAATATAATAAATTGTAACTTATGAAAAAACTAAGCCTTGCATTCATTTTTTTGTTGGCAACCGTTTTGGTTAATGCTCAAAAAATTGATTTTGAAGAGTATGATTTATCCAATGGTTTACATGTTATTTTGCACAAAGATAACACAGCACCAGTAGTAACGGTAGGTGTAATGTACCATGTAGGATCTAAAGATGAAAACCCCCAACGAACAGGGTTTGCTCACTTTTTTGAACACCTTTTATTTGAAGGAACCAAGAACATAGAACGTGGAGAGTGGTTTAAAATAGTATCATCACATGGAGGGCAAAACAACGCAAATACCACTAACGATAGAACCTATTACTATGAAACATTTCCTTCTAATAATTTAGCCCTAGGATTATGGATGGAGTCAGAAAGAATGTTGCATCCAATCATTAATCAAATAGGAGTAGATACTCAAAATGAAGTGGTAAAAGAAGAAAAAAGACAAGGGCAAGACAACAGACCTTACGGAAAAATATTTACTACAGTTTTATCTGGGGTATTTGAAAAACACCCATACCGTTGGTCAGTTATTGGTGAAATGGAACATTTAGATGCGGCTACTTTAGAAGAATTTAAAGCCTTTAATGAAAAATGGTACAAACCCAATAATGCGACATTGGTAGTTGCAGGAGACATTGATATAGCAGAAGCAAAAAAACTAATAAAAAGTTATTTTGAGCCTATTCCAAGCGGACCAGTCGTTTCACATAACTATCCTAAAGAAGACCCAATCCTAGAGTCAAAAACGGTTACTGAATATGACCCTAACATTCAGTTACCAATGTTATTAACGTGCTTTAGAACACCATCAAACAAAGACAAAGAAGCTTATGCACTAGACATGCTGGCATCATATCTATCAGATGGAAAAAGTTCCGTGTTATATAAAAAATATGTAGATATAGAAAAAAAAGCAGTTGAGATTTTCTCTCAAAACATAGGCTTTGAAGATTATGGTGTTTACTTTATTGGTGCGTTACCATTAGGAGAAACATCTTTAGAAGAGTTATCTAACAGTTTTGTAACCGACATAGAAAAAGTACAAACCGACTTAATTTCAGAAGAAGATTACCAAAAAGTATTGAACAATATGGAGAACAGCTTTGTAAGTACAAACTCATCTATAGAAAACATAGCACACTCATTAGCAGATTCTCATATGTTAAAGGGTAACACAAAGATTATTAATGACGAATTAAAAATATACCAGTCAGTAACAAGAGAAGACATAAGAAACGTTGCCAAAAAATACTTAAGTAAAAACCAACGTGTACTTATTCATTATTTACCAGAAGCTAAAAAATAGAAAACAAGATGAAAAACAAAATATTATCCATAATACTATTAATGATTGCATTTGGAGTAAGTGCACAAATAGATCGATCTAAAATGCCAGAACCAGGTCCTTCACCTAAAATTAACTTTGGCGAAACACATGAATTCACATTAAATAATGGACTTAAAGTAATTGTGGTAGAAAATCATAAATTACCAAAAGTTTCAGCAATACTAGCCATAGATAACCCACTTTATTCATTAGGTGAAAAGAAAGGCGTTGACAATATTTTAGCCTCAGTTTTAGGAAACGGTACAACCACAAAATCAAAAGATGAATTTAACAAAAGAATAGACTTTTTAGGAGCTAGACTTTATTATAACAGTAGTGGAGCAGAGTTAAGTTCTTTAACTAAGTATTTTCCAGAAGTACTATCTTTAATGGCAGACGGTGTGGTTAATCCTATATTTACCCAAGAAGACTTTGATAGAGAAAAAGCCTTAAATATAGAAGCTGTTAAATCAAACGAAAAGGATGTAGAAACAGCAGGTACAAGAGTAAGAAAAATATTAGTCTATGGAAAAGATCACCCATATAGTGAATACGTTTCAGTAGAAAAGCTAGAAAAGCTACAACTTAACGACGTAAAAACATTTTATAATACATACTATAAACCAAACAATGCATACCTAATTATTTTTGGGGATATTAATGCAAAAGAAGCAGAAAACCTAGTTAAGAAAAACTTTAGTAGTTGGAAAAAAGGAAACATAGCAAGCCAAAAAAACACCAACACCAGCCAGCGTTACAAAAACAGAAGTAGAAATTGTTAATATGCCTAATGCTGTACAATCAATTATAGACGTTTCTTACCCAGTAAACTTAACCAAAAACAGCCCAGATTACTTTCCTTTATTGGTGGCGTCTACTATTTTTGGAGGGGACTTTAACAGTAAATTAAACATGAACTTAAGAGAAGCACACGGTTGGACTTATGGAGCTCGTGGAGGTGTTAGAGATGACAAATATATAGGAAGATTTTACGCAACAGCTAAAGTAAGAAATGAGGTAACTGATAGTGCGGTGTTTGAAACAATGAAAGAAATTAAAAACATGACCATAGTAAGAGTTGATGAAGATTTATTAGAAAGTGTAAAAGCAAAATTCTTAGGCAATTTCATATTATCTCTAGAAAATCCAGAAACAGTAGCCTCACAAGCATTAAGTCTAAAAACAGACAACCTGCCAGACTCTTTTTACAAAAACTATATAGCAGAAATTAATAAAGTAACAATTTACGATGTTTTACGTGTGGCTCAAAAATACTTTAAACCCGAAAACGCAAAAATAGTAATTGCCGGAAAAGGAAAAGAAATTGCTCCAGCTTTAAAAAGACTAGGTTACCCTATTAATTTTTATGATAGTTATGGTAAAAAATTAGACAATATAGACGGTCCAAAAGTAGACGCTAGCGTTACCGTACAGTCTGTAATGGATAAATACCTTACAGCAATTGGAGGAGCAGATAAGGTTAAAGCTGTTAAGTCGGTTGTGATGAATTTAAGTGCTGAGGTTCAAGGAATGGCACTAACCATTAAAGCCATTAACACTTCTGATGCTCAATCACTAGAAGAAGTTTCTATGATGGGTAGTGTAATGCAAAAATCAGTATTTAATGGAACCACAGGTTATACCCAAGCACAAGGTCAAAAAATAGATTTTACAGCAGAAGAAATAGCAAATAAAAAAGTAGATGCATTACCTTTTCCAGAGTTAGTTTTAGCTAAACAAAAAGACGTTAGCCTATCAGGCATAGAAGACTTTAACGGAAAAAAGGCGTATGCCATAAGTAAAGGTAAAAGCACCACTTATTATGATGTTGAAACAGGCCTAAAACTAGGGCAATCAACAGTTATGGAAATGCAAGGACAAACCATGACTCAAACAACCATGTTAGAAGATTACAAAGAAGTAAAAGGCATTAAGTACCCACATAAGATGATTCAAAATGTAGGAGTAGAAGTTATTGCTAATGTTACAGAAATCAAAATAAACGAGGGCGTTTCTGAAGCCGATTTTCAATAAAAACAGCTATAAAACCATAGCTAGATATAATCCACTCTAAAACGTTAGGGTGGATTTTTTTGTATCACAATCAAAAAATTTAACAATTTAATAACATTGATGGTTTGGTTTTTGATGAAATATAATAATCAATCATTTAGCAAATGATGTAGTAAAAGATTGTTTAACTAAAAATTAAAGATTATGGAAGCTAAAAAAAGCCCAAAAAAGAACTTCAGCCGTTACATTTCGTTGTATTTGTTAACAGGACTGAACATTGCACTAGTGCTAGTATTACTAGCTTTTAACACGAAGTCTGGCATTGATGATTCATCAAAAACCATAGAAGAAAGAGTAGAGTTCGTTGCCAATGATAACAGTAACTATGTTGTTCCAGAAGAAGTAATTCCTCAAAAAATGGAAATTAATGAAGAATTACCCCAACCAGAAAACATAGATGAAATAGACTTGGTAGATGAAAAAGAAGATGAGGTAGTAAAAGAAGACCCAATTATTGTAATTAATAAGCCTAAAGTTGTACTACTACCATTGCCAAGTAATTTTAAAAACACTCCAAAGGCTGTTATTCCTCAGTTAAAAGAACGAGAAAAAGGAGTAGCCAAACTAAAAAATCGAGTTCCTTTAGCCAAAGTTTCTCAAATGGCTATTTATCCAGGTTGTGAAAAGTATGCAGACGATAAGAAAAAAACGGTTGAATGCTTTAATAAACAATTAAATGAAGACGTAGGTTATGAATTAGAAGATTTTATAGATATTGCCAAAGAAGAAAATATAGCTAAAGCTAAAACATACCTTAAATTTATAATTGACACCAATGGAGAAATGGTAGAGATAGAACCATCTAAAAACGGAAACGAATATTTGAACCCAGAAGCACAAAAAGCATTAGAACGTATTAATCAACGCCTACTAAAGAAAGGGAAAAAGATAAAACCAGCTAAATTAGAGAACGGAGAAGAGGTAGAGTTATACTTTCAACTTCCTATTTTATTTACAGCAGAGTAGCTAAAATTTGATTATCTTGCTCTCTCTAAAAAGTATAATTATGTTAAAAAAACAATTAGTCCTAGCCTTTATTTTATTTGGGTTAGGACTTATTTTTGTAAAAGCACAACAAGTAAGTAATCAAGAAATTGTAAAATTTGCCAATGTTTATAAAGCCAAACAGGCAGAAGACGTTCGCTTCCAAAAACTAATGGTAATTGCTATAGAATCATATAATTTAGATATAGAAACCTACCAAGCAATACATGCCACTAAAAATGATGCAAACTATGAAGCCGACGTTACTGCCGAAGACTTAGAAAATTACGCTAAAGCAGAAAAAGAAGCAAAAGAAATTCAACAAGAGTTTAAGGCAGAAATGGAAAAAATACTCCAACAAGAAGGGCTAACCCTAGAACGGTACTCACAAATAGCATCAGCCATAAAAGAAGATTATGTATTGGAGCAACGTCTTAGAAAATTACTAACATACTAATTTATCCTACCAGATTAATAATTTTTTCAGGTACAATAATAATCTTTTTGGGTGTTCTACCTGCTAACTGTTTTTGTGTACGATCATCGGCCAATACTATTTTCTCAATTTCTTCTTTGCTCAAATCTAAGGGAAGAGACAGCATAAATCTTGTTTTTCCGTTGAATGAAACGGGATATTCTTTTTCACTTTCTACCAGCCATTTTTCGTCAAAAGTTGGAAAATCTGCAAAAGAAATACTTTCACTATAACCAAGCTTTTCCCACAATTCCTCTGCAATATGTGGAGCGTATGGAGATATTAACACAACCAAAGGCTCTAAAACACTACGCTTATTACATTTTAATTTTGCCAATTCATTAGTCGCAATCATAAAAGTAGAAACAGAAGTATTGAATGAAAAGTTTTGAATATCATCATCTACCTTTTTAATAGTTTGATGCAAGATTTTCATTTCATCTTTGGTTGGAGTCTCATCAGACACGGTTAAAAGAATCTTCAGTATGATACAATCTCCAGAATTTTTTGAGGAATGAATATACACCACTTAAACCTTGTGTATTCCATGGTTTAGACTGTTCTAATGGTCCTAAAAACATTTCATACATGCGTAAAGCATCGGCACCGTATTCTTCACAAATATCATCTGGGTTTACTACATTATACTTGGATTTAGACATTTTTTCTACCTCTCTAAAAACTTTAAAAGAACCACTTTCCTCTGTTATAAATTCGGCGTTTTTGTATTCAGGTCTCCAGTTTTTAAAGGCATTTATATCTAATTCGTTTGAAACGTCATTGATAACCGATAAATCAACATGAATTTTATGGGCGTGTACTTCAATTATTGATTCATTAATTTCAATATCTTGATTTAGTTCTTGGAGGTTTTTTTAGGTATACTTCTTTAATTTTAGCATGTATATCTGTTAAAGAATACACAACATTTTCTTTAATTAAATTAGAAGAGATTAGAATATTGTTGGGTTTGAACAAAGTTATATGCTATTCCATCTTTAAAAAATGAATCAGAAGAATGAAGTTTAAAAACAAAAGCACTATTTCCTAAAATCATACCTTGGTTAATGAGTTTTTTGGCAAACTCATCTACGGGCACAATGCCTTTGTCGAACAAGAATTTTTGCCAAAAACGTGCGTATAATAAATGCCCTGTGGCGTGTTCGCTTCCGCCAATGTATAAATCAACATCTTTCCAGTAATCAAGAGCTTCTTTGCTTGCTAATTCGGTTTCATTGTGAGCGTCCATATAACGGTTAAAATACCAAGAACTTCCTGCCCAACCTGGCATGGTATTTAACTCTAGCGGAAATATTGTTTTTTCATCTATTAAACTATTAGCTACTACTTGTTGTTTTTCTGTGTCCCAAGCCCAATGAGTGGCTCTTCCTAAGGGAGGTTCTCCAGTTTCAGTAGGCAGGTATTCGTCTATTTCGGGTAAAATTAAAGGCAAGGCACTTTCTGGGAGCATATAAGGAATACCTTCTTTAAAGTAGGCAGGTACTGGCTCGCCCCAATAACGCTGCCTTGAAAAAACGGCGTCTCGGAGTCTATAGTTTATTTTACCTTGTCCTACATTTTTTTCTTCAATGGCTTCGATGATTTTATGGGTTGCTTGTTTGTAATCTAAATCATTTAGAAAATCTGAATTTTTTAACACAAAACCGTTTTTTGCAGTAAATGCTTCTGTTGAAATATCTTTATCAAAAATATTTTTGATAGGTAGATTAAAGTGATTGGCAAAAGCGTAATCTCTTTCGTCACCGGCAGGTACAGCCATTACGGCGCCTGTTCCGTAGCTTGCTAGAACGTAATCTCCAATCCAAATAGGAATTTCTTCTTGAGTAAAAGGGTGCACAGCATAAGCTCCTGTAAACTGTCCAGAAATAGTTTTAACGTCTGCCATTCTTTCTCTTTCCGATCGTTTGGCTGTGGCTTCTTTGTATTGGTTTACGGCTGTTTTATACTCGTTTGTTGTAATGCTATCAACTAAAGGGTGTTCGGGGGCTAGCGTTATAAAGGTAACGCCAAAAATAGTGTCGGGACGTGTGGTGAAAACCTCAATAAAGTCATTACAAATGCCAAATTTTACAGAAGCACCTTTGCTTTTCCCAATCCAATTTCTTTGACTTTCTTTAAGCGGTTCACTCCAGTCTAATTTTTCTAAATCTTGCAATAATCTTTCGGCATAAGCACCAATACGCATCATCCATTGGGTCATTTTTTTACGAATAACAGGATGTCCACCACGTTCTGATGCTCCGTGTATAACTTCGTCGTTTGCCAATACAGTTCCAAGAGCAGGGCACCAATTTACTTCGGCTTCGGCTAAATAGGTTAGTCGGTAGTTTAATAGTATGGTTTGCTTTTCTTTCTCGGAAAGTGAATTCCATTCTTCGGCAGTAAAAATTTCGTTATACGATGTTTCGGCATTAGTATTTTTATTGCCTTCTTGTTCAAAGACATTTATGAGTTTATGAATGGTTTTGGCTTGATTAGTTTTTTTGCAATAATAGGAGTTAAATAGTTGAATAAAAATCCATTGTGTCCATTTATAATAACTAGGGTCAGAGGTTCTAAATTCTCTACTCCAGTCAAAAGAAAAACCTAATTTTTTTAATTGATTTTCATAGCCTGTAATTTGATTGCCTTGTTTGTCGGTTCCCCCCTCTATATTTACTTTGGTTGTAATGGTTGGGTGTTGCCCTGTTTGAATAGCATATTGCTCGGCAGGTAGACCAAAAGAATCATACCCAATAGGGTGTAATACATTAAAACCTTTAAGTCTTTTGTAACGAGAAAAAATATCGGAAGCAATATAACCCAAAGGATGCCCTACGTGTAAACCAGCCCCAGAAGGATAAGGGAACATATCTAATACATAAAACTTTTCTTTTTCTGAGTTATTTTGAGCTTTAAAATGTTTGATTTTGTTGCCAAAATTGTTGCCATTTTTTTTCGATTTTCTCGTGATGGTATTGCATTTTTCTATGTAAATTAGTTTCTGTAATCTAAAAATTAGTTGCAAATTTAATGTTTTAAAAAGATTTGTTATTGTACTTTAGTTACATCAAATAAAAAATTAGATTAATTATGGACACATTATTTGTAAAAGACATTATGAATGAGGGTAAAGGTATAAGAGTATCTTTACATAAATCAGAAAAAACAACAACACCGAGTGGCATGGATATTCAGGTTAAAGTTATTGATGGAGATTATGATTCGTACCCAACAGTTAATATTAGCACTAAAGATGCTTATCGTTTAGCCATAGAAGTTTTAGCTATTATAAAATATCATAAAAATCTTTTGAAGGAAGATTTTTAAAATTTGTGAGCATAGAACACTATAAAAGGAGGAAAATAATTTTATAAAAAAAACAAAAAAATAAAAAAATAAAGCTATGAATTAATTCTATTATATATTTGCAGCGAAACTATTGCTAAATGGGATTAAAGATAGGATATCATTAAAACGGAGAAATAAAATTGTAAAGTACCTCTCCTCAAACAGAAATAATTTTCCGATTAAAGATATATTAAAAAATAGCTTCATATCTAGTTTATGGAGGAGGAAATGTTAGTTACGACTCTTCATCGAATGGAGAAAACGAGTTGTTCAAGGTATTAACGAAACATGGTATTAAAACAATTATAGATTGTGGTGCAAATGAAGGGACAAACACAAAAGCATATAAAACTCTTGCCCCAGATGCTCAAATTTTTTGTGTTGAAGCAATTGAAGAAACCATAGAAAAGTGTAAAGAATTTACAAAGGACTTAACAAATGTAAGCTATCACAACATTGGAATGGGGAATAAACATGAAAAAATAACATTTAAATACTACCCTAAGCATCTTTACTTTTCTACCAGATATGAAAACGCAACAGGTAGAGAAATGGAAGTTAAGACTCAAGAGGTAGAAGTTTTTACAGGAGATGAGTTTTGTGATATAAATAACATATCAAAGGTAGATTTTTTAAAAATTGATGTAGAAGGAATGGACTTCCAAGTTATAGAGGGTTTTAAAAACAAACTACAACAAAAAAAAATAAAAGCTATACAGTTTGAGTATGGTCAAAATTTTATTCTTGCCCACACATTTTTAAAAGATGTATATGACTTCATTAAACCATTAGGCTATAAAATGGGTAAGATATATCCAAATGGTGTAGAGTTCTCAGAATACAATATTAAAATGGATAACTTTTTAGAAGCTAACTATATTATTATTGACGAGAAAGAAGAAAAATTAATCAATCAACTTAAAAGCTTTTAGAAATTAGTATTGATGTATTGTGGTCATTAAAAAAATAAAAAAAAATAAAGAACGTCCATACTTTCGGTTTATTTACTGGCTAAGTGTCTTTTTTATATTGGTAGCTCTAATTATGCTAGTTAGAAATGTATTAAGCAGAACAAAAGTCTTTGTGCTTAAAGAAACTGAAATAAAGCCAATGCTTATTAATTGGAGTGCAGATGAAGACCAAACATTATTAATAAAAGAACCATACTATTTAGAAAACAAATACAAGCTAGTTTTACCAAGTTATAGTGCATTAAAGAAAGACACAGCGATATACAAAGCCATAACAAAAAAATCTAACAATATTGTAAACTTAGAAACGCCATATTTGCTTTGGAAAAATAAGAATAGCGACACGGTTTTTGTTTTAAAAAATGAAATAAAAATGGGCTTTTTACCTAAAAAATAAGACTATCTCTAAGTTTTTTACTCAAACCATTTACCACTAAAGCATAGGAGTCATCTATTAAATCTTTTAAAAAACTATCAGATAAGTCGCTTTTAAAATCAACAGTATTCCAATGGACTTTACTCATATGGTAGCCAGGCTTTATGGCACTATATTCCTCTCTCAATAAAACAGCTTGTTCTGGGTCACATTTTAAATTAACCGTAAAGTCACTAGAATTTAACTTTGTTAAAGCAAACATTTTATGAGCCACTTTAAAAACTAAAATATCATCCCCAAAAGGCATACACTCAGTTACATGGGGTTTTTGTAGACAAAAATGTCTAAACTCTTCTATGTTCATGGTATAAAAATAAGAAAAACAAATGGTATTCTATTATTTTGTATCTTTGTATTCAATTAAAGTAACTTAGGGTGAGAAATCCACTTTTTTATGCAAAGATTTTACTTTTTGGTGAATATGGAATCATAGAAGATTCCAAAGGACTTACGGTGCCGTATAATTATTATAAAGGTACGCTTAAGTTTGATAAAAATAAAAATCAGTAAAAAGTCGAATGAAAGTTTAGCAAAATATGCCTCAATTTTTAGAAGAAAACTTTGGTGAGGAGTTTAAAATAGACACCTTAAAGAATGACATAAAGCAAGGCATGTGCTTTGACTCTAATATACCACAAGGCTATGGTGTAGGAAGTTCGGGAGCATTAGTAGCAGCTATTTATGAACGTTATGCGATTAATAAAATAGACGTTTCACAAAACATATCTAAAGAATCAATAACAGCGTTAAAAGCTAAGTTTGGAGAGTTGGAATCATACTTTCATGGAAAAAGTTCAGGCATAGACCCTTTAATTTGCTATTTAAACTTACCGTTGCTTATACAATCTAAATCAGACATTTCAACCATAGGTCTTCCTAATTTATCAGAAGGAAAAGGGGCTATATTTTTAGTCAATTCTGGTACGCCTGGTGAAACGGCACCTATGGTACAAATCTTTTTTGATAAATTAAAAAATGAAGGATTTAGAAAAACTCTAAAAGAAGAGTTTATTAAATACAATAATGAGTGCATTGATTCTTTTGTAAAAGGCGATTACAATCCACTTTTTGCAAGTCTTAAAAAACTATCTACATGGGCATTTTTACACTTTAAAACCAAAGATTCCTCAACGGCTGTTAGATGCATGGCAAATGGGTATTCAAACCAACTCGTATTACTTAAAGTTATGTGGCTCTGGTGGTGGTGGCTATGTTTTAGGCTTTACTAGGGATTATGAGCAAGCTAAAACTTATTTGAATGATTTTGAAACTGAAATAATTTATAAGTTTTAAATACTATGGAAGAAGTAAAATACAACGAGGGTGATAACGGAGGTGTAATTAAGTTATACCTAGATGGAGCTAGTGTAGGGAAATTAACGTTTCTTACAAAAAATACAGATCTTGTTACATTTAATCATACAGAAGTTGAACCAGATTATGAAGGTAAAGGATATGGTGCAAAAATTGGTAAAACTTGGGGTAGATTACGCTCGAAAAAATGGATATAAAGTAATACCAAGTTGTTCTTTTGTTAAAAAAGAATTTGATAGCACACCTGCTTATAACGATGTGATTTTTACAACGTAAAAATTAAATCAATGAAAAGCCTAAGTCCTAAGTTAATGTTTGTTAAAACCTTAGCATTGTTTTCTGTGGTTAGAGGTCACAACTTAGTTATGCTGGTTTTAGCACAGTATTTGGCGTCTTTATTTATTTTTGCACCTAGTAAACACCACCTAGAAATCCTGTTAGACAATAAGTTAAATCTAATTATTCTAGCTAGTGTATTAAGTGCGGCAGCAGGCTATATTATCAATAATTTTTATGATCTAGAAAAAGATACTTTGGTAAAACCCATTGAAGCTTATATACATAGGTTTATATCACAAAATTTTAAATTAAGCATTTATTTAATTTTAAACACTATAGCACTTGTGGTGGCAGCGCTAGTTTCGTGGCGAGTATTATTATTCTTTTTTGTTTTTCAATTCTTAGTTTGGTTTTATAGTCATCGTATTAATAAAGTAGTATTGTTAAACAATGTGTATAGTGTTATTTTAATGATTTTCCCATTCTTTGCACTGTTTATTTACTATGAAAACTTTACTAGAATAATATTTTTTCACGCCACTTTTTTGTTTTTATTATTATTAATTACCGATATAATTAAAGACTTAACTTCATTTACTGCCGACACTATCTATAACTACAACACATTACCAGTTAGTTTTGGTATTAAAGTCACAAAACGAATAGTTGTTATATTATTAATTAAAACGATATTATTAGCCTCTTATATGGCTTTTACAAACGCATTAGGCTACATGCGTTATTTCTTTATTTTCTCTGCGGTATTTATGTTTATTATAATACTTGTTTTAATAAGCACAACCTCTAAAACTAATTATAAGTTAATTCATTTATCATTTAAAGCATTGGTAGCCGTAGGTATTATAAATATAGTATTCATAGAAATAAATCCATTAGCTTTGCAAAAAATTATAGCATTTAATTTTTGATTCTTAAAAATCAACAAGTCATGAAAAAAAAGTACGATAAATCACAACCCAAAAAATATAATAATTCAAATAACGGAAGGCAAAAATCACAGCATCAATTTTATAGAAAACTAAAAGCACCTAAAGAGGACGACGGAACAATACGCCTAAATAAGTATGTAGCCAACGCAGGCATATCATCTCGTAGAGAAGCCGACGAATTAATTAAAACAGGCTTAGTAGAAGTAAACGGTAAAACAGTTACGGAAATGGGCTTTAAGGTTCAACCTGGTGATGTCGTTAAGTATGATGGCGAAACCATATCAGCCGAAAAAAAATGTTTATGTATTACTTAATAAACCCAAAGGCTTTATAACCACCACCAAAGACGAAAGAGACCGAAAAACAGTAATGGACCTCGTGTCAAACGCCACAACGGCTCGTATTTTTCCAGTAGGAAGATTAGATAGGCAAACTACAGGATTACTTTTATTTACTAATGATGGTTATTTAACCAAAAAACTTACACACCCAGCACATAATATTAAAAAAATATATCATGTAGTGTTAGACAAAAAAGTTTCGGGTGATGATTTAGATTTAATTAAAAAAGGCATTCGTTTAATACCCGAAGGCATAGCTACTGTAGACAATGTTTCTTTTATAAATGGTAAACCCAAAAATGAAATAGGAATAGAGGTTCATATTGGCTGGAATCGTGTTATTAGGCGTATATTCGAGAGCTTAGGTTATGAGGTGGAAGCTTTAGACCGAGTATCTTTTGGTGGTTTAACTAAGAAAAACTTAAAACGAGGAGACTGGCGTACGTTAACAGAAAAAGAGGTAGGTTTCTTAAAAATGCTATAATAAACAATTATGATTTAATAAATAAAAAAGTCGCTTAAAGATACCTTTAAGCGACTTTTTTAGTGTTTGTTTGTGAATTATTTAATTTTAAAGATAACACGCCTTGCTAATTGGTGAGCAGAAACACTACTAGTATTAAATTCATTATCAACACCTTTACCTATAGCAGTTAGTCTAGATGAGTTTATACCAGCATTGGTAATAATTCGTTTTACGGCGTCTGCTCTTTTTTGAGACAAAGTAAGGTTGTAAGATTTTTCTCCAGCAGGGTCAGCATATCCTATAATATCAATATTTGCATTTGGATTCATTTTCATGTACTCAATCACAAAGTCAACACCACCAATAGAGGCGTTTAGAGGTGTAGAAGAATCATAATCAAAGTATACGTTAATAATTCCACTATTAATTAATTGTTGTAAAACCTTATGGTCACCTAATACACTACTAGTTGAAGCACCACCACCTAAATTGTTGATATAGTCTTCAATAGCGTCTGGAATACCATTTCCATTTGCATCAATTGTTACGCCTTTTGTGTCAACCATAGCCCCTGCAGCTGAATTAGGCTCTTGATCTAAATAATTTGCAACACCATCACCATCTGTATCTTTTAACATCTCTTCTATTTGAGCAACTCTATCAGCTAAGCTACCATCAGCAGCTACATTATTGTCCGTTACAGTCCAGTCTGCATGCTTATTGTTGCCACCTATATAATAGGTTAAACCTAGTGTTGCGTTGTAAATTGTGCCATCAAAACCTCTGTTAGAAGCACCATAATAAGTGTTCCCATCAAAAGAATTGTTTTGTCTTATAGTGTTTATCATAGTAAAATCACCTGTTAAGGCAAATCTATCTGATAGTTTAACTTGTCCAGTAAGGCCTAAGATAAAGTGTACCGATTCGTCTGCTTTTTTGAAAAGACCATCGTCACTATAAAAGTTATCGTTGAATAAAGCACTATAACCAACACCTGTATGACCTAGCAAACCAAAAGTATTAGTCCATGTTTCAAAACTCATGATTCTACCTAAGTTAGCAACACCTTGCAAACTTACACGGTAAAACTCAGACTCAAATTCTTTACTTGAATCGCTGTTTTTAAGGACGTCGTATCCACCATCTAACTTTAAGCCAAACTTGTTGTTTAGCATATAACGAAGCCCTAAGTCAACATGATAAAAACTGGGTGTATCACTATAATAACCCTTTGTAAAAGGATTCGTAGCTTTATTTACACCACCATTTAGTTCAATTGAAAATTTGTTGTAATTGTTTGAACTTGTCTGGCCATTATCGTCTTGTGCTAATCCTATAACAGATAAACCAAAGAAAGCTAATGGCATCATTAATTTTTTCATAATATTCTTTTATTTTCAATAAGTTTGAAGCCAAAAGTACAATTACTGAATCAGGAAAAGAATGTTATAGGTGTTAAATTTACAATAATTTGTCAAAAGTCATTTTTTCGTCCAAAACTACTCCTTTTTCTGTGTTCTTTACAGTTGCTAATTGATTGTGAGCATCATGTTCAAAACAAATAATGTATTCATTTTTAACAGCGTCTTGTAAAAAACTGATTTTTTTCTTCAATAGTTAGTAATGGTCTAGTGTCGTAGCCCATAACATATACTAATGGAATGTGACCTAAGGTGGGAATTAAATCAGCGGTATAAACTATTTTTTTTCCTTTATAATGAATTACAGGAAGCATTTGTTTTTCGGTATGACCATTTACAAAAAATCACATCAAATCCTAAAGGAGAGCTTGTTAAATAGTTTCCATCGCTAGGTAATGGTATAAAGTTTAATTGTCCACTTTCTTTAATGGGTAGAATATTTTCTTTTAAAAAAGAAGCTTTTTCTCTAGGGTTGGGTTCAATGGCCCATTTCCAATGACTTTCGTTACTCCAATATTTAGCGTTTTTAAAAGTGGGCTCATAGTGTGTTTTGTTTTTATTCCACTGTATAGCCCCACCACAATGATCAAAATGTAGATGAGTCAAGAAAACATCGGTAATATCATCAGTACTAAACCCATGTTTCGCTAGCGAGTTTTCTAATGTATGATTCCCCCATAAGTAATAGTAACCAAAAAATTTATCAGACTGCTTGTTTCCCATACCACAATCTATGAGTATAAGACGATCTCCGTCTTCAATTAACAAGGAACGAGTTGCAATGTCAATCATGTTATTAGAGTCGGCAGGGTTTGTTTTTTGCCAAATACTCTTAGGAACAACACCAAACATAGCACCGCCGTCTAACTTTAGGTTACCACACTCTACAGGATATATTTTCATAAAAATGGAATTTGTAGCGTCTAAATTACAAAAATTAAAAGATGTATCAAGATTATTTTACCTTTGCTTTATGCAAAAGTATTTGATTGTTGGATTAGGAAACATAGGTGAGAAGTATATTAACACTAGACATAATATTGGTTTTTTGTCGGTTGATTTCTTTAGCTAAAAAACAAGATATCAACTTTTCTTCATCTAACTTTGGTGAGGTAGCTCAGTTTAAATACAAGGCTAGACCAGTAACCTTACTTAAACCTAACACATATATGAACCTTAGTGGTAACGCTGTTAGTTATTGGTTAGAAAAAGAAAAAATCCCCCTAGAAATTTATTTGTTATTACGGATGACCTAAACCTACCCTTTGGTACCATTCGTATTCGAGCAAAAGGAAGCAACGGAGGACATAACGGGCTAAAAAAACATTGAGCAAAAGCTAAACACAAGTAAGTATAATAGATTGCGATTTGGGGTAGGCAATAGTTTTTGAGTTAGGAAATCAAGTAGATTATGTACTAGGAAATTGGAGTAACGAAGAAATAGAAAAACTAACAGAACGTTTAGAACTAGTGTCTAATTCAATTTTATCTTTTATCTTTCACGGAATAAATCAAACAATGAATAATTTTAATGGCAAATAATTATGAAATCAATTAGCTTAATCATATCGATTCTTTTTATAATATCATCCTGTAATAAAACACCCAACACATCAAGCATAACATCTATAAATGAATTGGGAGAGATTGATTTTTCTACAGGAGATAATATTTTAATAGACGTTAGAACACCCGAAGAATATGCTGAAGGACATTTAGCAAATGCTATAAATTTAAATGTAATTGATGCTGAGTTTGATGAAAAAATTAATAGCTTAGATAAAACAAAAACGTATTATGTTTATTGTAAATCAGGCTTTAGAAGTACAAAAGCAACCACTAAAATGAAAGAAGAAGGTTTTCAAAAAATAATCAATTTACAAGACGGTTATGTTGCATATAAAGGAGAGTTGGTTAAGTAATGACAGAGTCTAACCCAGCTATTTTAAAAGAAATTACACAAATTAAAATGCCTTTTGGAAAATATAAGGGGAATTTATTGTGCGACTTACCAACATATTACCTAGAGTGGTTTGCGTCTAAAGGGTTTCCTAAGGGAAGATTAGGCATGCAGCTTGCAACGGTTTACGAAATAAAAATTAATGGTTTAGAATCAATTATTTTTAAATTAAAAAAGCCTAATTAGTTTAATAATTAGGCTTTGGAATCTTTTTTAATATTGATTTTTATTGTTTACCTGCTTCGTTTTGAGCATCTTCAATCATTTTTTCATTGGCCGTAATGGCAAACTCTACACGTCTATTTTGTGCACGACCAGCATCTGTTTCGTTGTCTCCTCTTGGACTTGTCTCACCCATTCCTTTTGATGATAATCTTGATTCAGCTATTCCTTGAGAGGTTAAATAAGTAATTACTGAATTGGCTCTTTTTTCAGATAGAGTCATGTTATAATCATCAGATCCTTTACTGTCGGTAAACCCAAGCACCATAATGTTAGTATCAGGGTATTGATTAAAAATGTTAATTAGACTATTTAAATTTTCTTTTGCTTGAGCTGTTAGACTAGCCTTATTGTATTCAAATTTAACATTAGAGTTGTCGTCCAAAATTACTTGAATTCCTTCGGCAGTTCTTATAACTTCTGCTCCAGGTAATGTTTGTTCAATGTCTTGAGCTTGTTTATCCATTTTGTTTCCTATAACGCCACCAGCAGCACCGCCTACTACAGCACCAATAATAGCCCCTAATGCTCCATTGTCTTTACTACCAGTGTTATTGCCCAAAACACCTCCTAGTATGGCTCCTGCCGCCGCTCCAATAGCTGCACCTCGTTGTGTTTTGTTCGTGTTTTTAGCGGCTTCACAGCCAGAAAGTAAAATACCCCCAGATAAAATAATTGCGAATAAGTTTGTTTTAAAATTTTTCATATAGTTTTTTTATTGGTTTTTAGTGAATGTGTAAATTGTGCTTATTGGCTTACCCTCAAACATTAAGTCTTGTGAAAGAACCATGCTATTTTCTGATATAGACACAACTCTAAGCTTATATCCATCAAGTACATTTTTAGGCTTTTCGCCAGCATAAACTCTTTTAAAGTTAAAATAAGTCATACCATTTGATTCGTTTAAAAACCAAACCATATTACTAGTGCTGCTTGCACAACTCTCATTACCATTAATTGTATATGACCCAGTATGGTTGTTTTGAATTAAGTTCCATTGACTACCTTTAAAACAATTGAGGTCTGAATCATCCAATACTTTAATTTTTACATAAGATTCTTGAATGCCTTGAATGGTTGTAGATTGTACTTGCCAATTACCACGCATTAATTTTTCGGCATCAACAATATTTTTTGAACCTGCACATGAGAGAACAAAAAACAATCCGAATAGACTTAATAATATGATTTTTTTCATAGATATTTAAAATTTATTAGTTTTTGTTAAAAAATTGACCTTAATATTTTGCATTTCCCGAACTTTTTCAAAAATCAAAAGGAATTCCAAGAAAGAGCTTATTTTAGCCTCTTAAATCGCTTCTATTTCGGTTTTTTTGTTATTTGATAAACAATTGATGAGTAATTTTTAGTAAATAGCCCCATAACGTTAGAGAACAAACCAATAATAGGTGCGGTTAATATTCTAAATTTATTTTTTTTATATTTTTCTGATAAGAGACTTACATAAAAAGAATCAAACCAAAGTGGATACGACTTTTCAATTTTCATACCAAAGTGATTTAATAAACTAGACAAACTTTTGGGTGAAAAATGCCAAATATGTCTAGGTACATCATAACCTGCCCAAAAACTTTTGTAATATTTTGCGTCAAACGATTTGAAGTTAGGAACTGCAACTATTATTTTACCATCATCTTTCAGGTGTTTTTTTAACTCTTCTAAAAACTCTTCTAAATTTGGAATGTGTTCTAAGACATGCCACAGAGTAATTAAAGAAAACATCTCATCAACTTTTTTAAGCTCAATATTACTTGCTAACGAATCACCTATTTTTTGTTGAGTGATTTCTAATGCTTTTTTATTGGGTTCTATTCCGAATACAGGATGCCCTTTTTCTTTTAAAAACTGTAAAAAATCACCAGTACCACAACCATAATCCAATATATTTCCATTTTTTATAAAGGGTTTAATTATTTTGTACTTGTAATACAGATTGTATTTTTTAATAAATTGATAAGTCTTTCCGAATAAAGTCTTTTTTTCATCTGTATGCGAAATGTAATTTTCACTTTGATAATAATTGGTTAAATTTTTAGGAACAGGGAAAGTTTCTAAAAACCCATGTTTTGAGTTGGTTTTTAGGGTAAAATCTTCTTTAGTAAAGAAATAGTCTTTGGTTTTAATGGTAAAATTATTTTTTAAGTCAAACATATACAAATACTTACGCAGTATGTTTCACGTGAAACATACTTTAATTTATCTGCCCATATATATTAGCAACACACTAATATCTGAGGGTGAAACACCGCTTACTCTTGAGGCTTGAGCAACTGTTTCTGGTCGTATTTTCTCTAACTTTTGTCTAGCCTCCATTGACATTGAAACAAGTTTAGAGTAGTCAAAATCGGTTGGAATTTTTAAGTGCTCTAATCGCTTTAGTTTATTCGCATTGTCCTCCTCTCTTTTAATATAGCCATGGTATTTTATTTGTATTTCGGCTTGTTCTAGTTCTTCTTGGTCAATGTTTTTTTGGTTGATAAAATCACCCACTCGCTCGATAGAAATTAAGTCCTTTAAAGATATTTCAGGGCGGCTAATTACAGAGTCCATTTTTATGCTTTGCTTAATAGGAACGCCTTTTTTCTCTTGAATAGAGCTGTTTATTTCCTCAGGAAGTATGGATGTTTTCTTGAAGAAGGAAATAAGCTTTTTTGTTTTTTCGTGTTTTTCCTCTACCCGTTTAAGTCTTTTTTCGCTAGCCAAACCAATATCAAAAGAGCGTTTGGTTAAGCGTTGATCTGCGTTATCTTGACGTAATAAAATTCTATATTCGGCACGAGAAGTGAACATTCTATAAGGCTCTTCGGTTCCTTTGGTAATTAAGTCATCAATTAAAACGCCTATATATGCCTCATTTCTGTTTAGTATAAAAGGTTCTTTGTCGTTTATTTTTAAGTGTGCGTTTATGCCAGCCATTAAGCCTTGACTCGCAGCTTCTTCATAACCTGTTGTGCCATTTATTTGACCTGCAAAATATAGATTGTTTATGAGTTTTGTTTCTAAGGTATGTTTTAATTGAGTTGGCTGAAAATAGTCGTATTCAATAGCGTACCCAGGTCTAAATATTTTGGCATTTTTAAAACCAGGAATGCTTCGTAATGCTCTTGCTTGAACATCATCGGGTAAAGATGTGGAGAATCCGTTTACATAAATTTCTACTGTGTTCCAGCCTTCTGGTTCAGCAAATATTTGGTGTCTTTCTCGCTCAGCAAATCGATTAATTTTGTCTTCTATAGAAGGGCAGTATCTAGGTCCTCTGCTTTGTATTGAGCCATTAAACATTGGGGATCTGTGAAACCCATCTCTTAGTAAATCATGAACTTTTGGGTTGGTATAAGTTATCCAACATTTTTTTTGTTTTTTTAATGTTTTGGTGTTAGTGTATGAGAATTTTTGTGGATTTTCATCGCCTAGTTGTTCTTCCATTTTGGAGTAATCAAGAGACCTTCCGTCAACTCTTGGTGGTGTTCCCGTTTTCATTCTTCCTGATTCAAACCCAAGAGAGATTAGTTGTTCGGTTATGCCCGTAGCAGCTTTTTCGCCCATTCTTCCACCGCCAAATTGTTTGTCTCCAATGTGAATTAAACCGTTTAAAAATGTTCCATTAGTTAGTACTACAGCTTTGGATTCAATTTCTAGTCCCATTGCTGTTTTTACTCCTGTTACTTTGTTGTTTTTTGTGATTAAACCAACAACCATGTCTTGAAAGAAGTCTACATTCTTTGTTTTTTCTAGAGCTATACGCCATTCTTCAGCAAACCTCATTCTGTCGGATTGCGCTCTTGGGCTCCACATAGCAGGTCCTTTGGATAGGTTTAGCATCTTGAATTGAATCATAGACTTATCGGTTATGATTCCAGAATAACCACCTAAAGCATCAATTTCTCGCACTATTTGACCTTTAGCAATGCCTCCCATAGCTGGGTTGCATGACATTTGTGCTATGTTTTGTAGGTTCATTGTAATGAGTAGGGTTTTTGACCCTAAATTGGCGGCAGCTGCTGTTGCTTCGGCTCCAGCATGCCCTCCACCTACTACAATTACATCATAAGTTGAATTAAACATTTTGTTTTTTTATTTGTTTTTATGTTTCACGTGGAACGTTGTTTGTTTAAGATTTCAAAATTAGCTAAATATTCGTTCTCTGCATTAGTCATTATTTGTTTGTCGGATTCTTTTTTGTCTTTATAGCCCATAAAGTGTAAAATGCCATGAATAATAACTCTTGCTAATTCATGATTAAAATTAATTTCAAGTTTTTGAGCATTTTCTTTTACACGATCTACGCTTATAAATAAGTCACCAGAAAGATTGTTGTTTTCAGAGTAATCAAATCCTATAACATCAGTATAATAGTTGTGATTAAGGTATTCTTTGTTTATTTTTAACAAATACTCATCATCACAAAATATATAGTTGATGTTTTTGATTTTTTTTTGATGAGAAAGAGTACTTTTTTTTATCCAGTCTTTCCATTTTTTCTCATGAAGTATTTTAAAATCTGTTTCGTAAAAAAACTGAATCATATTTTTTTGATTTTTAGAACCAATAACCCAAAGATATATTAAACAATCCTGACCTGTTGCTGGGGGAGTATGCCCAATAGGCAGAAATTGGCCCTAAAGGGCTATCATAGCCGTAAGATAGAGCATAGCCAACGTGTTTGTAGCGAGTAAATTGGATGTCTTCGAAATCTTCTTCAACATTTGCAATATTTAGAATACCTGAAAAGTAGTGGTTTTTGTGTATTTTTAGCTGTACTGTGCTGCCAAGAATAATTTTGCTATTACCGCTGTCAAAAGCAAAGGGTAGCCCATAAAATTTGGAATAATTTAGAAAGGGTTGATTGACATAGCCCCCCAAAGTATAGCTTTGAGCAAAGGTAGTAGTTAAGCCAAGGTAAGTGCCAAAGGAGCCAAAAAACCGGTAAGAGAAAGATTTTGATATAGGCAGGTTGTATTCTAAGTCAGCATTTAGTTGAGATGTTTTTTCGAAGTCATTAGAATTAGAGTCTAAAAAAAACTTAAAAGTACCATCTAACTTAAATCCTTTGCTAGGAAAGTTCGGGTTGTTTCTATTGTCGGCTTTTATAAATCCATATAAATTAAGATAGTAGCTTTTTTCTAAGTTTAAAAAATTAAAGTTATTACTATATATGTTTATGTATTGGTGCTCCATCCCTCCACCTAATGCATATTTTTCGGCTACTGTAGATTGAGTGTAAAGTTGACTAGTAATTTCATTAAATTGATAGTTTACTTCTTCTACAAAACCAACGTCATCAATATCTTCATTAATTTTTACACTAGTGTCAAATTGTTTAAAGGAAGAGTTAACACCAAAGCTGGGGTAAATGCCATTGTCAATATAAAAATTGATGGAATACCTTGGGAAATCACCTAAAACAAAGTCGGCAGAAAGTATTGAATTGTTAAAGCCTAAGTGACGAGCAGTATAGTTAACTAATAAGCCAGTTTTATATAAATCGTCGTAATGTAATCCAAATCGTAGGGTTTGCTTATTAGGGTTTTCTTTTAAGTCTATATTTAATTGTTTATGACCATCATCTCCATCCTTTATACTATAATAAATCTTATTGAAATTCCCAGAAGAATAAAGTGTTTTAATTCCTTTTTTAATGTCCTCATAGCTCATTAGGTGCGGTGGACGAACACCTACTTTTCCTTTAATGTATGATTCACTATAAGTAGACAATCCTGTAACATTAACGTTGGTTATTAAGGCGTATTTAGGTTTCTCTTTTTTTGGCATAGATAGCTTAGGCGTAACGCCTTGCTGTGCTGCTAATTTTTTTAAATCACCAAGCATTGTTTTTGCGGCAATTTCACCAGCCAAGACAATACTGTCTTTTTCACTAAAATCTGTTACGGAGTATTTTTCTAATTTTGGTTTAATAGTAATATCTACTGATTTACTTTGTTCTTTTGTTCGGTTAACAATGTTAAACCCAATAATTTGTTCTATTACTTTTGTTCCTGCTTGTAGTTCTTCTTTTGTTAGTAGTCCGCGTTGTAGGTCTACACCAATTATAATATCGGCCCCCATATCTTTTACTTCTTGTACAGGATAATTGTTTTTTATACCACCATCAACATATAGTTCCCCATCGACTTCAATAGGTTCAATAAGCGTAGGAAAAGCACCACTAGCCATAATAATTTTAGGTAAAAATCCAGATCTAAATATCTTTTCTTCCCCAGTAACTATATTTGTCCCAACACATAAGAAAGGAATAGGAAGTTCATTAAAGTCATTAACATCATGCACATGTCGTAATAAAAAGGTAAGTACTTCTAATGAGCTTTGACCAGTAGAAACAGCACTAGGAATGCTTAATTTAAAGTCATTAAAGGGAAGTTCTAACATGTATTTTTCTTTGTAAGACTTTTCAAATAAAGGTAAATCTGCACGTGTTTTATCTGCGGTTAACAACTGGTTTAAGTCTAAACTTTCTACAATTTTTTCTAGTTCATTGGCAGAATAACCAGCAGCATATAAACCGCCTATGATGGCTCCCATACTTGTACCTCCAATATAGTCTATTTTAATTCCTTCTTCTTCTAGTATTTTTAATACACCAATGTGAGCATAACCTTTTGCTCCACCCCCACTTAAAACCAAACCGACTTTTGGTCTTTTTTCTTGAGAAAAAGAAACTGAGAATAGAAGTATGAGCAAAAAACAGATAGGACTTCGCATACATTATGTGTATCATTGCAAAGTTATACAATTCATACTGAATTATAAGCCAAGAACTTTTTATTTTTAATAATCAATTTTTTATGGATTACTTATTATATTTGTAAGTCAAAAAACATAGTATGAAGATAGCTGTTATTGGGGCAACAGGAATGGTTGGGCGTGTAATGCTTTCGGTTTTAGAAGAGCGTAATTTTCCTGTTTCAGAGTTAGTTTTAGTCGCATCAGAAAAATCGGTTGGCAAAGAAATTACCTTTAAAGGGACTAAAACACCTATTATTTCTATGCAAGATGCCATTAATAAAAAACCAGCAATAGCTTTATTTTCTGCAGGAGGCGAAATTTCATTACAATGGGCGCCTAAGTTTTCAGCAGTTGGCACAACGGTTATAGACAATTCATCTGCTTGGAGAATGAAGCCAAATATACCTTTGGTTGTACCTGAAATTAATGCGGATATTTTAACTGTAAATGATAAAATAATAGCCAACCCAAATTGTTCAACAATTCAACTGGTAATGGTTTTAAACCCACTTCATGAGAAATATAAAATAAAGCGAGTAGTAGTTTCTACCTATCAATCTATTACAGGGACTGGTAAAGCAGCAGTAGAGCAGTTAGAGGGCGAAATTCAAACAAAGCCACACAACAAGGTTTACCCATATCAAATTTATAAAAACGCATTACCACATTGCGATGTGTTTGAAGAAGACGGCTACACAAAAGAAGAACTTAAACTGACTAGAGAAACAAAAAAAATAATGAGAGATGACTCCATTGCATTAACAGCAACAGCAGTACGTGTTCCTGTTCAGGGAGGCCACTCAGAGGCAGTAAATGTAGCATTTGACTCTCCGTTTGAACTTTCGGCAGTACGTAGTCTATTAGCCGGAACAACAGGTGTGGTTGTTCAAGACAACCCAGAAACGAACACCTATCCTATGCCATTATATGCCGAAGGAAAAGATGATGTTTTTGTAGGAAGAATACGCAGAGACTTGTCACAAGAAAACACATTAAATCTTTGGGTGGTGTCTGATAATCTACGAAAAGGAGCAGCTACTAATACAGTTCAAATAGCAGAATATTTAGTAAAAAATAATCTTGTATAATAGTAAATTGTGATTGAGAGCCTTCAAAACCCACGCATAAAACAATTAATTAAATTACAACAAAAGTCCCGTGAACGCAAAAAAGAAAATCTATTTGTAGTAGAAGGTATTCAAGAAAATGAATTGGCTTTAAAAGGAGGATTTGTTCCTGTTGAGTTTTACATTTGTAATGAAATTTTTAATCATCAAATAGATTGTTTAAATCACAAAACACACGAATTAGCACTTCCTGTTTTTGAAAAATTAGCCTATAGGAAATCTACAGGAGGAATTATAGGTGTATATAAAACCAAAAAAACAGTATTAAGTAATATTGATTTAGACGAAGATCCATTAATAGTAGTATTAGAATCTGTAGAAAAACCAGGTAATTTAGGTGCCGTTTTACGAAGTTGCGATGGAGCAAAAGTAACGGCTGTAATTATTTGTGATCCATTGGTTGATTTTTACAATCCAAATGTAATAAGAAGTAGTGTGGGGACGATTTTCACTAATCAACTGGCGAGTTGTAAAAAGGAAGAACTTTATGAATGGTTGAATCAAAATCAAATCAAAATCAAATCAACATTTTTACAAAAAAATACAGTAACTATATATGAATCAAACCTTAATGAGAAAACAGCCATAGTTTTAGGAACAGAATCTACAGGGCTGTCAGACTTTTGGTTAAGTCATTCAAATGAATTGATTAAAATACCAATGCTAGGTAAGGTAGATTCATTAAATGTTAGTAACGCAACTGCTATTTGCGTTTACGAAGCCGTTAGGCAAAGAAACTATGAAAAAACCTGATGTAGAACTTCGAGTGATTTGGGTCGCCTAAAATCAGCTATATGCAGCTCATAGTATTGAATTAAAATTTCTAATAATTGTTTACGTTGATTTCTATTAAATAAAATAGCACCAAAGTCATTTAAGTTGCTGTTAAATAATAATTTGAATAACTTTAACTCTTCTCCTTTAATTAGATAGGATGACGATAAATTATTGCTAAACACGCCATTCTCTAAATCAAAATACATAAAATGTGAGTTAGATTGACTAGGGTAAAAACCTAAATAACGAGTAAGTTCAAATAAAAACCAAAGGTGTAGATTAGAAAAATCAACCTCATATTGCTCTAAAGCCTCAAGAGAATTTTTAATAAAATGATAGAGATCTGAATTAGGTTCTTCTTCTTGTAAGGCATTTTTAAGAACTTCAGCTAAAAAAAACACTATTGAGTTTTTGTAGGGATTTTGATGAATACTATGCTGATAATGAATTAATTGAGACTCTTTAATACTTGTCAATTTATTTTTATTGTGATTATCGTAGGTAAAAAGCACTTCGGTTAAAGGAAAATAAGGGATAGATTTCTTCTTTTTTGTAACCCAAGCACCCTTTTTTATAAATGATTTTATTCCACTACTTAAAGTGTAGGTTTGTATAATCAAGCTAGACTCACCATATCTTAAAGAGCTTAAAACAAAGGCTGGAGTTTGGGTTATCATTTACCTAACAATTGCTATTTTGGTCTGTTTAGTTTCAGAAGCATCTTTGTTAGTCATCATAACAATATAAACACCAGAGGCAACAAGCTTGCCTTTTAAGTTAGTTGTGTCCCACTCTGCCACACCACCAGACGCTTTTGTGGCATGCAATAAATTACCAACTACATCGGTTATGCGAACATCAGCATCATTGGGTAAACCACGTATAATAACGTTTCCTGTAAATCCAGGTCTTACAGGGTTTGGGTAAGCATATACATCACCAAAAGAATCACCTGTATCTAATGCATCTCCTTTAAATGAAACTACACCGTATTCTGTGGCAAAGTATACTTCGCCTGTGCTTCTGTCAACCTCAATATCGGATACTGAATTTGAAGGTAAGGGAGAATTAGATGAGGTAAAATTATAGATGGTTTCGGTGCCATCTTCTGAGAAGTAAAACGCACCAGAACTCCCAGTTGCTATCCATTTTCTGTTGGCACCATCTACTTCAATATCATTAATTTGAACGTCGGTTAATAAGGCTTCGGGAACACCATTTTGCTCAATAACAATGGGTTCAGTTTCATAATCCCCTGAAATTAAAGACTCTAAAGGATTGTATAAAACCCTTAACCCGAGGTCTGTTCCAATCCACAGTACACCATCATCATCTATGGCTAATGAAATAACTGAAGGCGATGGTAAGTTCCCTTGCCCTTCGGTTTGTAAAATAGTATAGGTCTCTTGCATGTTGGTTACCATTACACCTGCTTTTACAACACCAGGAATCCACGCATAACCTTGATGCATAGTGGGCTTTCGGATACCTCCTCCAGTTTGTGAGGTAGGAATAGAAAAATAAGTCCATTGCCCATTAGGTGTTCTTTTAGATAAACCATGAATAGATCCTGTTTCTACATGCGATTGTGTAACCCAAAGATTTCCTTCTTCGTCAAAATCACAACCGGCAATTCGTAATGCATCCTTTAAACTACTATTTGTTGTAATGTAATGCTCTTCTATTTCTCCACTTTTCATTTGAAAAAGACCCTTATTCTGTTTATCAGTCCAGTTATTAAATTCAAACCAAGTGGATACATAAACTTCTGTTGAGTCTGACGGGTTAATGGCAATGTCAACCACATCTTTAGCGTCTAATAATTCTTCACTGCTATTGTGTATCCATTGTGTTCCATTGAAGTGAGAGTAGCCGTCGGCATTTCCACTTGGAGCATTAAAGTTCTTCATTCCACCAGGGGCTATGAATAGTTGTCCACCTTGTGCTGCTAAAGACCAAGAGGAGTTAGTGAAAGGGCCGTCGGGATAAATTTCATTGCTGGTTGATGATTCAATCATTCCGTATTTTTTTGAACCACCATAAGTTGTATTGTTGTATTTAATGCTGTTGTTTAGTTCTTCATTAAAAGGAATAGTTTCTATGATATTAAAATCTGTATCTAAATTTATGACTTGATTTGCGAGCGTTATGGATAATACGTTGTTATTTGCATTTAAGTTTTTAATGTTCCCAAAGTTTGATACCCAGTTCCAATTGTTTCCATCAAAGGCAAATACATCTCCTCCTGAGCTAACGACCACAGTTCCTTGGAAGTTTACAATTTGTTGATATGAATTGGCGGGTAAGTTACTAGGCTGCTCCCAAGATGAAAAATTAGGAGTAAAACTATCGTAATCATGAAAATAAACACCGTTATTAGTTACAGCGTAAATAATGTCATTAACGATAACGGCTTCTTTAACACCAAAATACAGCCCATTATTAAGGAAGTAGGTGGTTTCTTCAAACTCTAAATCAACAAGGTTAAAGGTTGCTAAACCAAACTCACCTGATAGTACTGCTGTGTTTTTATAGGTTGATATATGGTTTACTCTCTTGTCGCCATTGTAATTATGTAGGGGGATTTCTAAAAAATTATTATTTTCATCTTCACTTAAAATATCTAATTCACCACTTCTATAACCAATAAAAATTATATTGTTTTCTTCATTATAGGCTAAGGCTGTAATTCCAACATCATTAAGTTCGTTTGCTTTAGAAATTTTTTGTAGCTCACCTAACGTTGGGTTATATGAGAAAAGCCCATTTTCTGTGGAACAAATTATATTGCCATTTACCTCTAGCATATTACTTACATTTGTGTATGAAAAGTGATCTTTCCAACGAGAGTTACTTTGACTAAAACAAAAAGTGGTTAATAGAAGAGTTATGATTAGGTGTTTCATACAAACAAAACTATATTTTTTATATAACTAAAAACGACCGCAAAAATTGCAGTCGCTTTTCTATATTTTGGTGTTATATGATAAAATTTAGACAACACCTTGTGCTAACATAGCATCGGCAACCTTTACAAAACCTGCAATATTAGCCCCTCTAGCATAGTCTATATATCCGTCTGGGTCTGTTCCAAACTTTACGCAAGAATCATGAATATCGGTCATAATCTTCTTTAAAATTCTATCGACTTCTTCTTGAGACCATTCAATTCTAAGTGAATTTTGTGACATCTCTAATCCAGAGGTAGCTACACCACCAGCGTTTGATGCTTTACCAGGAGAGAACATAATTTTATTTTTATGAAACCATTCAACGGCATCTGGTGTGGTAGGCATATTTGCTCCTTCAACAACGGCAATTACGTTATTTTCTACTAGAGCTTTAGCGGCATCTAGTTTTAATTCGTTTTGTGTGGCACAAGGCATGGCAATGTCTACATTTTGTATCCAAGGATGTTGACCAGCAATAAATGGCACACCATATTTATCAGCATAGGGTTTTACTATATCATTGTTACTGGCACGTAGTTCTAGCATGAAGTCAATTTTTTCTCCAGAAACACCATCTTCATCATAAATATAACCATCAGGCCCAGATAGTGTTACTACTTTTGCCCCCAGTTCTGTTGCTTTAGTAACAGCCCCCCAAGCAACATTTCCAAAGCCAGATACAGCAATGGTTTTACCTTTTATGTCCATGTTTTTTGTTTTTAACATTTCTGTTAAAAAATAAACAGCACCAAACCCTGTAGCTTGAGGTCTTAATAAAGAACCACCCCATGACATTCCTTTTCCTGTAATTACGCCATTGAATTCGCCACGTAGTTTTTTGTACATACCAAACATATAGCCAATTTCTCTTGATCCTACACCAATATCACCCGCAGGAACATCTGTATTTGGGCCAACATATTTATAAAGTTCTGACATAAAAGCATGACAGAATCTCATGATTTCACCATCAGACTTTCCTTTTGGGTCGAAGTCAGATCCTCCTTTCGCACCACCCATAGGTAGTGTTGTTAAAGCGTTTTTAAAGGTTTGTTCAAAGGCTAAGAATTTAAGAATACTTAAATTTACACTTGGGTGAAAACGTAACCCGCCTTTGTATGGGCCAATGGCTGAGTTCATTTGAATCCTATAACCTCGGTTAACTTGGATTTCCCCTTTGTCGTCTACCCAAGGCACACGAAAGGTAATTGTTCTTTCAGGTTCTACCATTCTTAATAAAATGTTTTTCCCGAAGTAAATATCTTTATCAGCAATGTAGGGAATAATGGTTTCGGCCACTTCCTTTACGGCTTGTAAAAATTCTGGCTCATGAGGGTTTTTTACCTCAACTTTAGCCATAAAGTCATTGATGATTTCTTCCATCTTTCTACTTTTATTAGTTGTTTGGACAAATATAAAATTAACATTTAAATAATAATGAAATGTTTAAGATAAAAATTTAGACAGATTCAAAAAATTTACCTGATAATGGCTTAATAAGTCCTTTTAGTTCTAGGTTAAGTAGCGTTGTTGATAGCGAATAATGAGGCTTTTTTAGGTCAATAGCTATTTGGTCTATTTGCCTTTTACCCTTGTTTTTTAAGTAATGATAAATTTCTTTTTCAACATCAGTCATTTCTATAAACAATTCTTTTTGAGTACTTTGATTCGGTTTTTTAGTAACATTAAGGTAGCTCAATAGGTCATCTGTGTTTTGGATTAAAGCAGCTTGGTTGTTTTTAATTAATAGATTACAACCTTGGCTGAATCTATCATTAAATCGCCCGGGCAAAGCAAAAACCTCTCTATTATAGCTGTTTGCATAATGAGCTGTAGTTATAGAACCACCTTTAACATCAGACTCAACAACAACAATAGCATCACATAGTCCAGCAATAATTCTGTTTCTTCTAATAAAATTGACAGGTTCAGGCTTGTGAAAACTAGAAAACTCAGAAATTAAACCGCCACATTCTAACATTTTTTTTGCCTCATTCTCATGTGCTTTAGGAGAAATTTGGTTTAACCCTCCAGCTAAAACAGCATAGGTTGGTAATTTGTTTTCTAGTGCCGAACGATGAGCTTGAATGTCACACCCAAAGGCTAAACCACTTACAATATTAATATTTTGATTAGATAAATCTTTTATAAACTTTTGAATAAATTGTTTACCATAAGGAGTCATTTTTCTTGTGCCGACTATGGCAACTTGTAGACCTTCAAAAGAAATATTTCCTTTAGTAAAAATAACCAAAGGAGAATCTTCGCAGTGTTTAAGTTTTTCAGGATAACTAGAATCAGAGATTAAGTGTGCTTTGATTTGATGTTGTTGCATTAATTCAATTTCTTTTTCTGCTAATTTTAGTAGATCATCACTTAAAAATTGATTAATAATGTCTGATCGTTTAGGAAGTATTTCATTCCACTCGGCTCGTTTTAACTGCCAAACTTTCTCTGCACTACCAATGTGAGTAAGAATTTTTTTACTATTAATTACCCCAACACCAGAAACATAGGTTAAAGCAAGCGTATGTAATAGCGATGAATTCATAAGAATAAAGATAAAAACTTTTTAAATAAGCGTTAATAAACTTTTAAAAATACGTAAAAACAGTTACATTTGTATTATGAAACTAGAGCAATATATCCATCAATTATTATTAAAAAATGATTGTGTAATTGTGCCTAATTTTGGTGCTTTTATTGCCAATTTAGAATCGGCACAATTTAATCCAGTAGACTATTCTATTCATCCACCAAACAAAAAAATAGCTTTTAATGCACAGTTAAGAGCAAACGATGGCTTATTGGCAAACACCATTGCTGTTACTGAAAACTGTTCTAATGAAAAAGCGTTGCACATTATAAAAGAGCAGGTTCAGTTTTGGGATAATAGATTGGCTACAGAAAAAAATTTAATACTTGACTCTTTAGGGAAACTGACATATAACGCCGCTAATGCTTTAGAATTTAGTGCTTTAAATCGTGAAAACTATTTAATGAGTTCTTTTGGTTTAGAGCCCGTAAAAGCAAAATATGTTTTAGGAAGTAAACCAGTAGAGCCATCACAAAACTCTAGCGGTATTTGGTGGAAAGCAGCTTCGTTAATTCCATTAATTGTTGGCGGATACCTATATTTTCAGACACCAGCACCCGTTGGTAAATTTGTTAATGAACAATGGAGTGGATTTGTACTCCCTATGTTTAACTCATTAAACCAAAATAAAGTAGCTGAAGAAAAAATCAGTGTGGTTGACAACAAACATGACGTTGCTACTGTTGAAAGTGAAAATTTAACCTCAGTAGTCGTTGATGAACCTAAAAACTTTCAATTAATAGTTGGAGCATTTGTCGTAAAAAGTGAAGCAGAAACAATGGTTGAAGAATTAAAACTAAAAGGTTTTACAAAGGCAACTATTATACAAAAAGGAAAATTCAATTTAGTAGCTGTTAATGGATACACTACGGAAGAGAAAGCAAATGAATTTAAACGTGTTTTTGCTAGTAAATATCCAGAGGTATGGATTTATGAAAAAGAAGTAAGATAAAACACTAACCTACCCAAAGGTTTTTATGCAAAATAAAATAAAATCACCAAAAGATTCAGTTGCAGTAATGACTAATTTAGTGCTGCCTAGCGAAATAAACATGCTTAATAACATGTTTGGAGGCGAACTATTAGCAAGGATGGACAGACTTTCCTCCATTGTAGCACGTCGTCATGCCGAAAGTTTTCAAGTAGTAACAGCTAGCGTAAACCATGTCTCGTTTAATGAATCAATCCCTGTAGGAAGTATAGTTAAGTTAGAAGCTAAGGTAACACGAGCCTTTAAAAGTTCAATGGAAATATATGTTGATGTTTGGATTGACGAACCAGAAATTCAAACGCTACGAAAAACCAACAATGGCATTTATACCTTTGTAGCAGTAAATAAAGATAATAAACCTATTCCTGTACCACAGCTAGTCCCAGAGACCGAGGAAGAAGTAGAACGATTTGATGGAGCCTTAAGAAGAAAACAACTAAGCTTAATATTAGCAGGAAAAATGGATCCTAAAGACGCTGATGCATTGAGAGCGTTATTTTTATAGGATTCAATAAATGTCTAACGCTTTTTCTCAAAAAAATCTTTTAATATTTGTGTACAATCATTAGCTAAAACACCATTAACAACTTCTGTTTTTGGATGTAGAGAAATGTTGTTGACTAAAAAGCCTCTTTTGTCGTCTTTAGCTCCTATTACTACTTTACTTATTTGGCTCCAATATAAAGCCCCAGCACACATAACACAAGGCTCTAAGGTAACGTATAATGTACAGTTTTGTAAATACTTACCACCTAAATAATTAGCGGCTGACGTTATGGCTTGCATTTCTGCATGAGCGGTAACATCATTTAGTAATTCGGTAAGGTTGTGTGATTTGGCAATAACCCTATCGTTTGACACTATAATGGCACCCACAGGAACTTCATTTTTTTCGTAGGCAGTATAAGCCTCTTCCAAGGCTTTTTTCATAAAGTATTCATCAGAAAATAAGTCAATCATAAATGTGTAAGGATAAAAAAACCTCTGAATTATTAAAAAAACAGAGGTTTGTATTGTTATAAACTAAAGAGCCTATTATTCTGCAGCTCCTTCACTCTCTGAAGCTTCAGTTGCTCCTCCTTCGCTTTCACCACCTTCTTCTTCATCGTCATCATCGTCATTAACAGCAGTTCTAGAAGTACGAACAGCAACAACAACCGCATTGTCTGGGTGTAGAATAGTAAATTGTTCGGTACGTAAAGATTCAACATATTTTTTATGTCCAATTCTTAATGGTGTAATGTCAATTTCTATTTCGTCTGGTAAGTTTGCAGGAATAGCTCTAACTTTAAGTTTACGCATGTTGAAACGAAGTACACCTCCATTTACAACCCCTCTTGCTCTACCAACTAAACGAACAGGAACATCTATAGACACAGGCTTGTCATCATGTAACTGATAAAAATCGGCATGTAGAATTTTATCTGTTACGGGATGAAACTGGATGTCTTGTAAAATGGCATTAATCTTTTCGCCACCTTCTAGCTCCAAATTCACAATGTGTGCTTCGGGTGTGTAAACCAATCCTTTAAAGTTTTTTTCGTCTGTAGAAAAGTGAATGGGTTCGTTACCACCGTAAACAACACAAGGTACTTGGTCAGCATTACGTAAGTTACGGGTAGAAGCCTTCCCTACGCTTTCTCTTTTTTGACCTTGAATTGTAATCGATTTCATAAATGTTTGTTATATAAATTAAATAATAAATTTTGAACTGATAGATTTTTTGCTGTGCACCATATGCATAACATCAGCAAAAAGAGGCGCGCAAGATAATACTTTTATTTTAGAACCCGCATCCTTTTTTAAAGGAATGCTGTCAGTAACTGCAATTTCTATCATAGGTGAATTTTGAATACGTTCATAAGCTTCGCCTGAAAGTACAGGGTGAGTAGCTATGGCACGTACGCTTTTAGCTCCTTTTTCCATAATTAGTTCTGCCGCTTTAGTTATTGTACCAGCAGTATCAATCATATCGTCTACTAAAATAACGTTTCTGTCTTTTACGTCGCCAATTAACATCATTTTAGCAACTTCGTTTGCTTTTTTTCGTTCTTTGTGGCAAATAACAATTTCTGCATTAAGGTATTTAGAATAATTATTAGCACGTTTTGCTCCGCCCATATCAGGTGACGCAATGGTTATATTGTCTAAGTTTAGACTGTTAATGTATTCAACAAAAATAGTTGAGGCGTATAAATGGTCAACAGGTATTTCAAAAAAACCTTGAATTTGGTCGGCGTGTAAATCCATCGTCATGACACGAGTAGCCCCTGCGGCTATTAACATTTTAGCAACTAATTTTGCACCAATTGGAACGCGAGGAGCGTCTTTTCTGTCTTGCCTTGCATAACCAAAATAAGGAATTACAGCAGTTATTTTATCAGCCGAAGCACGCTTAGCAGCGTCACACATTAATAACAACTCCATTAAATTGTCTGCCGGCTGGTGAGTTGAGCCAATTATAAACACACGAGTTCCACGCACCGACTGTTCAAATCCAGGTTGGTATTCACCATCGCTAAATTTTAAAATACGCATTTTTCCTAGAGGCTGGCCATAATTTTCAGCAATGTTTTCAGCTAAAGTTAGACCACCTCGCGTCGAGAATAAAAGGGCTTCTTGGTTCATAAAAAAGTTTTTGCAAAAGTATAAAAATATTGACTTAAAAACCTATAAGTGCCTTTTTAATGACTTAAAATAAACCTAATTAATTCTTAGAGGCTTAACATAAAGTTTTTGCATTATAGAGATAGAAAATTAGTATCTTTGTTGATTGTAAAAATGAAGAATATGGGATGTGGAAGTTGTGAAACAAACAATGGACTTCCGAAAGGATGTAAAAATAATGGAGCGTGTGGTGTAGATTCAGGCTGCGGGAAATTGCCTGTATTTGATTGGTTATCTAACATGCGTTTACCAGACGGACAAAAAACATTTAACTGTGTTGAAGTTCGATTTAAAAATGATAGAAAACAGTACTATGATAATGTAAATCAGTTATCAATAAGTATAGGAGATGTTGTAGCTACCGAGGGCTCACCAGGGCATGACGTGGGAGTAGTAACCTTAGTAGGAGAACTGGTAAGGATTCAAATGAAAAAAAAACGTCTTACCGAAGAATCAGAAGAGGTAAAAAAACTATATCGTAAAGCCAATGAAAAAGATATAGAAACATGGCAAACGTTTAGAGACAAGGAAAAACAAACAATGGTAGATGCTAGAAAAATAGCCAACTACCTTGGGTTAGCAATGAAAATTTGTGATGTTGAGTATCAGGGTGATGGCTCAAAAGTAACCTTTTACTATACTGCCGAAAGTAGAGTAGATTTTAGAGTATTGATTAAAGAATACGCAGCAAAATTTTCTACTCGTATAGAAATGCGTCAAATAGGCTATAGGCAAGAAGCAGCAAAAGTAGGAGGAATAGGCTCATGTGGACGAGAACTATGCTGTTCAACATGGCTTACTGACTTTAGGTCTGTGAATACCTCGGCAGCACGCTATCAACAATTATCTATAAATCCACAAAAACTAGCAGGTCAATGCGGTAAGCTTAAGTGTTGCTTAAATTTTGAGTTAGACGCATATTTAGATTCTTTAGATCAATTCCCACCAATAGACACAACTTTTGAAACAGAAAAAGGGAAAGCAGTCTGTTTAAAAATAGATGTATTTAAGCAAGAAATGTGGTTCACGTATCAAAAAGAAGGTGTAAGCTGGTATAATTTTAGCGTAGGTCAAGTCAAATCATTTTTAAAACTCAATCAAGAGAATAAAAAAACAGAATCGCTCGAAAATCTTTCCAGAGACTTAGTAGAAGCAAAAACATCGTTTGTAGATGTAATTGAGGAAAACTCTCTAAAAAGATTTGAAAATAAAAACACCAATAGAAGCCGAAACAGAAAGCGAAAACCTCAAAGAAGAAATAATAACCCAAACGCAGCAACTAAAACACAAGGTAATAATCAAAAACCAATTCATAAAAAAAACCAATCAAAGAAATAAACGAAAGCCCCGTGGTCCTCAAAACAATTCAAAATAGTGTTGTACTCCTTGTCTTTGGCATATTGTTAATTCAATGTCAATCACCTAATGAATACCAACAAACAAAGGTAATTGCTAGTGCGTGGGATAAAGATTCGGCACAACAATTTCAATTTCCAATAAATGATAGCACCCAAGCATACAACATGGGCTTGATTTTAAGAAACAACAACGATTATCCATACAACAATATTTATTTTTTTACCAAGTTACCGACCCTAAAGGCAATGAGTACATAGACACACTACAGTATTACCTAGCATATCCCGATGGAGAATGGATTGGGGCGGGCACTACACTAAAAGAACTTACGTTAGTATATAAAGAAAATATAACACTAAAAGACACAGGTCTATACAAGCTAGATGTTTGGCAAGGCATGCGTGAAAAAAAATTAAAAGGAATACAAGATTTAAGCTTAATTGTAAATAAAATCAATTAACCAATGGCACAAAAAACAACAAAAACTAAAAAATCACCAATCAAAAAAATAATTATTTTTATTTGGTTTTTTATTCCTAGTAGGACTATTATCAATAGGAGGAATTTTTATGGCTGCAAAAAAAGGCTATTTAGGTGAAATGCCCGAAGTAGAGGAATTAGAAAATCCAGACATATACGTCTCATCACAAATTATTTCATCTGACGGAGTTTTGGTCGATAGATTTGAAGCAGAAAAACGCATACCAATAACCTACGAAGACCTACCTCAACATTTGGTAGATGCCTTATTAGCAAAGGAAGATATTAGATACCGAGAACATTCAGGAATAGACGGTAGAGCAACCTTACGAGCCATTACCTCAATGGGAGAATCAGGAGGAGGAAGTACCATAACTCAACAATTAGCCAAGCAACTATTCTCGGGTACTAGATCTAAAAACAAATTTGAAGCAGTAAAACAAAAAATAAAAGAATGGGTTAGTGGCGGTAGAGCTAGAAAAACGCTATACTAAAGATGAAATAATAGCCATGTACTTTAATAAATTTGACTTTTTATATGGAGCAAAAGGCGTAGAATCAGCAGCTAAAAATCTATTTTAAACACTACTACAAGTAAATTAACAGTAGATCAATCTGCTATGCTTGTTGCCATGTTTAGAAGCCCGTGGTTATATAACCCATTTAGAAAACCAGAAAACGCAATTCAAAAAAGGAATTTGGTAATAGACCAAATGGTTAAGTACAATAAGCTAAGCCCACAAGAAGGAGAAACCTATAAAAAACAAACCACTAGGTTTAGATAGACAAGAAATTACTACTGTTGGCGAAACTATTCAGCTTATTATAAACACGCACTTCGTAAAGAAATAGAAGCTTGGTTTAAAGAATATGAAAAAGAAACAGGTAAAAAATACAACCTTTATAAAGATGGATTAAAAATTTATATAACAATTGATTCCAGAATGCAAAAACTAGCCGAAGAGGCAGCAGCTAAACACCTAATAAATTTACAAAAAACCTTCTTTAGAGAACAAAAATATAACAATAACGCACCATTCTATAAAATATCAAAAGCAAAAGCACAACGTATTTTTTGAAGCAGCTATGCGTAGAACAAAACTATAACAAAAAATTAAAAGAAGAAGGACGAACAGAAGAACAAATTTTAGCAGAATTTAACCGAAAAAGAGACTCCGTTAAAACATTTACTTGGGACGGCGTTAAATACGAAAAAAATATGTCCTTAATGGATTCCATAAAATACCATAAACATATTTTACAAACAGGACTAATGTCAATGGACCAAAAGATGGAACCATAAAAGCATGGGTAGGTGGAATAAATTGGGACTACTTTAAGTTCGACCATGTCCGTCAAGCACGCCGTCAAGTAGGTTCAACCTTCAAGCCATTTGTTTATGTAACCGCTATAAATCAAATGAACTACACACCCTGTAATACCGTATCTAACGCTAGGTTTCAAGTAGGTAATTGGAAGCCAGGAAATGCAAATGGAAAATATGGTGGAGCACAAGACTTACGCACGGCATTAGCATTCTCTACCAATGTTATTACCGCCCGTTTAATTGCACAAACAGGAGTAGACCCTGTAATTAAATTAGCCAAAGAAATGGGCGTAGAAAGCAATATACCTAGAGATTACACCATTGCCCTAGGCTCAGCCGATTTAACAGTATATGAAATGGTAGGTGCATTGAGCACTTTTGCTAACCGAGGAATTTATACAAAACCTGAATTAATCCTAAGAATAGAAGATAGACAAGGAAAAGTAATCAAAGACTTTAAACCAGAATCACGTGAGGTAGTCAATGAATATGTAGCCTATGCAATGCTCGATTTAATGGAAGGTGTTGTAAACAGAGGAACAGCAAAATGGATAAGAAGCAAATATGGTATTAAGAGTGAAATAGCAGGGAAAACAGGAACTACCAACGACAACTCAGACGGTTGGTTCATGGGACTTACCCCTAATTTAGTAACAGGTGTTTGGGTTGGTGCCGAAGACCGTTTTGCTCATTTTAGGAGTACGGGTCAAGGTCAAGGAGCCGCTACGGCATTACCTATTTGGGCCTATTACATGAAAGAAGTCTATAAAAATGGAAAAGAATTTGGTGTTTTACCTTCCGATAAATTTGAAAAACCAGAAGATATAGATGAAAAGTGGGATTGTGCATCGCAAACAGGGTTCCACACCTATGGTAGTATGGGGGGTGTTATAGATAGTGACACAAGAACACATACCACCACACAAACATACTACCACACAACACGCAACGCAATCTGTGAATGATAATCAATCAGGTGAAGATGATGCAATTGATTTTGATCAATAAAAAAACGTACAAAACATATAAAAAAAGAGTGTTTAATTTTAAACACTCTTTTTTTATTTTAAGGCTATTTAATAATTCCCATATTGAACAAGGGTAAAAGCGAATTTATCAGCAGCTTCATTAATTATTACTTCAGTAGAACGTCCTGCACCATGACCAGCTTTAGTTTCTATTCTTATTAAAACTGGGTTTTTACAGTTTTGTTTGGCTTGGAGTTCGGCTGCGAACTTATAGCTATGAGCGGGAACAACCCTATCGTCATGATCGCCAGTAGTAACTAAAGTGCAGGATAACATGTTCCTTTTTTTACATTGTGTACAGGCGAGTAAGAGTTAAGGTAGTCGAACATTTCTTTATTATCAGCTGACGTTCCATAGTCATAAGCCCAACCAGCACCAGCCGTAAAAGTATGGTAACGTAACATATCTAAAACGCCAACAGCAGGTAATGCAACTTTTACTAAGTCAGGTCGCATAGTCATAGTTGCCCCAACGAGTAGACCGCCATTTTGAACCACCAGAAATAGCCAAGTAGTCTGATGAGGTATAGTTTTCTTCAATTAAAAATTCTGCGGCAGCAATAAAATCATTAAAAACATTTTTTTTATTGAGTTGTCGACCGCCATCATGCCATTTTTTTACCATATTCACCACCGCCACGTAAATTGGCAACCGCATATACACCTCCATTTTTTAACCAAGTAGCATTAGTTACGCTAAAATAAGGTGTTAAACTAATATTGAATCCGCCATAGCCATATAAAATAGTAGGGTTTTTACCATTAAGTTTTGTTCCTTTTTTGTAGGTGATAATCATAGGAATTTTAGTGCCATCTTTTGAGGTATAGAATACTTTTTTTAGATTCGTAGTTATTGGGGTTAAACTTTATATCGGGTTTTTTGTATAGTTTTGATTCTCCAGAGTCAACATTATAACTAAAAATAGTAGAAGGGTATATGTAGA
>JASJYW010000027.1:68475023-68522162 GCA_030386875.1 Morinoia aosen
GCCTTTGTATATTTCTTTATTTTGACCTTCTTCTGGTGGGAAAACAACTTTTAACCAAGTTAAATACTCACGGTATTCATAGTTAGTTACTTCTGTTTCGCCTATAAAAAATGAGCGAACTTGCATACGTTTTGGTGTGTTGTTCCAATCATGCATAACGTCATCTTTGACTAGACCCATTGTGAAAGAACCACCTTCAATGAATGCCATTCCAGACCAACCTTTTACGTTTGGTTTTTTTGGTTTGCCATTAAAGAACCATCCTCTTTGGTCATTTGGTTTCCAGCCAGTTGTACTTTCAAACTTTTTGGTTCCACCGCCTTTTTTCTTACCATTGCTACTACCGCAACCTGTAAATACAGCCACAGTAAATGCAATTAAAGCAATTGATAAAATTCTACCTTTATTCATATTCATAGAAAAATATAGTTTCCTTATTTTATATAATTGTTATGCAAATAAAAACAATTCAAATGAAATTAACAATGTTTAGTTTGCCTATCTTTAACGAATCATTTCTTTTTTTATTGTTAAACAGAATATATTTGTCAAAAAATCGTTAATCAAGAATGAAAATAAAGTTAATTATATTTTTTTTAATAAACTATTCTAGTGTTTTATTAGCACAAAACTTTCAATTAAAATGGGAGGGTGTAAAAAAGTATCAGTTATCCAATGAATCTGAAACTAAATTACCATTTTTTAGTAACAAGGAGTACCAAGTGAAGGGTGGATTACCTTTTTTTGTATACTCTAAGGAAATGAATGGTTATGGTACTGTTAAGGTTAACGATGTTAAGTATATAAATGCTAGTAATGAGGATGTTCAAAGACTAAATGGGTTTAATATCCCTAATCAATTAACATATTCAGCTAAAGTTAACAAAGGAGGCAATCGTTATTTTTTATCGGTAGATTTAAACCCTTTTGTAAAACAAGGAGATCAAGTTAAAAAAGTAAGTTCCTTTACGGTAGTACAAACTAATAATGTTCCATTAATAGAAAATGGAGTGTTAGATCCATCTACCAATAGTGTTTTACGCTCAGGAGATTGGTATAAAATAAGTATAAAAAAATCAGGTGTTTATAAGTTAGATAAAAATTTTTTTGAGCAAAATGGAATTCCAACAAATTTTAATCCTAATACCTTAAAAATTTACGGAAACGGAGGATTAATGCTTAATGAAAATGCAGTTGATTTTAGATACGGAGCTTTGCAAGAAAATGCAGTTGAATTTATGGGTCAAGAAGATGGTAGTTTTGATTCAGGAGACTATATATTATTTTATGCACAAGGGCCAAATGGTTGGACCCGCAAAGAAAATTCTACAATTGAGAATATAAAGCACAGGCAGCATATTTATAGTAATGAGGCTTATTACTTTATAACATTTGGAGGTACAAGTGGAAAGCGAATTCAAACCAGTAACATAGCAGGTAATCCTATACAAACGTTTAATCAATTTCATGATTACCAATACTACGAAAAAGACTCAATCAATCTTAATCAAATAGGAAGACAGTGGGGTGGAGAGCCTTTTAATTTAGAGCCTAACCTAAACATAAATATACCTACGAATAACGCAGTTTCACCTGTTTGGGCTAAATACAGATTCATTGGTCGTCAATGCAAAGGTTCTACAGTAGACGTGACTTTGAATGGTGTAACTGTAGGTAATTCAACGTTCTCAGGCTCTAACACTAATCAAGACGCTAATAACTTTATATTAGTACAAGACAATGTAGCAGTAAATGCTTCGGGTAATAGTATGCAATTTGGTATAAATGTAAACACAACAGGTAACCCAGGTGGAGTAGTACTGTTAGACTATTTAGAAGTAAAATATTTAGCAAACCTTAATTTTAATGGTTCTCAAATGCAATTTAGACGCTTAGAAAACTTAAATAATGGTAATGTTTACGGATTTAATTTAAGTGGAGCAGCAAAAGTTTGGAATATATCAAACATAACTAATGCACAACTCGTTCAAACCGTCAGGTAATATTTATAAATACCAATCCAATCATCCTGATTTTTTAAACGAATTTATAGCTTTTAATGACCAATCAGTATATACAGAAGTTGAATACAAAGGGCAAATCGCTAATCAAAATATACGTGCTTTACAAAATATAGATTATGCCATAGTAGCACATCCAAATTTTATATCAGATGCCAAAAGGCTAGCTAGCTTTAGAGAATCGTACAATAACATAAAAGTAGCAGTAGTTTCTACAGAGCAAGTCTATAATGAATTCTCTTCAGGAGCACAAGACGTTACCGCAATTAGAGACTTTTTTAAGCACCTAAGAGACACTGGGAGTCCACTTAAATACATATTACTTTTTGGAGGAGCTTCTTATGACTTTAAAGACAGAATACCTAATAATACCAACTTTGTTCCATTGTACGAAAGTTTTAATTCCAATTCAATCACCAATAATACATCCTTTGGAACAGATGATTTTTTTACAATGTTAGATGATTCTGATGTAGTTATAACACCTAATTCAGATGAATTTACAGGCTCAACATCACAAATGGATGTAGCTGTTGGGCGTTTGTCAGCTCATAACACAGTTGAATCAAAGATAATGGTCGATAAAATTTTATCGTATTATGAAAAACTGCCGAATCAAGGAACCTCCTTTGGCGATTGGAAAACCAAAATGGTTTTGCTAGTAGACGATGATAACAAAGGACCAGGGAATGCTTTTCATACTGGAATTGAAAATAATACAGCTCAATTTATAGAAAACAATATTCCGTATGCTACATTACGTAAATTATACATAGATGCTTTCCCTCAAGAAAACACACCCGCTGGAGCAAGATACCCACAAGTTAATCAAGCTATTAATAATGCTTTTGACTTAGGTTCTGCATTTGTATTATATTTTGGTCATGGAGGCCCTGTAAGTTGGGCTCAAGAACGTTTAATACTAGTAGAAGATGTGAATAATTATGATAATTTTTAGTCCACTTTACGCTCGACTACCCGTAGTTATTACGGTAACCTGTGATTTCACTGTTTGGGATGTCCCTGAAATCGCATCAGCTGGAGAAGCACTTTTAAAAATCCACAAGGAGGCACTGTTTCTATGCTAACAACTAGCCGACCTATTGGAGTAGGTTATGGTAAAGTTTTTAACGAGACCCTAATAGAGCGTGTGCTAGAAGTAGAGGGGGTAAGTTATGTGCCATTAGGTGAGGCTGTGCGTAGAGCAAAATTAGATTATGTAGCACAAGATAACCTAAGTTTAAACTTATTAGGTGACCCTATGCTATCCATTACACGCCCACCAAGAGATATACGTATTACCAAAATTAATGGAGAAGATGCAACCACTTTTAATGGCGTTTTGCGTGCTCTAGATTTTGTGCAAATAGAGGGCGAAATTTTAAATGAAGCTGGAACAGCTAAAGATAATAGTTTCAACGGTAAATTAACCGCTAATTTATTCGATAAACCATTAAATAAAGTCACATTAAATAATGATGGAGGTACTGGTGAAAATGCATTAGATATTTTAAACTACAAAGAGCAAGTCAATTCAATTTTTAAAGGAAGTACCGAAATAAAAAGTGGTGATTTCAATCTTCAATTCTATGTTCCAAAAGATATTAATTATGAAGTAGGAGAAGGCAAATTAACACTTTATGCAAGTAATGAATCTACAGATGGAGTAACAACTAGAAAAATTAAGGTAGGTGACATAAATCCAGATGGATTAGACGATGATGAAGGGCCAACCATTGGATTATACATGAACAACTTAAATTTTGCAAACGGTGGAATAACGAATAGAAATCCATACCTATTAGCTTGTTTAGCAGACAGCACGGGAATAAACACAAGTGGAGTAGCCATAGGTCATGACATTACAGGAGTTTTAGATGGCGACTTAGAAGGAACCTATGTTTTAAATGAATACTATGAAGGAGGCGATAATAATCCATGCGTAAATAAACAAGTGTTAGATTACCAAAAAAGGACAAGTTGTATATAGACTAAGAAATTTAGAATTAGGAGACCATCAAATAAAATTTAAAGTATGGGACATTAACAATAATTCTTCAACAGAAACGTTAGATTTTACAGTCTTAGAAAATGGAGACAGTCAATTACATATAGACAAACTATTAAATTGGCCTAATCCTTTTACAAATCAAACTTATTTTCATTTTGAACATAATTGTGATTCAGAATTAGACGTAATGGTACAAATTTTTACAGTATCGGGTAAAATAGTGAAAACATAAGACAAACCGTAGCAGCAGAACCTTGGCGAGAAGGCTATAGAACAGGACGATTTGCCATACCATGGGATGGATTGGACGATTTTGGCGATAAAATAGGAAAAGGAGTGTATATTTACCGTGTAACTGTAAAAGGAGTAGACACAGAAGTATGCAAAGGAACAGCTACTGAAATAGAAAAATTAGTGATATTAAAATAAACCAAATGATTATGATAAAAAAAATAGCAACAGGATTCCTAACCATGTTAACGTTGTTAGCTTTTTCACAAGAAGATGAAGTGATTAACCCAGTCCTCACTGGAGCACCTTTTTTACGAATCCCACCCGACGCACGAGCAGGTGGTTTAGGAGACCAAGGAGTAGCAACCTCACCCGATGCTTTTTCACAATACTGGAATGCTTCTAAATACGCATTTAGCAGAAGTTATTCTGGCGTAGCATTCTCATACACTCCTTATTTAAGTAGTTTAACAAGTGATGTCTTTTTATTAAACGCATCATACTATACTTTTTTAGGAAGTGAAGAAAGAAGTACTCTCTCTGCAAGTATCTATTACTTTAATTTAGGGGAAATACAATTAAATCAACTAGGTGTAAACAACGAAATTATATCTACAGGAACAGCTAAACCTAACGAGTTTTCAATAGACCTAGCCTATGGATTACGTTTAACAGACACTTATAGTATGGCAGTAACAGGCCGTTTTATTCGTTCCGATTTATTTAATAACATAGATGACGGTACTGTACAACCTGCCAATTCATTTGCAGTAGACGTGTCAGGTTATTACGAAACACCAATCCATAATTGGGATAATTTTGATGGGAGATTAAGAGCAGGTTTTGCTGTAAGTAATATTGGACCAAAATTAGACTATTCAAATTCAGAAGACAATCAAGCATATTTACCAACCAATTTACGATTAGGAGTAGGATATGATTTTATGTTAGATGATTATAATAAAAATAGGCGTAACATTAGAAGGGAGTAAATTATTAGTACCAACACCACAATTTGAAATTGATAGTACAGGTGCTCAAGGAACTCGTTATATACCAAAATAAAGGAGTAGTAGAAGGTATTTTTAGTTCTTTTGGAGACGCACCAGGAGGCTTTAAAGAAGAAATGAAAGAATTCACTTATTCAGCAGGTATAGAATATTCTTACAATGAGGTATTATATCTTCGTGGAGGTTATTTCCATGAGAGTCCATTAAAAGGAGATAGACAACACCTAACCTTAGGAGCAGGGACTTAAATATAATTCATTTGGGTTAGATTTTTCGTATTTAATTCCAACATCAGATACCAACAATGCATTAGAAAATTCCTTACGATTTGCTTTAACATGGGAATTTGGAGGAGAAACCTCAAATTCGTATGATTATTAAAAATCAACGATAAAATATTTTGTGATTAAAAAAAGCATCTCAATTTTTTGAGATGCTTTTTTAATAAAAAGAAAAAAAATTGTTACGAATTATAAAAAAAATCAACTAATACAACATAAGCTAAAAAATTATGAGCGAAAAAGTTTTAGAAATTAATCATTTAACAAAACAGTTCGGGAAATTAACGGCGGTAAACGACCTTAGTTTTTCGGTTGAAAAAGGTAACGTATATGGTCTTTTAGGACCAAACGGAAGTGGTAAATCAACTACGCTAGGAATGATTTTAAACGTAGTAACACCTTCAAAAGGTAACTGGCGTTGGTTTGGTGAAGAACACAGCATAAGTTCGCTAAAAAAAGTAGGAGCAATAATAGAGCGTCCTAATTTTTATCCATACCTCACGGCTGAAAAAAATCTACAAAACGTAGCCAATATTAAAGAGGTTTCATACAGCCAAATAGATGAAAAACTAGAGCTAGTAGGTTTATTAGATAGAAAAAATGATAAATTCAGTTCCTTTTCTTTAGGAATGAAACAACGTTTAGCAATAGCAGGAGCCTTATTAAACGATCCACAAGTATTAATTTTAGATGAACCAACCAATGGGTTAGACCCACAGGGGATTATAAAAATCAGAGAAATTATTCAGCAAATTGCAGCCAAAGGAACCACTATTATATTAGCAAGTCATTTGTTAGATGAGGTTGAAAAGGTTTGCTCTCATGTTGTGATTTTAGAAAAAGGAAAAACTTTGTATTGTGGTAGAGTAGACCAAATGACCGCTAGTTTTGGTTATTTTGAATTAAAAGCAGACGATAATACAGCATTAATGAATGTATTAAATACCATGTCTGAATTTTCTAAAATCACACAAAATGAAAACTTAATAACAGCTATTTTAAGTGAAGATGTAAATCCATCAAACTTAAATAAAATGCTTATGGATAAAGGTATTGTTTTAAGCCAATTGGTTAAACGAAAAGAAAGCCTTGAACAACAATTTTTACAACTTACTCAAAAACAAGACTAATTATGCTACGATTATTAAAAATAGAATGGAATAAAATATATTACTATAAAACAGCTCGCATTTTTACCATTATTTATTTTGCTATGTTGGTAATAATAGGCGTTATATTATCATTTATAAAACCAGACATTGGTGGAATAGAATTAGATATATCAAAGCTAGGAACATTTAACTTTCCAGTAGTTTGGCAAAATATTACTTTTTTAGCAGCCATAGCAAAAATATTTTTAGCCGTTATTATTATAACTAATGTAACCAACGAATACAGTAATAGAACTTTAAAACAAAACCTAATAGATGGTTTAAGTAAAAAAGAATTTATAGCCTCTAAAATCTTATCAAATACGGTATTAGCCATAGCATCTACTTTATTTGTTTTTGTTATAGCCATTAGCTTAGGATTGTATTTTTCTGAAGATAAAACAACCTTATATAAAGGAGTAGAATTTGTAGGAGCATATTTTATAAAATTAATGTTCTTTTTTACCTTCTGTACCTTTTTATCAATACTAGTTCGTAAAAGTGCTTTCGCCTTTTTTAGCCTTAATTGTTTGGTGGATGATAGAAGGAATGATAAGTGCAGTAGAAGTATTAATAAGAACATTTGTATTAAAACAAGAACCAGATCCTTATGGATTTTATTTCACCAATTATTTACCACTAAATGCCTCTTCTAAATTAATAGATATTCCAACCATTAATGTAGAAGGATTCATAATGGGAGGCTCTATTTTTAAACCAACAAGTGTACATTGGGAATTTATGGGCTTAGCAGTAGTTTACACCATAATATTTATTGTATTAACTTACGTAGTACTTAAACGAAGAGATTTATAGAATAAACGTATCTTTGCTTATATGCAAATAAATAACTTTAATGCACTAAAAGCATTATTAGTAGAACCTAAAAAAAATCGTTTTACTACCTCATAAAAATCCAGATGGTGACGCTATTGGTTCCACACTAGCAATGCAACACTATTTAGATAAGCTAGGGCATGAATGTAATATAGTGGCACCTAATGACTTTCCTAAATTCTTAAAATGGATGCCGAAAGCAAAAAAAATAACCATTGCCGAATACCGTGCTAAAAAAGCACAAATGTTAGTTCAAGAAGCAGAAATTATTTTTATTTTGGATTTTAATACATTAGACAGAATAGACCAATTAGGTGAATGGGTAAAACAAAGCAAAGTACCAAAAGTGATGATAGATCATCACCAAGAACCACAATCATTTGACTTTATGTATTCCGATGTAGAAATGCCAGCAACTTGCCAAATGGTTTATCATTTTATAGAAAAAATGAACCATGAACATTTGGTAGACAAAAACATAGCAGAATGCATATATACTGGAATAATGACTGATACCGGTGGTTTTAGATTCAGAAATACTTCTGCAACAACACACAGGGTGGTAGCCAATCTAATCGACAAAGGAATAGTTATAGACAAAATATATTCTAATACCTTTGACTCTCAGTCGCCAGCACGATTAAAGCTTCTAGGATCGGCATTAAATTCAATGCAAATTTTCCCAGAGCACAGAACAGCCCTTACCCATATAACTCGCCAAGAAATGTTAGAAAATAACTTTCAAAAAGGAGATACCGAAGGTTTTGTAAATTACGGATTAGGTTTAGATAATTTTGTATTTTCAGTTATATTTATAGAAGACACGCAACATGATTTTATTAAAATATCATTCCGTTCAAAAGGAAACTTCGATGTAAATAATTTTGCTCGTAAACACTTCAATGGAGGAGGGCATATGAATGCTGCCGGTGGAAGATCTGATAAATCATTAGTAGAAACTGAAAAAGACTTCATAAATTTGCTAGATCAATATAAAGATGAATTAGAAAACGTAACAATCTAATGAGAAACTTACTTGTTATAGTAATAATTATAATTCTCACCGCTTGTAAACAGCAAGTTGTGCAGTACCCAGTAAGTTATGATAAAGGTGATTTTATGAAACTCTCTCAAGAAAGAGGAAAACAATTACTAAAAAATCAAACAAAAATAATAGAAAGCTATATTCAGTCTCAAAATCAGAAATTTACCACAACACCTTACGGTATTTGGATATCTAACACAGGTTCACATTCACCAACCATGGCACGTTCAGGAGATTATATTAAATACCAATACCAAGTTTTAGACTTTGCCAATAATCAAATATATACTTATGATGAGTTGGGTTTAGCAGATGCTGTTTTAGGTAAAAAAGATCTCCCAAGAGCTATGCATTCGGCATTACAATTGATAGAAAAAGGTGACTCAGCAACTATTTTAACCCCCTTCTTTTTTAGCCTACGGTGGATTTGGAGATAGAAACAAAATAGCTTCAGACGAACCTCTAATTTTTCAAATAAAAGTAATAGACATAAAACAAAAAAAATGAATAAATACATAATTACAATTATAGCAGCAGCTCTATTAACAAGCTGTTCTGTGAAAATCCCACAAACAATGAGTAAAGAAGACTACAAAAATTTACCAGACGGCTTATATGCCCAAATGCAAACCAATAAAGGTAACATGACCATTAAACTTTATGAAGAAGAAGCTCCACTTACAGTAGCTAACTTTGTAGGTTTAGCCGAAGGAACCAAAGAAAACAAAGCAAAACCCTTAGGTACACCATATTACGATGGTATTATTTTTCATCGTGTAATCAAAGACTTCATGCTACAAGCAGGTGATCCAGATGGGAAAGGAACAGGAGGCCCAGGGTATAACTTTGAAGATGAATTTTTCTCAGACTTAAAGCACGACAAAAAAGGAGTTCTTTCAATGGCAAATGCAGGGCCAGGTACTAACGGAAGTCAATTTTTTATAACAGAAGTTCCAACTCCTTGGTTAGACAACCGTCACACAATATTTGGACAAGTAATAAATGGCTTAGAAACGATAGATACCATTGCTAGCGTAGAAAAAGGAGCACAAGACAAGCCAAAAGAAGATGTTATCATTGAAAAATTGGACATTATTAAAAAAGGCGATAAGTATAAAAAATACAACGGAGGAGAAGCCTTTACAATAGCTCAAAAAGCACATAAAGCTAAAATGGAAGAAATTGAAAGACTAGAGCAAGCTAAAATAGATGCAGAAGTTAAGCGTCAAAAAGAATTAACTGCCATGGCAAAAGTAACCGAGAGTGGACTAAAATACCATGTAATAGAAGAAGGAGAAGGAGAATTACCTACTGAAGGAGATAGCCTAGCTATACACTACACATTGCGTTTAGCCGACGGTAAAAAACTAGATTCTTCTTACGATAGAAAAGAACCTTTAACCGCAGTAGTAGGTAAAACACAATTAATTAAAGGATGGATGGAAGCCTTAACTATGTTTAAAAAGGGAACAAAAGTGCTATTAATTGTTCCACCAGAATTAGGTTATGGAGCAACAGGAGCTGGTGGTGTAATACCAGCCAATGCAACACTTTATTTTGACATGGAAGTACTAAAATAAACAATTAATTAGCGACTTAGAATTGATTTTTAAGTCGCTATTTTTTTAAGAATATGCTGGTTAAAAATGTAATTACTGAATTAGAAAAATATGCCCCCTTATCATATGCTGAAGATTTTGATAATGTAGGGCTATTGGTTGGCAATGAAAATCAATCCTTAACTAAAGTATTAGTAACGTTAGATGTTACCGAGGAAGTAGTAGATGAAGCCATAACAAAAGGAGCAAACTTAATCGTCAGCTTTCATCCTATTATTTTTTCAGGATTAAAAAAATTACAAGGTAACACCTATGTGGAACGTATTGTAATAAAAGCCATTCGTAATAACATAAATATTTATGCCATACATACAGCATTAGACAATGCCGAATTAGGCGTTAATTACCAAATAGCACAACAATTAGAATTAATAAATACAACTATTTTAATCCCTAAAAAAGATACTTTAAAACAGTTGATTACTTATGCACCCAAACAAATAAGCGAAAAAGTAAGGAATGCTTTGCTAGAAGCAGGAGCTGGTAGTATTGGAAATTATGACTATTGTAGCTTTAATATTAATGGAGTAGGAACATTTAGAGCTAATAAAAAGGCAAACCCTACAGTTGGTGAAATTGGAAATATAGAACATGAAGACGAGGTTAGAATAAGTGTAATTTATGAAAAACACATAGAGCAAAATATACTCAAAGCTTTAAGAGAAAATCATACCTATGAGGAAATAGCCTACGAAATTTTAAGTCTATCTAATACAAATCAAACAAAAGGTATGGGAAGAATAGGAGAATTAAAAACGGCAATGAACTCAAAAGATTTTTTTAACTATGTTAAAGAAAAAATGAACGTAACTCATATACGTCATTCAAAAATAAATAAAGAAAAAATAAAAAAAGTAGCAGTTTTAGGAGGATCAGGTAGCTTTGCCATACCATACGCAAAACAGCAAAATGCAGATGTTTACCTAACTGCAGACTTAAAATACCACGATTTTTTTACTGCCAATGACCAAATTATTTTAGCAGACATAGGACATTATGAGTCCGAACAACACACTAAAAAATTATTGACTGCATTTCTCTCAAAAAAATTCCTTAATTTTGCAGTCCTTAATTCTGAGATTAATACCAATCCCGTTAATTATTATTAACTATGGCAAAAACAAACAAGAAGCAAGAAATGAGCGTTGAAGACAAATTACGTGCATTATATGGTTTGCAATTAATAGATTCTAGATTAGATGAAATTAGAAACACAAGAGGTGAATTACCGCTAGAAGTAGAAGATTTAGCTGACGACATTGCACAAATGGAAACTAGAATCCAAAAAATTGAAACAGAAATAGGCGAATTAGAAGCCGACATTAAAGCAAAAAAAGAATCCATTAAAAATTCTGAAGCTTTAATGAAAAAATACGCTAAACAACAAGACAACGTTCGTAACAACCGTGAATTTGAAGCGTTGGCTAAGGAAATTGAATTTCAAGAACTAGAAATTGAATTAGCCGAAAAAAGAATTAAAGAATATGGTGCCAAAATAGACCATAAAAATGAAGTTAAAACTGAAATCAACGAAAAGTTGGACAGTATGAAAACGCATTACAAACACAAAAAAGAAGAATTAAACGGAATTGTAAAAGAAACCGAAAAAGAAGAAGAATTTTTAAATAAAAAATCTCAAAGTTTTGCAGAATCTATAGACGAAAGACTATTAAAAGCATATCGTAGAATTAGATCGAACGTAAAAAATGGTTTAGCCGTTGTTCCAGTACAACGAGACGCTTCTTTCGGATCATTCTTCACTATTCCACCACAACGTCAAGTAGACATTGCACAACGCAAAAAAATTATTACAGACGAACATAGTGGAAGAATTTTGGTAGATAACGAACTAGCAGAAGAAGAAAAAGAAAAAATAGCTAAATTGTTAAAATAAAATACACTAATAATATTTTGTTAAAATCACCTTAAGTAAAATGTAAGGTGATTTTTTTATACTAAAAAATTAATGGCATAACATTTGAATCTAAGGAAACTCAAGTTACAAAACTTCAAATGATGAAAAATACTTACAAATTTTTATTACTTATATGCCTCAGCATCTTTTTAAATTCATGTGCTAACGATGATGACGATATAAGACAGCAGCAAATAGTACAAGAAGGGCAGGTGAGTTATGACGGTCTCTCCATTCCATTAACTTATGCCGATTTATACTTAGTCAACACCTATCAAGAAGGCGAAGTTTGGGCTTTAATTCTATCAGAAAACTTTATTTCTACAGGAACAACTTATACTGACGCTTATATTTATATAGAGTTTTTTAAAGAAAACAATTCACCCTTAGATGGAGTTTATTCTACTGAAAACCCATACAGAACACTAGACTATGCTGTTTACTTTGAAGATGTACGTGCCGTAAATGGAACTCCGCAGGACTATAACTTATATATACCTAACAATTCATTTAACAGTGGCACTTTATATGTACAGCGTATAGCGAACAACAATGCGTATGATTTTAATTTACAATTAATAACAGACGAAGGTTTACCTTTAGATGCTTACTTTACGGGGTATTTAAGGCAATAAAAAACTCTATCAATTAACACATTAATAGAGTTTAAAATTATATAAAAATTTTAGTAGAGTTTCTTAAATATCGTCAAAATTTACATCAGTAAAAGAATCAGTTTTATGAGTAGATTCTTCTTCTATACTTTTAGTTGATGTTACGTCATAATCTTTCTGATGTCTTTCAGAGATTACTTCTTCCCCTTTTTGATTGATGACAAATTGGGTTGTTTCGTCTAAAATTTCTTTAAAATTATGAAAATCTTCTTTGTACAAATATATTTTATGTTTCTTGTAAAAGAATGATCCATCGTCATTTGTATTCTTCTTACTCTCGGTAATAGTTAAATAGTAGTCACCCGCTCGAGTCTCTCTAACATCAAAAAAATAAGTTCTTCGTCCAGCTCGTAATACTTTAGAAAAAATTCCTTCTTGCTCACTGTTTTCATAGGTTTCTTGATCTCCCATCATGCATTAAATTTTAAAAAATGTTAATCTTTTCCTAACAAATCTATAAAAAAATCTTTAAATAACAATTAAAAAAATCTTTTTGCTTTTAATTATTAGATTTTTGTACTATTAATTTTACTCTTGATCGGTTAGTTGTTTTAGGTATAGATTGTAGTAGTAATCTCCGTTTTCCATTAAAGAATCATGCGAACCGAATTCAATTATTTCGCCACTCTCTAACACTAAAATTTTGTCAGCATTTTTTGCAGATGAAACTCTATGTGTAATGATTACGGTAGTTTTTTGATTTAAATCGTGGTGTAAATTGTTGAAAATTTGTTCTTCAGTTTCCGTATCAACAGCTGATAAGCTATCATCAAACACCAAAATATTAGGGTCTTTAATTAAAGCTCTAGCAATGGATAGGCGTTGTTTTTGTCCACCCGAAAGAGTTACACCACGTTCGCCTAAAATAGTTTGGTATTGGTTTTTAAAAGCAGCTATATTGTTATGTACAGCAGCTTTTTTGGCGTATAATTTAGCATCCTCTAAGGTTTTATTTTCTACGCCAAATAGAATATTGTTCTCTATGGTGTCAGAGAATAAAAAGGCCTCTTGCGGAACGAATCCAATGGCTTCACGCAAAGAGTTTAAGTTTAATTTTTCGTAAGCTATATCATCTATTAGAATCTCTCCATCAGTGGGCTTTAATAAGCGAGCAAGTAATAGAGCTATGGTCGTTTTTCCTGATCCAGTTTTTCCTAAAATGGCTAAAGTTTCTCCTTTTTCTAAGGTAAATGATATATTTTTTAACGCTTGAATTCCTGTGTTTTTATAAATAAAATTAACCTTGTTAAAAGTTATTTTTCCATGAATAGGCGTGCGTTGAGCTACAGTATTTTTAATTTCGGGTTTTTCATTTAAAAATTCATTAATTCTAGCCATAGAAGCTTCGGCTCGTTGTACTAACATGGTTACCCAACCTAGTGCAGTAAATGGCCAAATTAATTTATTTAAAAACATAAAAAATAAGGCAATAGCACCTATGTCTAACTTACCTTCAATGTAACGTGTGCCACCTATGTATAAAATTAATAAGTTACTAACGCCTACAACTAAAATCATTAATGGCCCAAAATAGGCTTCTGTTAGAGCTAATGATAAAGCTCGTTTTTTGTATTCTTTAGCTTCTATTTTATAAGCCTCTTGAGTGGATTTTTCGGTATTAAAAGATTTTATAACACGAATACCAGAAAAAGTATCTTGTACGGTAGACGATATGTTAGATTGTTGTTCTTGTAATTCTTTACTTTTTTTATTGATTGTAATAGCTACTTTATAGATTAAAAAAGACAAAATAGGTAATGGAGCTAAGGTGTATAAGGTTAGTCTCCAATCAATCTGAATCATTGCAGTAACTATAATAACAACAATAGAAAATAGATTTACAGGGTACATTATTCCAGGACCTAAATACATACGTACAAAAGAAACATCTTCTGTAATACGGTTCATTAAATCGCCAGTTTTATTTTTTTTGTAGAATGATAAAGATAGACTTTGGTATTGTTGGTAGATTTCGTTTTTTAAATCAAATTCTATATGTCTAGAAGTAGCAATAATTAATAAACGAACACCAATATTTATTATACCAGCTAAAACGGTTAAGCCAACAAAAGTAAGAGCAATCCAAAGTAAGCTGTCCTTAATTTCATTTAATGCCAATTGATTAGCACGGTAATCAACGACAGCTTTTTCAATAGCATTAATACCATCTCTAATATAAAATAAAGAAAAAATGGAGACTAAATTGGTAACAAAAATGAGTATAAATCCACAAAAAAGTCGCCATTTATACTTCCACAAAAACTTATTTAGGGCTTGTAATGCTTTCACTATGCAAAGCTACATCTTTTTGCTTACCTTTGGCACAAATTTTTGAGAGGACTTATTTTTTAAGATTGAAATTATGTTGGGAAGAAGACAACTTCGCGAAAAAGTATTACAAAGCATTTATGCTTACAAAAGTTGTGGTAATAAAGGTGAAGAGAGAATTATTGAGAAAAACATGTTAAAAGGTTTAGAGGATGTTTATGACTTGTATGTGTACCTCTTAAACTTATTAAAATTTCAGCAAAGTATAGCTGAACATAAATTAGAATTGGCAAAACAAAAGCAATTACCAACTCCCGAAGATTTAAATCCGAATTTAAAATTTGTAAAAAATAAGCTTTTTGAAATTCTTAATACAAACGAAGAATTAAATCAATATACTGAGAAAAACAAACAATTAACTTGGAGTTTGTTAGATACCTATCCAAGCAATATTTACAAGGAAATTATAGCTACCGAATTGTATGTTAATTACATGCAGTCAGAAGGCAATAGTTTTAATGATGACAGAACATTTCTTGTTCAAATCTTTAAACAATGCATAGCACCGTCTAATTCACTACACGAATTTTTAGAAGAACAAAATATTCATTGGGCGGGAGACTTACACATAGCTAACTCAATGGTAGTAGCCACGCTAAAATCATTCACGGCAAAAAGTGATGAAAAAATAAAACTATACAAAGTATATAAAAACGAAGAAGATAGAGTTTTTACGTATGACCTATTTAGACAAACCATTAAAAATCAAACAGTAACAAAAAAAATAATAGAAGAAACAGCCAACAACTGGGAATTAGACAGAATAGCAACAATAGATTTAATTCTATTACAAATGGCATTAACCGAATTCATGTATTTCCCAAACATACCACCTAAAGTAACCTTAAACGAATATATAGAACTCTCAAAAGTATACTCAACCGAAAAAAGCAATATTTTTATTAACGGAATCCTAGATCGTTCCTTAAAAAACATGAAAGAATCTAATAAATTAACCAAACAAGGTAGAGGATTACTCTAAAAATAATAAATTTGTAAATAATAAAGTAAATTAAAAATGATGAAAACAATACTGTTAGGGTCAATTATTACATTAACAATAATTACCGCATGTAAAAAAGAAAGTGCGTCTAAACTATACACAGACGAAGAAAAAAAAGAAATGGCAGAAGCTGTAGTTGATCCAGCAACCGCAGCCCAAATAACCTTTCACGAAACAAATTTTGATTTTGGAGATGTACAAGCTCAATCTAAAGTAGAACACTATTTTTCTTTTACCAATACAGGTAAATCACCATTAATCATAAAAAGTGCTAAAGGTACTTGTGGATGTACAGTTCCAGAATTTCCAAAAGAACCTATTCCAGTAGGAGCAAAAGACTCTATTAAAGTAATATATACAGCTAGTAACTCCAACGGAAAACAAAGTAAAAGTGTAAACTTAACTACCAATACAGCCAATGGTAAAGAGTCAATAAACATATCGGCAAATGTAGTTGGAGCAGATCCAACAGTAAACTCAACAGCAAATTCGGCACAACCTCTTCAAATCAATACAAAATGATTCTAAATACAATAAATACAATTTTCTTACAAGCAGGTGAATCAGGAGGAATGCAGAGTTGGTCAACATTAATTATGTTTGGAGGTATATTTGTTATCTTTTATTTTTTTATGATTCGTCCGCAAATGCAACGACAAAAAAAAGAAAAAAAAATACCAAGAAGAACTTAAACGTGGCGACTGGGTGGTTACCACTTCTGGAATTCATGGTAAAATTTTTGATTTACCACCCGACGCTGTTGTAATTGAAACAGGAGCAGGTAAAATAAAGTTTGAGCGAAGTGCAATTTCTAAAGACCTATCGGCAGCTCGCTATTCAAGTAAAATAGAAAAGAAATAAACAACATAAGTTGAATTTAAAAAAGTCGAAGCAGTTTACTTCGGCTTTTTTTATTACATTTAGGTAAATGAAAATTATAGGATTAACAGGTGGAATTGGGTCGGGTAAAACAACTGTAGCTAAATGGTTTGTAGCCAAAGGTATTCCAGTATATAATTCAGACGAGCAAGCTAAAAAGTTAATGGTAGAAAATAAAGAAGTAGTTGATCAAATAATTCAACTCTTTGGTAAAAATGCCTACGTTAATAAAGCCTTAAATAAAGTCTTTATAGCTTCTCAGGTTTTTGATAATAAAATTTTATTAGAACAGCTTAATAAAATTGTACATCCTGCTGTTTTTAAGGATTTTAATGACTGGGTTACTCAACAAAACTCATTGTTTGTCATTAAAGAAGCAGCCATTTTATTTGAAAGCGGAGCTTATAAAACATGTGACCTTATAATAACCGTTTTAGCTAAAGAATCTATAAGAATTAACAGAACAAAAGCTAGAGACGGATTAACAAAAGATCAAATTAAAGCTAGAATAGCCAACCAATGGACTGATGAGCAACGAGCAAAAAAATCAGACTTTATCATAGAAAACAATACTACCTTAGCGGATTTAAATAACTCAACTCAACAGGTATATAATAAATTGTTAACTATTAAATAAATAGGTTAAAAACCTGTTAAATTCAACTATATAATAAAACAAAGCAATTATGTTTGTAATCAATAAAAATGAATGAAAAGAGGATTTTACAAAATACTAATTATTTTAATGAGTGTTGCACTTATTGGTTTAGTTTTTATACAACTGTATTGGCTTAAAGAAACGTTTAGGTCAAGTTCTGATGAATTTGATGGTCGTGTATACCAAGCCTTAAATGCCACAGCAGAAGAAGTTAACCAAATAGAGATCAACACGTATTACCAACAGTTTAATAAAGTTCATAACGATTTTAAAAAGAGTACTCAAAAACCAGAGGTAGTCTCATCCTCCTTATTAAAAGATTCTTTAGGGGTAACGTATTTGTATTTAACTCGTTACGTGTTGGAGCGATCAGCCATACCAATTTCAGAAGAATATAATGATAGCCTTGAGCAAGCCAATATATATTCTCAAGAAAAAATAGTACGAATTCCAAAAGATTCAGGCGTAAATGCAATACAAAATTTTGATTTAAACCTAGAAGAGAATTTTAAAAACTCAACCTATACCATAGAGCGTTTGGCTAGATTAGACGCAGGGAATAAGCCCATAGAGCAACGAGTATCTTTAAAAGAATTAGATTCTATTTTTAATAAACAATTAAAAAAAATAGGATTGGAATCGCACCCTCAATTAGCTATTTTAAAGAAAGATTCTACCCAATCAAAAATATTTTCCAAAGACTTTAAACTAAGTAGTAGAGAGTTTACCGTGCCATTATTTTATGACAAAGATGATACGCCAGAATACTTTTTAACAACCTATTTTCCAGACAAAAAAATATCATTATTAGGACCTATTCTACCTATACTAGTACTAACCATTATATTTACTTTAGTCATTATATCAGTATTCTCATTAGCCATTTATTATATGCAAAAGCAACGGCAAATCTCCCAAATTAAAACAGATTTCATTAATAATATGACTCATGAGTTTAAAACACCCATAGCCACTATTAATATAGCTTCAGACGCTTTAAAAAACGAAAAAGTATTTAGCGATTCAACCAAAATAAAATACTATGCCGACCTAATTAAGCAAGAAAACAAACGCATGAACTCTCAAGTAGAAATGGTACTAAGAATGTCTAAGCTAGAGCAAAATCAAATGGATCTTCAATTAGACTTAATAAACCTAAATACGTTAGTGGCAGATAGCGTTAATGCCACCCGATTTATGATAGAAGAAAGGAATGGTACAATTTTTGAAGATTACCAAGCCAGCAGTTCTATGGTATATGCCGATGCTTTCCATTTAGAAAATGCAATAATTAATATTTTAGACAACGCCAGAAAGTATTCGCCAAATTTCCCTAAAATAACTATAAAAACCTATAATAACAACGAATCAGTTGTTGTAGCAGTAAAAGATGAAGGAATGGGAATGTCCAAATCAGTATTAAAAAAAATATTTGAACAATTCTATAGAGAAGAAACAGGAAATATACACAATGTAAAAGGTCATGGATTAGGACTAGCCTACGTAAAAAAAATAATAGAATTACACAAAGGAGAAGTTTATGCCGAAAGCGAACCCAATAAAGGAAGCACTTTTTTTATAAAACTCCCAAAAAAATAAAAAAATATGAGTGATAAACAAAGATTATTACTAGTAGAAGACGACCCAAGTTTTGGTGCAGTACTTAGAGATTATTTAATAATGAATGATTTTGACGTAACACATGCCATAGATGGAGAAGATGGGCTAATAAAATACAAAAAAAGTGAATTTGACCTTTGTATTTTAGATGTAATGATGCCCAAAAAAGATGGATTTACATTAGGCGAAGAAATAAAAGCCATAAAGTCAGAACAACCCATCATATTTTTAACAGCCAAAAGTATGCGAGAAGACGTACTAAAAGGCTATAAAATTGGAGCCGATGATTACATTTTAAAACCATTCGACTCAGAGGTTTTACTATACAAAATAAGAGCGGTATTACAACGACATTCAGCCGATGAAGAAAAATTTGAACAAGAAGAATTCAAAATAGGAAAGTTTGATTTTAACGCTAAATTACGTCAACTACAAATCAACAGTAAAGCATATAAACTCTCTCCAAAAGAAAGCGAATTACTAAGACTATTAGCCATATTCGAGAATGACTTAATGCCTAGAGAAGTAGCTTTAACACGCATTTGGCATGACGATAATTACTTTACCTCTCGAAGCATGGATGTTTACATTGCCAAGCTAAGAAAGTATTTAAAAGATGATAAAAACGTAGAAATAGTAAACATACACGGCGAAGGATTTAGACTAATAGTGAATAATTAAAAAATATAGAGTAGTCAAAAACAAAATATTTTTTATATAACTTCATAAGTTTTTTTACTTATTTTAATTTTAAGTATATTTGTCGCCACATTTTTTGTGATTACAAATTAAAAATAAAAACCTAAACTAAATGAAACTAAAACTAAAACTATTCACCACTATTGTCCTATTGGCCACTATTGTTTTTGGACAGGTAGGAATCGGAACAGATACACCTCATAGTTCTGCTATTTTAGACTTATCATCTCCAAACAAAGCACTTTTATTGCCGCGTATTGCTGGTACAAATCAAGTAGCTAATCCAACAAATGGTATGTTAGTTTATGATCTTTCATCAGAATGTGTGAAATTTCACGAAAATAATGCTTGGAGTGATTGTGTTTCTTCACCAGCACCAGTACCCTCAGTTAGCTCATTGTCTTGTTTAGCTCCATATGTACAGCAAGTAGGAGGAAGTCCTTTGAATCATCCAACTGGAGGAATCTACAACAGAGGTACTAAAGAAATTACGTATACTTTAGGTAATGGTGTTTCATATAATGCTCAAACAATTTTGTCTACAGGAACTACAGGTCTAACAGCAACCTTATCTTCAGGAACATTACAAAACGGTAATGGTAGTTTTACACTCACCATAGAAGGAACTCCTGTTGCGAGTAATGGTAGTGCCTTGTTTGAACTTAATTTTGGAGGTCAGCGATGTATATTTAGCCAAACTATAAATTAATTAACCATTATGTTGCTTTGTGGTTTGCTCTAATAAATTTAGAGCATATTCTCGAAATATTTAAAACGAAGGGTTTATTCCTATAAAATCAAAAAATCGTCTAATTTATATTAGACGATTTTTTGATTTAACATTACAATTATAGTGAGAATAGGAGACTCTTTTATGCAATTTGATATTTAAAAAAAGTTATTTTTAATTTTAAAAATAATATGTATATTTGCCGCCATATTTCTGATTAAGAAATTTACCCTAAAAAAGAAATTATATTTTAAATAAACCCAAAAACCCAAAAACCAATGAAACTAAAATTATTTATTACTGTTATCTTCTTTGCCAATATTCTTTTTGGACAAGTAGGAATAGGAACAGACACACCTCATAGTTCCGCTATTTTAGAATTATCATCTTCAAACAAAGCACTTTTATTGCCTCGTATTGCTGGTACAAATCAAGTAGCTAATCCAACAAATGGTATGTTAGTTTATGATCTTTCATCAGAATGTGTAAAATTTTACGAAAATAATGCTTGGACTGGTTGTATTTCTTCAACAAGCAAAACTTCAGTTGAAAAACTAAGCTACATAGGAACAAGTGATAGTCGTTTTTCAGCAGGATTTTATAATGCCAATGCTAGAATTGCATATACTGGAGCGAATGGTACTTCATATAATGCTCAAACAATTTCGTCTACAGGAGTTACAGGTCTAACAGCAACCTTATCTTCAGGAACTTTAACCAATGGTAGTGGTAGTCTTATGCTTACTATAAAAGGAACACCTTCGGGTACTGGAGTAGCCCAATTTGTGCTTAACTTTGGGGGGCAACAATGTGTATTTACTCATACTGTAGAAACACTATAAAAGACTTTTTAGTTCTACTTTGTTTGTAGTATAAATCTTCATTATAATTACTTTTAATTAAATGTTCGATAAGCAAACAGAGGAGAAGCTATTTTAATAAACAAAAAAAAAACAAATGAAATTAAAATTATTTACCGCTATTGTCTTATTTGCCAATATTATTTTTGGACAAGTAGGAATTGGGGTGGAAACCCCCCAAAGTTCTTCTGTTTTAGAACTATTATCCCCAGATAAAGCACTTTTATTACCTCGTGTTACGAGTGTAGATGTGATTCCATCTCCAACAAAGGGTATGGTTGTTTATGATATGTCGCTACAATGCATTAGATTCTATGAAGGTAATGCTTGGACAGACTGTATAACAGCTATAGTATCACCAACAGCTACTTTAAATTGTGCTGGAGCTAATAATGTAACATTAACTCAAGGAGTTTCGGCTACTGGAACAACAGTTACAGTGCCCTATACCAATGGTAATGGAGGTGCTTATGCAGCACATACTTATACTAGTAATGGTGTAACTTTTACGAGGAGTGCAGGCGTTTTAGCTAATGGTACTGGTAACTTAGTATATACTTTATCAGGAACACCAAGTTCTTCGGGTAATATAAGTCTTCAAGTAACAGGAATAAGCCCAACATCATGTACGGTAAATATTACAGTAAATCTTCCTGCTGCATCAGCTACTTTAACTTGTGCTAGTATTACTATCAATAATACATTAACAATAGGAACAGCAGTACCTAATGGGACAACTGTTACCGTACCTTATACAGCTGGTAATGGAGGTACTTACTCAGCACAAACAGTATCAAATAATGGTTTAACCTTTACAAGAGTTGCAGGTACTTTAAACAATGGTGGTGGTAATATAACTTATAGCGTATCGGGTACCCCAACGGCTAGTCCAGTAACTTTTTCACCAAGTATAGGTGCTTCATCATGTAGTAGACAATTTACAGTAAATCTTCCTGCTGCATCAGCTACTTTAACTTGTGCTAGTATTACTATCAATAATACATTAACAATAGGAACAGCAGTACCTAATGGGACAACTGTTACCGTACCTTATACAGCTGGTAATGGAGGTACTTACTCAGCACAAACAGTATCAAATAATGGTTTAACCTTTACAAGAGTTGCAGGTACTTTAAACAATGGTGGTGGTAATATAACTTATAGCGTATCGGGTACCCCAACGGCTAGTCCAGTAACTTTTTCACCAAGTATAGGTGCTTCATCATGTAGTAGACAATTTACAGTAAATCTTCCTGCTGCATCAGCTACTTTAACTTGTGCTAGTATTACTATCAATAATACATTAACAATAGGAACAGCAGTACCTAATGGGACAACTGTTACCGTACCTTATACAGCTGGTAATGGAGGTACTTACTCAGCACAAACAGTATCAAATAATGGTTTAACCTTTACAAGAGTTGCAGGTACTTTAAACAATGGTGGTGGTAATATAACTTATAGCGTATCGGGTACCCCAACGGCTAGTCCAGTAACTTTTTCACCAAGTATAGGTGCTTCATCATGTAGTAGACAATTTACAGTAAATCTTCCTGCTGCATCAGCTACTTTAACTTGTGCTAGTATTACTATCAATAATACATTAACAATAGGAACAGCAGTACCTAATGGAACAACTGTTACCGTACCTTATACAGCTGGTAATGGAGGTGCTTACTCAGCACAAACAGTATCAAATAATGGTTTAACCTTTACAAGAGTTGCAGGTACTTTAAACAATGGTGGTGGTAATATAACTTATAGCGTATCGGGTACCCCAACGGCTAGTCCAGTAACTTTTTCACCAAGTATAGGTGCTTCATCATGTAGTAGACAATTTACAGTAAATCTTCCTGCTGCATCAGCTACTTTAACTTGTGCTAGTATTACTATCAATAATACATTAACAATAGGAACAGCAGTACCTAATGGAACAACTGTTACCGTACCTTATACAGCTGGTAATGGAGGTGCTTACTCAGCAGATACTTTTTCAAATAATGGTTTAACCTTTACAAGAGTTGCAGGTACTTTAAACAATGGTGGTGGTAATATAACTTATAGCGTATCGGGTACCCCAACGGCTAGCCCAGTATCTTTTTCAGTAACTATAGGTGCATCAACATGTAATAGACAATTTACGGCAAATGCTGCACTTCAATTATATTGTGGTAGTGCTACTATAAGTGGTGGTTCAAACTTTACGCAAGGAGTCTCGGCTACTGGAAGAACCATTACAGTATCTTATACCAATGGTAATAATGCTGCTTATCCATCACACGCAACATCTAGTAATGGCTTATTCTTTACAAGAAATGCAGGTACTTTAAACAGTAATAGTGGTAGTGTAGTTTATACTGTAACAGGTACCCCAACCAATACAGGTAGCTATACTTTTACTGTAAACTTAAATGGAGTTACCTGTAATGTAAGTTTTACCGTAACTGATGTTCAAATTGGTAACCCTGACCTTGCTACTACTAGTAGGCAATATTTGAATCTTAGACAAGTAACAACTGGTGCTAATCTAAGGATAGTAGAATCTAATTGTCCTGGTGGTGAACAATTTGTTTATACTGTCCCTACGTTAACTGTTAGAGGAGGTACGGGTTCTCGATCTTTTAATGCAAACACTAGGTATGATTTATATTTTAATGGCGTATATGTATCTTCAGCTTATACTCTGACCACTACCGCACCTTCTATAATAGCAAACAATAGACCTATAAGAAATAATAAAGATGCCTTTACGGCATTAGGCTTAACAGAAGCAGATAGGTATGCTAATGGCTTACAGTTCTATTTACAAAGAGTTAATGGTAGTGGAAGTGGACCTGTAGAATTACCAGGAACTTTTGGAGTGTATTGGGCGTCTAGTGGTGATGTCGTAAATGGAGGAGTATGGTCTAACTGTACAAGATCAACTTTTCCACCACATGGATCAGACCCTGCAGGTTATTCACGTAGCCACCCAGATTACTTGTTCCCAGCATCAGATCCAGTAGGTACAACAAAACCATGGGAAATTAGAAGTGGAAGTACTGTAATAGTGTCAGGTACATTTACTAAAAGTGCAATGCGTAATTAATTAAGAGTATTATATCATATATAATTACAAATAAAAATGCCGCTCAAATTATTGAGCGGCATTTTTTTATGTTACAATATAGTGGTAATTTAGGCTAGTAAAATTAAAAATAACATGACAAAGTCAATAGATACTTTAACCATATCAGCCGCTCAAACCATAGCTTACCTACAAAACGCTATAGCCCCAAGGCCCATAGCCTTGGTAAGTACCATAGACCAAAAAGGTAATGTAAACCTAAGTCCTTTTAGTTTTTATAATGTGGTAAGTTCAAACCCACCCATTGTGGTGTTTTCACCTGCAAGGCGAGTTCGCGACAATACCATTAAACATACCCTAGAGAATGTTATGGAGGTTAAGGAATGTGTAATACATGCAGTTTCTTATAGTATGGTTCAACAAACATCGTTATCGAGTACAGAATACGCCAAAGGTATAAATGAATTTACTAAAGCAGGTTTTACACCTATAGCATCAACCAAAATAAAACCACCACGAGTAAAAGAATCTACATTTGCGATAGAATGTAAAGTAAATGATATTATTCATTTTGGAAAAGATGGAGGAGCAGGGAATTTAGTGGTTTGTGAGGTAGTCATGATTCATGTAGCAGAAGAAATATTAAACGAAGAAGGATTAATAGATACACAAAAAATTGATTTGGTGGGTAGAATGGGGGAATCTTGGTATGTACACGCCAATAATAATGCATTATTTACCATACCCAAACCATTAGCGACTAAAGGTATTGGTTTTGATAAGTTACCTGCAGCCATAAGTAATAGTACTGTTTTTACAGGTAACGAGTTAGCTATGTTAGCTAATGTAGAAAACCTTATGGCGGCTGATTACTCGTCAGATGTCGAAATTCATAAGAAAGCAAAACAATTGTTAAATGAAAATAAAGTAGCCGAAGCTTGGCAAGTGTTACAGCAATAAAAAAATCCTATACTAAAAAGTATAGGATTTTAATTTAAGATGTTAAAGCCTTAATTATTGTGCAGATTGAGCTAATTTAGCAGCCCACTCACCAAATTTTTGTGCATCTTCTGGAGATAAATTTTGTGTAAGTTCTTGCGTTTTCTTAGCGAACTCAGTAGCTTTTTGAGTAAGTTCAGCTATTTTAGCTTGGTCACCACTAGTAGCAGCAGCTTTTACTTCTTTGTAGTAAGCATCGTACTCTTTAGCATACGCTTGTAAGTCAGCATTTTCAAATTGAGGAATGTCTGAAGCTACTTCAGCAACAGTTTCTTCTGTACTTTCTTCAGGAGTAGCAGTTTCGTCTGTAGTTTGCTCTGTACTAGTTCCATCTGTAGTAGTAGCGTCTCCTTCTGCTCCTTCTTTTTTACAAGCAGTCATTGAAACTAAACCTACAATAGTTAGGGCGAATAATACTTTTTTCATTTTATATAGTTTTTAAAAAATTAAACGTCACAAATATAAACAAATAAATTATATAGCTACTAGGTAATAAATATAAAATATAAAATTAAGATTGATTGTTATTAAATTGTACTTCGTGTAAGTTATAGTAATAACCTTTTTGTTCTAAAAGTTCATGGTGAGTGCCACGTTCAACTATTTTGCCTTTCTCCATTACTAAAATCATATCAGCATTTTGAATAGTAGCTAAGCGGTGGGCTATAACTATAGAGGTTCTTCCTTGTGTTAACTTTTCGGTTGCTATTTGAATAAGCTCTTCAGATTCGGTGTCTATAGAAGAGGTAGCTTCATCTAACACTAAAATTTGAGGGTTATAAATGTAGGCACGTAAAAAGGAAATTAATTGACGTTGCCCTACTGATAAACTTCCACCACGTTCACTTACCTCTGCATAATAGCCATTGGGCAAAGATTCAATAAAATCATGTATGCCAATTTTTTTTGCGGCAGCTTTAACTTCTTCAATGGTTTTAGAAGTATCGCCTAGCGTAATGTTTTCAAAAATAGTAGTGTTAAATAAGAATACGTCTTGTAAAACAACGGCAATGTGTTTACGTAAACTACTAAGTTCAATATCGTAAATACTTTTTTTATCTATTAAAATATCGCCAGCATCAATGTCATAAAAACGACTTAATAGATTTATAATGGTTGATTTTCCAGCCCCAGTAGAGCCTACTATGGCAATGGTTTTTCCGGGTTTAGAGGTAAATGAAATTCCTTTTAAAACAGGCTCGTTTTTTATGTAAGAGAATTGAACATTGTTAAATTCAATTTCGCCTTTTACGTTTTCCAAAATCTGATTCCCATTATTGTCTAAGGATTCATTAGCATCTAAAATTTTAAAAACTCTATCGGCACCTATTAAGCCACGTTGTATGCTATTGAATTTGTCGGCAATTTGACGCATAGGCTGGGTAAGCATATGAATGTATGAAATAAAAGCAATGACATGCCCAACAGATATTTGATCGCCTACAGCAGCACGTAAGCCACCAAACCATATTAATAAGCCTATGGCGAGCGAAGAAACAATATCTACCACGGGGAATAACATGGCAAAATACATTACTGCTTTTAAGAATGCGTTGCGTAATTCTTTATTAATTGATTCGAATTTTTTGTATTCTGATTGTTGCCTGTTAAACAATTGAACAATGCTCATACCTGTTAGTCGTTCTTGAACAAATGTGTTTAGTTGAGCTGTAATTGTTCTTTCGGCTTGGTATACTTTTTTTAGTGCCCGCTGAAAAAAGTTGGTAACCAAAATCATTAAGGGTAATATTAGTATTATTATGGAGGCTAAACGCCAGTTCATAAAGTACATGATTCCAATAATAAATAATACACGTAATAAATCTACCAATAAAACCAATATACCATTGTTAAAGACTTCGGCAATCGTTTCAATATCAGACACAGAACGTGTAACTAATACGCCATTGGGAGTTCTATCAAAATAACCTAATTTAAATTTTATGAGGTGTTTAAATAGCCTTACTCTTAAGTATTCAATTACTTTTTGTGCTACTGAATTGGCTAAATAAATAACAAAAAATTGTAAAACAACCTCAAAAAATAGAACGGCAGCAATGAGTAAAATAAATGAAATTAAACCTTCTTTGTCAAACTTTAAAATATAATCATCAATAGCAGAACCAACTAAGTAAGGTCGTAAAGCTGAAACAGTGGCACTTAAAATAGCAATAAATGCTACTGATGTAAAAAGTAATCGGTAGCTTAAAGCAATAGAAACAACTCGTTTAAGTCCTGTTAAGTCAAATTTAGAATCACTCATTTAGAAAAAATGATAGGTGTAATTGTGGGTTTAAAAAAAATTAAAGCACAAATGTACAATGAAATTTATTACTACGTATGGTATGTGTAAAAATTGAATTATGAAAAAGGATACTTAACTTTAGCTAAAAATAAACCATGTGCTGGAGCTGATGCACCTGCTAAACTTCTGTTTTTTTGTTCAATAATGGTGTTAAATTCTGATGGGGTTAGTTTATTTTTACCTACCTCTACCAAGGTGCCTACAATGGCTCTTACCATATTTCTTAAAAATCTGTTGGCAGTAATGGTAAATTGTAATTCATTGTTTTGTTGAGTCCAAAAGGCTTCTGTAATATGGCATATATGCGTTTTAACATCGGTATGTGTTTTAGCAAAACTACTAAAGTCATTGTGTTTTAATAGAAATTGAGCGGCTTTATTCATTAGCTCTACATTTAAATCTAAATGGATTTGCCAATGAGAATCAATTAAAAAAGGATTTTTTTTTAGCGAAATAAAATAATGATAAGTTCTTTCTATTGCATCAAATCTAGCATGAGCATTATCATTAACCAAAAATATATGGTGTATGGCAATATCTTTAGGCAAATAGGCATTGAGTCTGTGCGTTAGATTTTCATTAATAACTACGTTTGTGTTAAAATGAGCAAACATTTGATTGGCATGTACGCCAGTATCGGTACGGCCTGCCCCCATTATATTAATGTTTTCTCTTAGCAGTGTAGACAAAGCCTTTTCTACCATTTCTTGTACTGTGATTTGATTCGGCTGAATTTGCCAACCAAAATAATTTTTACCACTATAAGACAATTCTAAGAAATAACGCAATTGTTGTAAATTTGAACCACAAAAGTACAAATCTTTGACTAAAATTCTTTTACTCTCCGACACGCATAATTATTTAGATGATAGAATTCTTTATTATGCTAGCTTAGCCGATGAAATTTGGCATGCAGGCGATATTGGTACACTTAAAATTACCGATGAACTTAAAAAAATAAAACCATTAAAAGCAGTATATGGTAATATAGATGGTACCGATGTACGAAAAGAATTTCCACTAAACAACCGTTTTATGTGTGAGGAGGTAGATGTTTGGATAACTCATATTGGCGGGTATCCTAAAAAATATAACCTAGCAGTTCGTGATGAAATTAAAAAAAATCCACCTAAATTATTTATTTGTGGACATTCACATATTTTAAAAGTAATGTATGACAAGGAATTAGATTTACTACACTTAAACCCAGGGGCTTGCGGTATATACGGCTTTCATAAAGTACGAACTATGTTACGATTTACCATAAATAAAGATAAAATAGAAAACCTAGAAGTAATAGAACTAAAAAAATAAACCCTCAATTATTTTAAAGTTAGCACAAAAATTGCTTGTTTTGGCTATAATTATATAATTAACAAAAACCTAAAATAATGAAAAAAATACTAGTATTTATAATTCTAATCAATTTTTTTAGAGTAACATACGCACAGCAAGACGTGCCATTCTACGTAGATTCTCTACAAATGAAATGGGTAAATACAGTATATGATTCTATGACCTTAGACGAAAAAGTAGGTCAGTTATTCATAGTGTCGGCTTACTCTAATAAAGGAATAACACACGAAAACGAAATCCTAAAACTAATAAAAGATGAAAACATTGGTGGATTAATTTTTATGCAAGACAATGCTATCCATCAAGCAGAACTAACCAATCAATACCAAGAAGCATCAAAAATACCTCTATTAATTGGAATAGATGGTGAATGGGGATTAGCCATGCGTTTAAATAATGTAGATAGATTTCCTTGGGCAATGACTGTGGGTGCGGTAGCCGATAATAATTTGGTAGAACAACTAGGTAAAAACATAGGAGAACAATCAGCTAGAATTGGCGTTAATTTTAATTTTGCTCCTGTGGTAGATGTAAATACCAATCCTAAAAATCCAATTATAGGTAATCGTTCATTTGGTTCAGACGTTAATAACGTAGCACAAAAAGGCATAGCGTATATGCGTGGAATGAGAGAGTTTAAAGTCTTAGCATCAGCAAAGCACTTCCCTGGGCATGGTGACACCGACAAAGATTCACATAAAACATTACCTAGTATAAATCATAGTTTAGAAAGGTTGAACAAAGTAGAATTAGCACCTTTTAAACAGTTAATAGATGCTGGAGTAGCAAGCATTATGGTATCACATTTAAGCGTACCAAGTTTAGAACCCAATCCTCAAATTCCATCATCATTATCAAAAAAAGTAATAACCGATTTACTTAAAAATAAACTAGGGTTTAAAGGACTAATTATAACCGATGCCCTAAATATGTCTGGAGTTACCAATGGCTATTCAGCAGGCGATATAGACCTTAAAGCCTTTGAAGCAGGGAATGATATTTTACTCTTTTCACAAGCAGTACAACAAGGAAAACAAAAAATTATAACAGCCATACAAACGGGGCAAATAACAGAAGATAGATTAGAAGAAAGTGTTAAGAAAATTTTAATGGCTAAATATTTTGTTGATTTGCAAGACTTTAAACCAATAGCTGTTGAAAATTTAATGGAAGATTTGAATAATCCCAAATACAAAGCAACTACATTAAGTTTGTTTGAAGAAGCTGTAACGTTACTAAAAAATGATGAAAATCTACTACCAATTCAAAACATAAATAACATAAAAACAGCATTTGTTCCCTTAGAAGAATCAGATTACGATGATTTTTACGCATATTTAAAAAATTACACCAATGTTGACTTAGTTAAAATAAATTCACCACAAAATATTAGTAAATTAAAAGACTACGACTATGTAATTATAGGCGTACATAAATCGAATGAAACAGCCTATAAAAGTTATAAAATAGGAACCAATTCTAAAAATATAATTCAAGCAATTGCAAGTCAAAATAAAACCATACTTAGTGTTTTTGCGAGTCCGTATGCATTAATAGATGTTGATTTACAAAACATAAAAACAGTTTTAGTCACTTATCAGAACACTCATGAAGCCCATATGTGTGTGCCACAAATTATATTTGGATCCTTACCTGCAAAAGGTGTTTTACCAGCCGATGTTACACCAACTTTAGAATCGGGAAAAACCATAAAAACTCAAGCCAATAACCGTTTAGGGTTTTCTTATCCAGAAAATGTAGGTATAAATTCTTTAGTTTTAAAGGAAATAGATAATATAGCAGAAAACGCAACCTATGACGGCACTACACCTGGAATGCAAATTGTAGCAGCAAAAAGTGGAAAAATAATCTATCAAAAATCATTTGGTTACGAAAGCGTGGCTCAAAAAAAAAAGGTAGAAAATGATGATTTATATGACGTAGCCTCTGTTACAAAAATTACGGCAACTTTACCGCTAATTATGCAGGAAGTAAGCAAAGGAGAATTAAGTTTAGACCAAACCTTAGGTTCAATTTTACCACGAGCCAATGCTTCAAATAAAAGTAATATTACACTAAGAGAAATGCTTGCTCACCAAGCAGGTTTAACACCTTGGATAGGTTTTTATAAAGAATCAGTAAATGTTAAAAATGCTCGCCTTTACCTAGATTATTACTCAAGAACTCAAGATGAAGAGCATACCTATAAAGTTACCGATAATATTTATGCTATAAAATCTATAAAAGACACTATTCTAGAAGACATTTATCAATCACCATTAGGAAGTAAAAAATATGAATACAGCGACATAGGTTATTACTTATTGCAAGATTATTTAGAAACAAAATACAAAAAATCTTTAGCAGATTTAGTCAACGAAAACTTATACCAACCATTAGGTATGAACCATAGCACCTATAATCCATTAAGTAAATTTAGTTTAGACAAAATAATACCAACCGAACAAGACAAAATTTATAGAAACCAACTTATTCATGGTTATGTACACGATCAAGGTGCAGCCATGTTAGGTGGTATAGCAGGGCATGCAGGTCTTTTCTCTACGGCAACAGATCTTGCAAAACTAATGCAGTTATACTTAAATGGAGGTACCTATGGCGGAGAACAATACATTAAAACAGATGTATTAAATGACTTTATAAGAGATCAATATTCAGGAAATAGACGAGGAGCTGGCTTCGATAAAGTGAGTTCTTCAAGTAAAAATGGACCATCTAGCAATAGTTTTGGACATTACGGATTCACAGGAACCATTGTTTGGGCAGACCCCGACACGCAAATTGTTTATGTGTTTTTATCGAATAGAATTAACCCATCAGTAGATAATAACAAGCTAGCAAAACATAAAATAAGAGAAAAAATTCGTCAAATTTTATATGATGCCATACTTTAAACATAAAGCTAAAAACAGTAACTTTGATTTAGCGTTGATATGTAATGCAAAAAAAAAATACTTAAAAAATAACACATGAAAATAGGAATAGTTTGTTACCCAACCTATGGTGGAAGTGGAATTGTAGCAACAGAATTGGGGATGGACTTAGCAGAAAGAGGGCATGAAATTCATTTTATAAGTTCAAGTTTACCAGCAAGGTTAGACGTTCGTTTATCCAATATTTATTTTCATAAAGTAAATGTAGAGAATTACCCACTTTTTCAATATCAACCTTACACCTTGGCGTTGAGCACTATGATTGTTGATATTTCTCTTCAATATGGATTAGATTTAGTCCATGTACATTACGCTATACCACACGCTTATGCAGCTTATTTTTCTAAGCAAATGCTTAAAGAAAAAAGCATAGACTTACCTGTAATCACAACACTGCATGGTACAGACATTACATTAGTTGGGCAACACCCAGCTTATAAAACAGCAGTAGAATTTTCTATTAATAATTCTGATTTGGTAACAGCCGTATCTCAAAGTTTAAAACAAAATACATTAGACGTTTTTACCATAAATAACCCTATACACGTAATTCCAAATTTTATAGATAATGATTTATATGTAAAACAAACACCATGTTGCCGACATTTATTCGCCAGTGAAGACGAAAAAATAATCATTCACGTATCAAACCTAAGAAAGGTAAAAAGGATTAATGACGTGGTAAAAGTCTTTAATCTAATTCAAAAAGAAATTCCAGCTAAATTATTAATAGTAGGAGAGGGACCAGAGATGGAAAAAATACATCAATTAGCCAAAAAATTTAATATAGAAACCAAAATAAAATGTGTAGGTAAAATAGACAATCTCAATAGCATTTTATGTGTTTCAGATTTATTTTTACTTCCCTCAGAACAAGAGAGCTTTGGTCTAGCAGCCCTAGAAGCGATGGCAGCAGGCGTACCCGTTATATCGTCAAATGCAGGTGGAATACCAGAGGTAAATAAAAATGGAATTACAGGTTTTACCAGTAATGTAGGTGATGTTAAAGACATGGCTAAAAAGTCATTACAATTATTAAAAAATGACCAACTATTAAAAGAATTTAAGCTTAAGGCTAAAGAGCAAGCCATAGTTTTCGATAAAAAAAATATACTACCACAATATGAAAAACTATACGCTTCAGTTTTAAGAAAAGAAAACTATTTGGCATAGCCTTTGACTTTACATAGAGAACAGTTTTTTAGATTTAGTTTAAATGATTGATTATTAGTGCTATAATTAATTTTTTAACATTAAATCTCAATATAAAAACTGACAATGTTACTTAAAATTAATATATGAACATAGACAATTTGTCATTAGCCCAAGTGGCAGAAGAAGATATTGAATTGATTCCATTGATGAGCGATGAAGAAGAAAAAAAACTAAAGCGTCAAACAATACCCGAAGAACTACCTATTTTACCCTTGCGTAATACGGTGCTATTTCCAGGCGTTGTTGTACCTATAACGGCAGGTCGTAATAAATCTATAAAATTATTAGAAGAGGCATATAAGGGCAAAAAAATAATTGGAGTAGTTGCACAAAAAAATATAGATGTAGAAGAACCTACAGCTAATGATCTAAATACCATAGGTAGTGTAGCCAAAATTTTGCGAATGCTAAAAATGCCCGATGGAAATACCACAGTAATAATACAGGGTATAAAACGATTTCAATGGGAAGAAATGACCCAAGAAAATCCATATTTTAAAGCAAGAATTAAAATATTAACCGAAAAAAAAATAGCCTCAAGTAATAAAGAATTTAATGCTATTATAGACACCATAAAAGACTTAGGACAACGATTAATTGAGGAAAACCCTGCCATTCCTTCCGAAGCAAGTATGGCATTAAAAAGTATAGAAAGCTTACCATTTTTAATCAACTTTGTTAGTTCAAACCTAAATTTAAAAGTAGAAGAAAAACAACAATTATTAGAAATATCAAATCTTAAAAATAGAGCAGTAGAGGTTTTACGTTTTATGGACATAGAACTCCAAAAACTAGAACTCCAAAACAATATACACTCAAAAGTACGTAGAGATTTAGACCAACAACAACGCGAATATTTCTTACATCAACAAATAAAAACCATACAAGAGGAATTAGGCGGTGTTTCATCAGAACAAGAGGTTGAACTAATGCGTGAACGAGCCAAGTCAAAAAAATGGAACCAAGAGGTAGCAGAACATTTTGAAAAAGAATTAAACAGAATGTTACGTTTAAATCCACAAATGCCAGAACATAGCATACAAAGAAATTATTTAGAATTTATGCTAGATTTACCTTGGGGAGAGTTTTCTAAAGACGATTTTAATCTAAAAAAAGCACAAAAAATACTCAATCGTGACCATTTTGGATTAGAAGATGTTAAAGAAAGAATCATAGAACACTTAGCAGTATTAAAATTAAAAGGTGATATGAAGTCACCAATTATATGCCTATATGGCCCTCCAGGAGTAGGAAAAACATCATTAGGTAAATCAGTCGCCGAATCTTTAGGTAGAAAATACATTCGTATGTCTTTAGGAGGATTACACGATGAGTCAGAAATTCGCGGGCATAGAAAAACCTATATTGGTGCAATGCCAGGCAGAATACTCCAGTCCTTAAAAAAAGTAGGAATGTCTAACCCAGTATTTGTTTTAGATGAAATAGATAAAATGGGAAATAGAGCCCATGGCGATCCATCTTCTGCCATGCTAGAAGTATTAGACCCAGAACAGAATAATGCTTTCTATGATAATTACTTAGAACAAGGCTATGATCTATCAAAAATCTTTTTTATAGCTACAGCCAATTCAATTGCCAGTATTCCTTCACCATTACGTGACAGAATGGAAATGATTAATATCTCGGGTTATACCATTGAAGAAAAAATACAAATAGCTAAAAAATACCTCTTGCCTAAGCAAATAGAAGCCCATGGATTAACAAAAAATGACCTAAAAATAGGTGTTAAAGAATTAGAATTTTTGATTGATGGCTACACAAGAGAATCAGGTGTAAGAACATTAGAAAAACGCATTGCTAAACTGGTTCGCTATGCAGCCAAAAATGTAGCTATGGAAGAAGAATACATCGTACAACTAAAGCAAGACAAAATACAAGAAATTTTAGGGCCTAGTCGTTCACAAGATAAATATGAGTCAAATAACGTGGCAGGTGTGGTAACAGGCTTAGCATGGACTAGAGTAGGGGGCGATATTTTATTTATAGAATCAATCCTCTCTAAAGGAAAAGGTAATTTGAGCATAACAGGTAACCTTGGTATAGTAATGAAAGAATCGGCAACCATTGCACTAGAATTTATAAAATCACACGCTAATGATTTAGGCATTGATGAAGAAACGTTAAGCAATAATAACGTACATATTCACGTACCCGAAGGTGCCACTAAAAAAGATGGACCATCGGCAGGAATAGCTATGTTAACCTCATTAGTATCATCATACACACAACGTAAAATAAAAGCTAATTTAGCCATGACTGGTGAAATTACTTTACGAGGAAAAGTGTTACCCGTTGGTGGAATTAAAGAGAAAATCTTAGCTGCTAAAAGAGCCAATATTAAAGAAATTATTTTGTGTGAAGAGAATAAAAAAGATGTAGAAGAAATAAAATCAGAATACATAAAAGGCTTAAAATTTCATTATGTAACCTCCATGAAAAACGTTTTAGAAATTGCTTTGCTTAAACAAAAAGTAAAAAAATAGAAAAAATGATTAAACCTTAAATTGAGTTGCTTTTATCATTCTATAGTTGTTAGATATATCTTTTTTTAGCATAACATTACCAAACGTTTTAGCAAATAAATTGTTGGTTTCTAAAGCTAAATTTTGATTCAACTCCACATAAATAGAACCTGTTTTATTTAGGTTGATTTTTGAGAACGCTATAATTTTTTCATAAAAAATGAGTGGTTCGTTATTAGCAACGAAAAGTGCCTTGCTGGGTTCAAACACTGTAACTGAATGTTGCATATTTTCCCTTTCGGACTCCTTTATATACGGTGGATTACTCACTATTAAATCTACTATGGGTAAATTTTTAAAATTATCTTTTAAAAAATCGAATGCAATAAAATTAACATTAACATTATGGTAATTAGCATTAGTTTGTGCTTTTTTTAAAGCTTTTTCGCAAATATCAACAGCATAAATAGTAGCATTAGGGAACTTTTTTTTGAGTATTATGGAAATACAACCACTACCTGTGCCTACCTCCAAGATAGTTCCTGTAAAGAGGGGTTCTTCATCTACAATCCATTCAATCAACTCCTCTGTTTCGGGACGTGGGATTAATACGTGCTTGTTTACAAAAAAACGTTCGCCAAAGAACTCGGTTTCTCCTAAAACATATTGATAAGGTTTTCCTTTCTTTAAGTCTAATAATTTTAAAGTAAACAATAAATTCTTTTCCTTAAAAATAGGCCATTCTTCGTCTAATGCCAGTCGTAATAAATTTTTATTTTTTTGAATTAAATGTTCGGCTATGGTATAAAAGATAAAATCAATTTCTTGTGTATTATACAAACTAGAAAGTTCTGTTTGGTATAATTGATGAATTGATTTTAGCTTCATACTAATCTTGCTTTACAAGAGCAATGGATAACTCGTCTAATTGTGCTTTATCTATTGTTGAAGGGGCATCAATCATAATATCTCTTCCGGCATTATTTTTAGGGAAAGCAATATAATCACGAATAGTTTCACTACCATCTAAAATTGAAACTAAACGGTCGAATCCAAGTGCAATACCACCATGTGGAGGAGCACCGTATTCAAAAGCATTCATTAAAAATCCAAATTGAGCTTGGGCTTCTTCTTTGGTAAAGCCTAATAAGTCAAACATTTGAGCTTGTAGTTCTTTATTATGAATTCTAATAGACCCGCCACCAATTTCATTACCATTCAATACTAAGTCGTAAGCATTTGCTTTGGCTTGTTCGGGGTTGGTTTTTAGTTTGTCAATGTCTTCGGGTTTGGGCGAGGTAAATGGGTGGTGCATAGCATGGTAGCGTTTAGTGTCTTCATCCCATTCTAATAAAGGGAAATCAACCACCCAAAGCGGTGCAAATTCTTTTGGATTTCTAAGATTTAATCGCTCTGCCATTTCCATGCGTAAGGCACTTAATTGTTTGCGTGTTTCGTTTGCTTTACCAGCTAAAATTAATAGTAAATCACCTTTGTTAGCTTGCATTTTTTCTGCCCATTGGGCTAAATCTTCTTGTGTAAAAAATTTGTCTACTGACGATTTATAAGTACCATCGTCATTACAACGAACCCAAACCATTCCTTTAGCTCCAATTTGTGGGCGTTGCACCCATTCTATTAATTTATCTATTTCTTTTCGAGTGTAGGAGTTACAAGATTGGGCGGTAATTCCGACGATTAGTTCTTGTTGGTCGAACACATTAAACCCTTTGTTTTGGGCTAAATTATTTAGCTCACAAAATTCCATACCAAAACGAATGTCGGGTTTATCGTTTCCGAATCTTTTCATAGCTTCGTCGTATGTTATTCTAGGGAATTTTTCTATTTCAATTTGGTGTACTTTGTGTAATAGGTGTTTGGTTAGTCCTTCAAAAATAGTTAGAATATCTTCTTGTTCTACAAAGGATAGTTCGCAGTCTATTTGGGTAAATTCAGGTTGCCTGTCGGCACGTAAATCCTCATCTCTAAAGCATTTTACAATTTGGAAGTATTTGTCTAATCCGCCAACCATCATTAATTGTTTAAAGGTTTGTGGTGATTGTGGTAGGGCGTAAAATTCTCCTTGATTCATTCTTGAAGGGACAACAAAGTCTCGTGCACCTTCAGGTGTTGATTTTATGAGAACAGGCGTTTCTACTTCTATAAAATTTTGGTTTGATAAGTAATTTCTAACTTCTTGTGCTATTTTATGACGGAATAGTAATTTTTCTTTTACAGGGTTTCTGCGTATATCTAAATAACGGTATTGCATGCGTAATTCTTCACCACCGTCAGTTTTATCTTCTATGGTAAAAGGTGGCGTTTTAGCGTTATTTAGTATGGTTATTTCTTCTACTAAAATTTCTATTTCTCCTGTGGGAATATTTGTGTTTTTTGCTTCACGTTCTATAACTTTTCCTGTAACTTGAATTACAAATTCACGTCCTAGTGTTCGTGCTTTTTCGAATAGTTCAGTAGAAGATCGTTCCTTGTCTATTATTAATTGAGTTACTCCATAACGGTCTCGTAGGTCAATCCATAAAAGGTATCCTTTATCACGTAAGGTTGATGTCCAGCCACTTAGGGTTACTTTTTCGCTTACATTTTTTTGGGTTAATTCACCACAGGTATGAGTTCTAAACATTTTCTTAAAAGAATTAAGCAACAAAGGTAATAAATTAGTATTGAGGATTTATGGCATATTTAATTTTTTACGCTCTTTTGTTGTTGGTAAAAGGGTATATAAAAATGTATAATAATAAGGCGAAGCAAGCCAAAGCCAATGGAATGACTAGTGTGTAAATAAGTATAGAATGACTAGTTTGTAACCACCCCTGAATTTCGTCAATTACTAATTTAGAATTTAATGAAACAATAATTAAAGCACAAAGCCAAGCTAATAACTGTAGGCTTTTTTTTAAGGTAAATTCTTTCATAATTTTTTTATTAGAATTTACATGAATTAATGGAATAACAGCAAATCCTAATTGTAGGCTTAATACTACTTGGCTAAAAATTAGTAATTTACCTAGAGCATTTTCTCCAAAGTATAGAATGGTAAAAACAGCTGGTGCAATCGCTAAAAGCCTTGTGATTAAACGTCGTAACCAAGGTTGAATGTTTAGATTTAAGTGACCTTCCATAATAATTTGTCCAGCCAATGTTCCAGTTATAGTGGAGCTTTGTCCAGCAGCAATTAAAGCAATAGCAAAAAAGGTAGGTGCTGATTTTCCAAATAAATCATTTAATAATTTAGAGGCGTCTTGAATTTCTACTACATCGTATAATCCGTTAGTATAAAATGCGGCTGCTGCCAAAATTAAAATAGCAGCATTTACCATAAAGGCTAAATTTAAAGCAATTGCTAAATCATAAAAATTAAACCGTAAAGCTTTTTTTATTTCTACTTTAGATTGATGGATTTTTCGTGTTTGAACCAATGAGGAGTGTAAGTATAAGTTGTGTGGCATAACAGTTGCTCCAATTATACCAATGGCAATATATAGGGCATTACCGTTTAGTTTAGAAGGAATAAATCCACTAACAACCTCTAAATAGTTTGGGGTTACAATAAACATTTCTATTAGGAAAGATATTCCAATAATAAAAACCAAGGATATAATAAACATTTCCATGGCACGCATTCCTTTTTTTAATAAAAAAAGTAAAAGTAGGGTATCAATAGCACTAATAAGTATTCCCCAAATAAGAGGCATATCAAACAATAAATATAATCCAATAGCCATACCTACAATTTCGGCTAAGTCACAAGCAGCAATGGCAATTTCGGCTAATACATATAAAGGAATGTTAGTCCATTTAGGATAGAATTTTTTAGTGGCTTGTGCCAAATCTAATCCTGCTACAACACCTAGCCTAGTACTTAAGCTTTGAAAGAGTAATGCAATTAAATTGGAGGCAAGGAGTACCCAAATTAGCTTATATCCAAATTCTGAACCACCGGCTATATCGGTAGCCCAATTGCCAGGATCCATATAACCAACAGAAATTAGATAGGCTGGTCCTAAAAATGCAAATAGTTTACGCCATCCTTTTTTATTGGTATTTATGGTTCCGTTTACTTCACTTAACGATTTTGTGTTCATTTTTACATTCAATGTAACATTGTTAGCTCGGCAAAATTAATAAATTAGACTAATCTAACAAATGTTTTTATGAAAGATTTATTTAGAAAAAGAACCCTTGTTTAAATTTTTTAAACAAGGGTTCTAATAAGCATTTCTTTGAGTATTTATCGATTTTTTACAGTAATATGCCCCGTTAGTTTTTTACCATTATTTAGATCTATAATGTACCAATAAGATGCGGTAGGAAGTGGTCTGCCTAAGTATTTTCCATCCCAATTATTATTTGAGTCTAACTTTACATTAGTTAATTGTTTACCGTATCTATCAAAAACAACTAGGGTAGCATCAGGGTAGGCCTCTATGCCTTTAATTGTAAAGGTATCGTTATAACCATCGTCATTGGGAGTTATTACATCAGGTATGCCTAATACACCAAATAAAAATTCTTCAGAAATACAACCGTTCTCGTTTTTAACGAGCATATTATATATACCAGCAGGAACATTCTGAAATACATAAGAGTTTTGCCATGTTACACCACCATCAATACTGTATTGTAATGGTAATGTTCCGTTAGACGTAACAGTAACAGTATTTCCATTTACGTCTACGTTTAGAATAACTGGGTAGTCATCAAAAATAACATCAATAGTTTTTATAGTAGGGCAATTATTAGCCTCGGTTACAGTAACGGTGTATGTGCCTTCGGTATTAAAGTTTGCTAAAGCGGAGTTGCTTACAATGTTTCCATTAGGATCTACCCATTGGTAAGTGTTATATTCTTCTTCTATTAAGTATTCTCTAATTTCATCATCTGGACAAAATGCTATAGAATTTGGAATGATTAGCTCTGGCGTTGGTAAAGCGATTAAATTGAATTCTGCTGATCCTACGCACGAACCTTCGTTCATAGCTATGGCATAAATGGTTTGTGGATTTGATGTATTAATATATGCTGTAGGGTTTGGTATTGGATTAATACCATTGATAGCATCATTACTATTAAGATAAAATGTAATGGTAGCATTAGCTATACCAAGAGCATTGTTAATATTCTGATTTTGAGTTGTTAAATCAAAAGTAGTAGTCTCATCATTTTCACCATCAGGGTCATCGCAAAGTACTAAGTCAGGTACTATTTGGTGATTATTGGTAACATTTAAAGTTAGTTCAGCAATAGAAAAGCAACCATTAGCATTCACAACTCTCACATAAATAATTTGGTTATTTTGTGTGTTTTGGTAGTTATTAGGATTGTTAATTTGAACAGCAGGGTCGTTATTTAAAGCTCCATCTTGAGTTGTAAAATAGGTGAAAATTAAGTTATCTTCATTAGCAATTTGAGGCTGAGCTAAGGTTAAATCAAAAGTAGCAAAAGGCGTTAAACTACAAGTGCTTAAGCTAGTGTTATTAACAATAGGACTTACATTAAAAGTATATGTAATGGTAGCATGGTCACTACAACTAGGCGTATTAACAGCAACAAAAATGGTAGTAGGAGAGTTGTTAATTACATAATTGTTGGGATTATTGATTGGATTTGTTTGGTTGTTTAAATCCTCTAAAGACTCATAATAAGTTAAATCAACATTAATATTAGGTGTAATAACAATGTTGTTTATGGTTAAGTCAACGTTTTCAATCTCATCATTTAAATTGTCACAAATAGCTATTTCATCATTTTGAATTTCAGGAAACTCGATAACTTGTAAAACAACCTCTTGGAACGTGCTACAACCATTAGGGTTATTTTCGTTAAAAACCTTAACTACAATGGTTTGAGGATTTTGTGTATTTAGATATGGATTATTAGGGTTGATAGGATTGACACCGTTTTGAGCATCATCAAGCGTTAGGTAATATTCAAAAGAGAGTCCGTTTGTGTCTGCCACAATGTTAGGCGGAATAGTATTTAAATCAAAATTTTGAATATTATCTCCATTATCATCACAAACTTGGTAAGTAAAGTCAACAGTTTCTAAGAGTTGCGTAACATTTAAAGTTAGTTCAGCAATAGAAAAGCAACCATTAGCATTCACAACTCTCACATAAATAATTTGGTTATTTTGTGTGTTTTGGTAGTTATTAGGATTGTTAATTTGAACAGCAGGGTCGTTATTTAAAGCTCCATCTTGAGTTGTAAAATAGGTAAAGATTAAGTTATCTTCATTAGCAATTTGTGGTTGAGCTAGGGTTAGATCAAAATTAGCTAATTGATTAGGGCCGCATTCCTCTAAGCTAGTGTTATTAACAATAGAAGTCTTATTAACTTCTAAAGTAACGTCTTGATAAGCAGTACAATCGTTAGGGTTTTCGGCACTAAAAACCTTAACTACAATGGTTTGAGGATTTTGTGTGTTTAAGTATGGATTATTAGGGTCAATAGGGTTTACACTGTTTTGAGCATCATCAAGTGTTAGGTAATATTCAAAAGATAGCCCGTTTGTATCGGCCACAATGTTAGGAGGAATAGAGTTTAGGTCAAAATTTTGAACATTGTCACCATTATCGCCACAAAGCTTATAAGTGTAATCATTAGTAGCGTGACCTACAGTTACATTTAAAGTTAGTTCGGCAATAGAGAAACAGCCATTAGCATTCACAACTCTAACAAAAACGACTTGATTATTTTGAGTATTTACATAGTTATTAGGGTTATTAATTTGAAAAGCAGGGTCGTTGTTTAGAGCTCCATCTTGAGTTGTGAAATAGTTGAAATTTAAGTTATTATCGTTAGATAAATTAGGTTGTGCTTCGGTTAAATCGAATGTAAATATTCCTGTAGCACTACATTTTTCTAGGGAGATATTATTAACTATTGGGGCTTGATTAATAGTTAAATTAACTGAGTCTGTTTGAGAACAATCTCCATTGTTAACGATAACCTTATAAATTCCTGATTGATTAACAGAAATTGAATTTCCTAACTCTCCAGGGATTAAAACATCATTAAAAAACCATTCAATATCTACATTATCATCATCCGCCTTCACGTGTAAGGTATATTCTCCTATATTTCCACATACAGTTACATCATCCCCTAAGTTAACGCCTTCTTCATCTACTAATTGAATGCCTAAATTAAATGAGCCTGCTTCTAAAAATACAGCAGAGTCAAGTAAATTGTCACTAATATCGGCTATAATTAGACGAACATGATATGTTTGACCAGGTATTGCAGGGGAGTAAGCGTTGAGTATAATGGTTCTACCGCCATGTACAATATCTTGAAAAAATGGGTCTGGGGCTGACCCTGAAACATAGTAAGCTTCATCACCACAATTTTTATTATTAACATTATCAATAGTAACGGGATTACCATTGGGTAATAAGGCTATATTTTTACCTGATAATCCTGGGTCGTTTACTATGCCAGGTCCGCTTAAAATAAAACCAAAAACATCGTTAAAATTGTTAATTTCTTCGCATGCATGATCAGGGTATTCTTCAGAGGCAAAAATGTAGTTAAAAGAAATTTCGTTGCCTAGTGGTATGAAATCAAATTCAAAAACAGTAGCATTATATGATGTAATCCCTCCAGCTAACTGAGAAGCATCTGCATCTCCTGTCCAACCTCGTGACCCTGAACTTGCAAAGTCAAAACCAGGACCTTTTGCATCTCTTGCTTGCCCATTGGTTAATACAATTCCAGCTTCAAAAGGAAAATCTGACTCATTTCGTTCAAAATACCCCCAACTTGGTCGAGCACCTAGAAAAGGTAATTCATTTTCTTTTACCTTAAAGTTTGAAATAGAAGCACATTTAGCACCATCTAATAAAACTTGTTTTACAAGTTCTTCGGCACTTAAATAGCTTTCAGGTGATGCGTTTGGATTTATTTTTATTTTTTGTCCATAAACTACATTTACACACATACAAAATGGCAGAACAATAGTCGCTAAAATTCTCATAAAAAAATATTTATTAGTAAATTAATAGGGCATAAAAAAGCCTCTCTTATTATTTTATTAGATTTTTAGTGGTAGGGATGTTATATTAAGAGCATAACAATAATAATAGGGCTTTTTAAAGCCTTTCTTATTATTGTATTCTCTTTCTAAATTAGGTTTTTAGTAGGGTAATTAATAGGGCACAACAACACTAGTAGAACTCTAAAAAGGTCCATTATATTATATTGCTTCTTCTCTTTCAATTTAAGTATTAGGTAGGTTTTTTTTATAGAAATTAACAAGTCATAATTAGAGTTCTAAAGCTCTTCTTATATTACTTTCTCCTTCTATTAGGTGTTCAATAGGGTTCTCTAGAGCTTCTTTTATGGCTACTAGGAATCCAACAGACTCACGACCATCAATAATTCTGTGGTCATAAGAAAGAGCTACATACATCATAGGACGAATAACAACTTGTCCGTTTATAGCCATAGGTCTTTCTACAATATTATGCATACCTAAAATTGCACTTTGAGGTGGGTTAATAATAGGTGTAGACATCATAGAACCAAATACACCACCATTAGTTATAGTAAATGTGCCACCTGTCATTTCATCGATAGATATTTTATTATCTCTCACTTTTATGGCTAAATCTTTAATACCAGCTTCTACGCCTCTAAAGCTAAGGTTTTCAACGTTTCTTAAAACGGGAACCATTAAACCCTTAGGGCCTGAAACCGCTATGCTTATATCATGAAAGTCATAAGAAACTTTATAGTCACCATCAATCATTGAGTTAACTTCTGGGAAAAGTTTTAATGCTCTAGAAACAGCAAGTGTAAAGAATGACATAAACCCAAGTCCTACGCCATGTTTGGTTTTAAATTCTTCTTTGTATTGATTTCTTAAATCAAAAATAGCTCCCATATCTACCTCATTAAATGTAGTGAGCATGGCAGTTTCGTTTTTTACACTAACTAAACGTTGTGCTAATTTTCTACGTAAAGGTGATAATTTTTTTGAAGATTGAGAACGATTACCTTGTAAAGGAGCAGTACCCATAGATGGTACAGCTTTTATGGCATCTTCTTTAGTGACTCTTCCGTCTTTACCTGTTCCTTGTACTTGAGAAGCATCAACTCCTTTTTCGGCCAATACTTTTTTAGCAGCGGGTGAAGCTGTGCCAGTAGCATAAGTTTCGGTTTTAGCTGGGGTAACTTCTTGTTTAAGTTCAGCTTTAGTTTCTTGTTTGGGTTCAGTTTTAGTAGTTGAATCACCTTGAGGTTTTTGGGCAGCAGTATCTATTAAACAAACTACTTGTCCTACTTCTACAACATCTCCTTCTTCTGCTTTTAAGGTAATAATTCCAGCTTCTTCTGCGGGTAATTCTAGCGTTGCTTTATCGGAATCTACTTCGGCAATGGCTTGGTCTTTTTCTACATAATCGCCATCGGCAACTAACCAAGTTGCTATTTCTACTTCTGTGATTGATTCTCCCGGTGAGGGAACTTTCATTTCTAATACCATAATATATTGTCTAGTATCTTGTTATTTAATTATTCAAAAACTTTACTTATAACTTGTTCGTGTTTCACGGCAAATGTATGGTGCGATCCTGATGCAGGTGCGGCACTTTCGTCTGGTGAAATTAATTTAAAAGGTATGTGGTGCATTTTTCTTAAAATATAGCTCCAAGCACCCATATTTTCTGGTTCTTCTTGTGCCCAAATAACTTGTTTTTTGGCAGTGTATTTGGCTAGAATTTCATTTATTTTATCTTGCTTTAATGGGTATAGTTGTTCTACTCTTATTAAAGCTACTTTTTTAGTGTTTATTTCTTCTTTTCGTTTTAGTAAATCGTAATAGATTTTACCTGAACAAAACACTACTTTTTCTACTTTTTCTATCTCGGCGGTTTTATCATCAATTACTTCTTGGAATTCTCCATTGGCTAATTCTTCTAAACTAGAAATACACTGTGGGTGACGCAATAAACTTTTGGGCGTGAATACCACTAAAGGTTTGCGGTATTTTGCTTTTATTTGACGTCTTAATACATGGAAAAAATTAGCAGGTGTAGTGCAATTTACAGCAAACATATTGGCTTGTGCACATAGTTGAAGAAATCGTTCTAAACGAGCTGATGAGTGTTCAGCTCCTTGACCTTCATAGCCGTGAGGCAATAACAACACAAGTCCGTTTTGTGTTTTCCATTTATCTTCTGCGGCTGATAGGTATTGGTCTATTACTATTTGGGCTCCGTTGACGAAGTCGCCAAATTGTGCTTCCCAAATGGTTAATGTATTGGGGAGGACATGGCATACCCATAGTCAAAGCCCATTACAGCATATTCAGACAGGAGTGAGTTGTATACAGAGAATTTACCTTGATCTTTTTTAATTTGATTTAGCAAAATTATTTCCTCTTCTTCTTCTGTTTTTATAACAGCGTGGCGGTGAGAGAAGGTTCCTCTTTCTACATCTTCTCCTGAAAGTCTTGCATTAAATCCTTCGTCTAGAATAGATCCATAGGCTAGTAATTCTGCCATTCCCCAGTCTATTTTGTTTTCTTCGACCATTGTTTTACGTTGGTCTAACAAACGTTCTATTTTTCTAATGAATTTTTTTTCGTTGGGTAGCTGAGTAAGCGTTTGGGTTATTGATTGTAGTCTTTCCTCAGAATATTTTGTGTTTATTGGTTTTAGAATTTCTTCTTCATTTGCAATGGTAAATTCTTTCCAAACCTCTGGCATAAAGGGTTCTAGTTTGTTTTTGTCTATTTCCTTTGATGCGTCAAAATTAGCTTCGAGTAAAGCTTTAAATTCTTTTTCTTTTTGAGTAAGGATTTCATCGCCAATAACTCCTTCACTTATTAAGTGATTTTTATAAATTTCTCTAGGGTTTGGGTGTTTGGCTATGGCTTTGTAAAGGCTAGGTTGTGTAAATCTAGGCTCATCACCTTCGTTATGTCCGTATTTTCTATAACCTAAAAGGTCTATGAATACATCTTCTCCAAATTGTAAACGATAGTCAACGGCAAAGTGTAATGCGTGTACTACAGCTTCGGCATCATCTGCGTTTACGTGTAATACGGGTGATAGTGTTACTTTTGCAACGTCTGTACAGTAGGTACTTGAGCGACCGTCTAAGTAATTGGTTGTGAATCCTACTTGGTTATTTACGACTATGTGAATGGTTCCTCCTGTTT
>JASJYW010000027.1:68522662-68576184 GCA_030386875.1 Morinoia aosen
TTCGAATTTTGGGATTGGGTAGGTGGTCGATATTCACTATGGAGTGCCATTGGTCTAAGTATAACATTAGCTGTAGGGTTTAGTAATTTTAAAGAGCTTTTAAAAGGAGCTTATGATATGGACGAGCATTTTAAAACAGCAGATTTAAAAGAAAATATTCCAGTTACTATGGCTTTATTAGGTATTTGGTATATCAATTTTTTTGGATTTCAAAATATAGCCATTTTACCTTATGAACAGTATTTACATCGGTTTCCAGCTTATTTACAACAGGTTGATATGGAAAGTAACGGAAAATCAGTAGATAGAAATGGTAATATAATAGATTATAAAACAGGAGCAATTGTTTGGGGGGAACCTGGTACTAATGGACAACACGCTTTTTATCAGTTAATACATCAAGGTACATCTTTAATTCCTTGTGATTTTTTTATAGCAGCAAATACATTAAATCCAGTAGGTGACCACCATCATAAATTAATGTCTAATTTTATAGCTCAAACACAAGCTTTAGCATTTGGTAAAACAGAACTAGAAGTGCTAAACGAACTTAAACAACAAGGTAAAACCGATGAAGAAATAAATCAATTAAAAAAGCATAAAATTTTTGAAGGTAATAAACCATCTAACTCATTCGTATATAAGGAATTAACGCCAAAAATATTAGGTAGTTTAATAGCTATGTATGAACACAAAATTTTTGTACAAGGCATTATTTGGAATATATTTAGTTATGACCAATGGGGAGTTGAACTGGGAAAACAATTAGCAAAGAAAATTTTACCCGAACTAACAAATACAAAACCTGTAACTCAATACGATTCTTCTACTAATGGATTAATCAATACATATAAATCATTAAAAAATTAATTATGAAAACTTTAATTAACACATTTTTTTTATGTTTGACTTGTATAGCGATTGGGCAGAGCCCAATAGAAAAAGTCGATTCGTTGGTAAGCGAAAAAACGCTGCCAGATAGCATATTTGTGCCAAATTATCCTGAAGGAGTATACCTCACTAAGCAAGAGTTTTTAGACAAAAAACCATCTATTACCAAAAAAATAATCCCCGTTTTTATTGGAGGAAGGTTAAAAAAAGTAGATGACTTATATGTTGATAACTCCTATTTTTACTATTATCACGATACAAAAAAAATAACAAAAGCTTTTGCAGTCTCTTATAATGGAGTGTTATATTTTCAAATTAAAGCAATCTTAAAAAATAGAAATAAGACTGACAGAGCTCAAGTCAATAGTTATCCAAATTCATTTGTAAGGGTTTTACTAGGAGGAGAAAATTATTTTTACTGCGAGCCAATATTAGCCAATGGTTGGGCTAAGAGTGCTCTTGTTGGTTCTGGGAATATCCCTGCTTCTATAGCAGCTCAAGGATTAGACGTTACTAAAGGAGTTGTTTTTGATTTTAAAAATGAAGAGTTTAATATTTTTAAAAACTGCAAAGATTTTAATAGATTTATAGAAGATAAAAATGCTGAAGGTATACAAGACTGTAAAAAACGTCAACCAAGTCTATTAGAAATTAGAAAAGTAATAGAACAAATAAAATAGATAAAGCTATTTGGGCTATAAGTATGTAAAAACAAAAATCCGAAGTTATTATAACTTCGGACTTTTTGCGATCTGGACGGGACTCGAACCCGCGACCACTTGCGTGACAGGCAAGTATTCTAACCAGCTGAACTACCAGATCAGGTATTTTTGGACTGCAAATATACACCAAAAATTTATTCGACCAAGTTTTTTTATAAAAACTCGATAATTTTTTTACCGAGTTTTAAAATAGTTGTTTTTTAGTTCATTAAGGCGTTTAGTTTTTGCTCTAGTTGTGCTTTTGGTACAACGCCTACTACTTTGTCTACCACTTGTCCGTCTTTAAAAAATAGTATGGTAGGTATATTTCTTATACCGTATTCTGCAGCAATTTGTTGATTCTCATCAACATCTACTTTTGCAACAACGGCTTTGTCATTAAATTCTTTAGCTATTTCTTCTACGGTAGGAGCTACCATTCTACAAGGGCCACACCAAGCTGCCCAAAAATCTACCATTGCTGGTTTTCCTGATTCTAATACTTCTTTTGCGAAAGAGGAGTCTGTTACTTCTAATGCCATGTTGTTTAATTTTAGTTATTGTAATTTGTACTTGTCAACAAATATACCATTTCAATATTTGTGTTATAAGATTAATTAATGGGAGTATAAAAAGATTTATATGCTGTTAGTTCCTATTTCATCAATTTCAGAATTTTGTTCAAATCCAATAATATTATCATATAATTTGTAGACTACACAGAAGCTAAATGGGATGGTAACTAATAAACCAACACAGCAAAATAGCATTCCAATTATGTTAATACCGATTAATGTTAATACTATTAAGAAAGCAGTAAACCATTGCTGGGTTAAAATTTTCCTGCTACTTTCTAGAGCTTCCCATGGGCTTGCATTTGCAAATAGTATAAAAGGAATAGCAATTAACCAAGCTACATATAAATAGATAATTGGAAATATGCATAGTATAAACGCGATGCCCAATAATATGTTGTAAATAATATTGTAGATGAATAACCTACCAAAATAAGGTTGTTTGTAGTATACAAAAATATCTGAGAAGCTAAGATCTGAAGTTCTATCATAACTATAACATAACCTATAAATTCCACACATCAATGGTAAGAGTGCAGATGAAGCTAATATGCTAATCAATTGATTAACATATAGGTATGGGTTTTGGTATAGTTCTAAAAGTTCACCTTGGTTAATGTTTGGATAATTGGCGAGTAAGTCTTGTATGCTCTCATTAAAATTGCCCAATAGTAAGCCTTGAGAAATTTGTGAAAACATCGTAGAAATAATAAAATAGATTAAAATAGCTACACCAGCAAAAAGACCAATGCCTTTATATAACTCAGTAGCTTGATTGAATACATTCGAAAAGCTTAAATGATAACCTGAACTTAAAACTTCATCTACTTTGCTTTGAACCCTCGTTTTCATAAATTTTTAATTTTCATCAAAAATAAACAAATGTTAATTAAATGCAAAAATCATTTAAAACTGACATAATGACAGAATTTTTGTACTTTTGTAACCCCTTATTATATAAGTTAACAAATGCAAACATTACAAAAAAATATAGACGAAAGTCGACAAGGCGAACCCATTAAATACATAACCCCAAATCAAAATAATAAAAAACTATTTTTAGAGAGTTATGGTTGCCAAATGAATTTTGCTGACTCTGAAGTAGTAGCCTCAATTTTAGCCGAAAACGGATACGATACCACCCAACAAATTAATGAGGCAGATTTGGTACTTATAAATACATGTTCCATTCGTGACAAGGCCGAACAAACAGTTCGTAAAAGGCTAAGTCAAATTAATGGTTTAAAAAGAAAAAAACCTAAACTAATGATTGGTGTACTAGGCTGCATGGCAGAACGATTAAAATCTAAATTCCTAGAAGAAGAAAAAATAGTAGACCTAGTGGTTGGACCAGATGCTTATAGAGATCTTCCCAATTTATTAGAAGAAGTAGAAAGTGGTCAGTCAGCAGTAAATGTAATACTTTCTAAAGACGAAACTTATGGCGACTTAAACCCAGTTAGACTAGGAGGGAATGGTGTAACAGCATTCGTTTCTATTACAAGGGGTTGCGACAATATGTGCACATTTTGCGTGGTACCATTTACAAGAGGTAGAGAAAGAAGTAGAGACCCACATTCCATAGTAGAAGAATGTAAAAATTTAGCACAAAACGGATATAAAGAAATCACCTTATTAGGGCAAAATGTAGACTCATACTTATGGTATGGTGGTGGATTAAAAAAGGACTTTAAAAAAGCAACAGAAATACAAAAAGCAACGGCTATAGATTTTACACAACTATTGGCTATGGTAGCTGAGTCAGTACCTAAATTACGCATACGATTTTCCACTTCAAATCCGCAAGATATACATGAGAGTCTACTGCAAACTATGGTAAAATACAATAACATTTGTAAACATATTCATTTGCCCGTACAGTCTGGAAGTACAAGTGTGTTAAAAAGAATGAATAGACAACATACACGAGAGGAATATATTGCATTAATAGATAAAATTCGTAAAATAATACCAGACTGCTCTATTTCACAAGACATGATTGCAGGATTTTGTGGCGAAACAGAAGAGGAACATCAAGAAACCTTAACACTAATGGATTACGTACAGTATGATTTTGGCTATATGTACGCATACTCCGATCGTCCAGGAACACCAGCACATAAAAAATTAGAAGACGATGTGCCAGAAACAGTAAAAAAGAGAAGATTACAAGAAATTATAGATGTACAACGTAAAAACTGTTCAATAAGAATGAATTCTTATGTAGGAAAAGTTCATGAAGTACTTATAGAAGGGAACAGTAAAAAAGACCCAAATTATTGGAGCGGAAGAATCTCTCAAAACGCTGTTATGGTTTTCCCCAAAACACCAAATACCAATATTGGTGATTTTGTAAATGTAAAAGCCAATAGCTGTACCTCCGCAACATTAATAGGAGAAGTTGTAAACGATTAAAAGACCTCAAAAAAGAAATTGAATATGCCAAATGATTTACAAACCATAAAACAGAGATTCGCCATAATAGGTAATGACGCGGCTTTGAATAGAGCACTTGAAAAAGCCATGCAAGTAGCCCCTACAGACATTTCCGTTTTAGTAGCAGGCGAAAGTGGTGTAGGTAAAGAGTTTATACCCAAAATAATTCATTCACAATCTACCCGAAAACACAACAATTATATAGCAGTAAACTGTGGTGCAATACCAGAAGGAACAATAGATTCAGAATTATTTGGACACGAGAAAGGAGCATTTACAGGTGCCACCCAAACACGTAAAGGTTATTTTGAAGTTGCCGATAAAGGAACTATTTTTTTAGACGAAGTAGGAGACCTTCCATTAGCAACACAAGTTAGGTTATTACGTGTTTTAGAATCGGGAGAATTCATAAAAGTAGGTTCGTCCGAAATTCAAAAAACCAATGTAAGAATAGTAGCAGCAACCAATGTTAAACTATTAGAAGCAGTACAAAAAGGAAAATTTAGAGAAGATTTGTATTATAGGTTAAATACCGTGCAAATAGACATGCCTGCTTTACGAAGCCGTAAAAATGATATTCCATTGTTGTTTAGAAAATTTGCATCTGACTTTTCATCAAAATACCAAATGCCAATTGTAGAGCTTTCTGCCGATGCCATACAATACATAGTCAATTACCCATGGCCCGGAAACATAAGGCAATTGCGTAACTTTGCCGAGCAAGTCTCTGTGGTAGAAAAAGAAAGAATAGTAACACTGGAGAAAGTAAAATCATATTTACCACATCAAAATACATTACCTGCTTTAACTTCAGCCAAAGAAGAAAAAACAGAACAAATTGAACGTGAAATACTCTTTAAGTTTTTATTTGAAATGAAACAAGATTTGAATGATTTACGTCTATTAACATTAGATTTAATCAAAAATAAAGGTGATTTCTCCAATAGCAATAAAGACCTAATACAGCGAGTAGTACAAGAACAAAATATAGAAAAAAATCAACCCTCTACATTTCAATACGTGCCCAAAGAATCATCTATTGTACAGGAATATGATTTTGACGATGATTATGAAGAAGTAGAACCCGAAAACGAATCTCTCTCCTTATTAGACAAAGAAAGGGAACTAATTAGAAAAGCACTCATAAAATACCAAGGAAAACGTAAATTAGCTGCCGATGAATTAGGAATATCTGAACGTACTTTGTACCGAAAAATAAAACAATATGACTTACAATAAAAAAATAACCAAACTAATAAGCTATTTGAGTTTTGTATTGTTAGTAACCATTTTTATTGGCTGTTATGGACTTTCAGGTTCTTCATTAGACCCAACATGGAAAACTATTAAAATTAATACTTTTCCAAACTATGCATCTTACCAAAATCCAAACTATAGCCAATTTTTTACCAATGAGTTACAAGACATTTTTACCCAAAGAAGTAACCTTACATTAACAAATTCAGATGATGCTGACTTACAAATAGAAGGTGAAATTACAGGTTATAGACAATCTTCAGTTGCTATTCAAGCCAATGAGGTTGCTGCTAAAAACAGATTAACAATAACCGTTAGGGTGCGATATATTAATACTAAGGACGAAAGTAAAAGTTTTGACAAAGATTTTTCTAGCTTTGAGGATTTTGAAGGCACACAAACTTTACAACAAGCCGAAGATGCCGTAATGGGAGATATTACCGACCGAATAACAATAGAAATTTTTAACGCCATTGCCATGGATTGGTAAATTAAATTAAAATGGAAAGAATTCAATACTTAATAGAACACCCCTTTGAAGTAGGAATAAAAGACATCCCCTTAATTCAAAATGAATTAGAGCAACATCCCTATTTTTCTACCTTACATAGTTTACTTTTATTTGGACTTAAGCAAGTCAATCATCCATCATATCAAGAAGAATTAAAAAAATCGGCTATATATACGCCCAGTCGAGTGGCATTATACCATTATTTAGCTAAAGATAAAGTTGAACCAATTGTAGAAAAAGAGTTAGAAGAAGTAGAAGATCAAGCAGCTAATGAATATACAAACAAGCAAAATACAGGCGAAAACTCGACAGCCAAGGCAGTAGAATCTATTGAAAAAATAGAATCTAAAAAAGAACCAATTGTCGAATTTAAGAATGAAATACATTCATTTACAGAATGGCTTTCAGTTACCAAGGTTAAATCACTTGAAGATGAAAATATTAATGAACGAGACATTAAATTTCAGTTAATAGATGATTTTTTAGAAAAATCGCCCAAAATTAATACTCAAAAAGAACCCAATCCAAATACTATACCTATTAACTTAAATACCAACGAAGAATACTCGGATTTAATGACCGAAACCTTAGCACAAATTTATACCAATCAAAAAAAATATGAGAAAGCAATTCGTGCTTATAAAATTTTAAGTTTGAAATATCCAGAAAAAAGTAGTTTCTTTGCAGACCGTATTAAAGATATAGAAAATTTAAAAAACACAAAATAATAAGACCATGGGAACATTCATATTTATTATGGCATTAATCATTGTAGTTTGTGCTTTAATTACATTAGTTATACTATCTCAAAATCCTAAAGGTGGTGGGCTTTCATCTACTTTTGGTGGCTCAGGTGGTGGGCAAATGTTTGGTGTACAAAGAACCAATGAATTTTTAGATAAAGCAACTTGGGCATTAGCAGCATTAATAGTAGTTCTAATCATTACAGCAAATGTATTAGTAGAAAACCCATACGCAGTGTCTAGCCCTGCCGATGATATAGAGCCTATAGAGCAAGCTATACCAGAAGTACCTGCTGGTAATGAAAAAACGGCACTACCTTCAGTCAATGAATCCGCACCAAAGCCAGAAGTTTCAGAATAATAACATAGAACATAAACATAAAAAAACTCGGATAGCATAAAGTTATCCGAGTTTTTTTATATTATAAAAGTGGAGCTGGCGGGATTCGAACCCGCGTCCAAACAAGCAATAAATAAGCTTTCTACGCGCTTAGTTTATTATTGATTTTCGACTTTTGACTGAGAATAAACACTCTTTCAAAAGCTTAGTTTTTTAAATTTTAGTATTACGTCAAAACTCCATAATACCTATCCTTACATTGCTGTGCCCCTTAATCAAACGCCGTAAGGCAAGGCTTTTGAGAGACATTTAGCTTCTGTACCTTGTACAGACGTAGCCTAGATCTACTGTGATTCGATCAATTAGGCAGCTAAAGCGTAATTATTGTTGCCAGTTAAATGGTTGAAGTGCCTGATTTACGTGAGTACACAACATGTCACGACGTGCTTACCTACCCATTAGACTTGCTGTCGATACCGTTCAGCCCCAAAATTTCAAAAAACGAGTCTACAAAAGTACAATTATTATTCCATTTTTATGGTAGACAGTTATAAACTAAAAAAGCATCGACTATATAGTCGATGCTTTTTAATTGTGTTATATTTTATCAATTAATTTTTTATAAATTTTATATTTTCCTTAGAATCTTTACCTTGTAATTGAAGTAAATAAGTTCCTTTTGGAAGATTGTTGATGTTAATTTTATTATTTAACACTTTTCCTTGTTTTACTATTTGTCCGGCTACATTTATTATGTTATAAGAGAAATTTTGAGCTGTTTTAGCGTTAATGTTTAGTATGTTTTTAGCGGGAATAGGTGATACAGTTATTTTTGAGTTAGTTAAGTCACTTACACTTAATTTTTCACAAGTGTCACCAGTTAATACTCCTACGGCACACCAAGCATTTTTAACAGCGGTTACTTCTGCTGATTCATCTCCATAAAGTACAGCTGCCTCTTGAAGTGTAAAGTCTGAAACATCAGCAAACTGAGATTGAGATTGTACATAGTTGACTTGTGTAGAGTATACTAAATCGGCCGCTTTTTTAAATCCAATTCCTGTTACATTATAGTTAAAACCATTGTCGTTAGTTCCAGACCCTCCATCCACTAATAAATAATACCAGTAGTTTAGTACACCAGAATTTGTGTGAACCCCGCAATTATCATTATCTTTATTAGGTGTTTCACAACCTTCTACTGTAGCATCTGCCCAAAATTCACCTTTGTAAGTGTTAGGTTGGTTAAACATTTTAGGGTTTTCCATTGAACGAAATCCTCTAGGATCTTCTCTAAAAATGTCTTCAGCTATTATCCAATTTTGTTTTTCAGGTGCATATTTTGTTTCAACGGTAGCTCCCCAAATGTCAGCAAAACCTTCATTCATGGCTCCAGACTCTCTTTCATACACTAAATTTCCAGCAGCACTATCTACACCGTGTGCAAATTCATGAGCAATAACATCCATAGCGGAAAAAATGTCATATTTCCCTGTGTTATTTTCAGGATCATAATTTCCATCCCCAATAAACATAAATCCACCTTTTAACTCAGGTCTTAGGTCTGACAAACGAACCCAAGCTGCATTATTAGGATTTTCATCAAAAACTGTATGAACAAAGCTTACTACAGGCCCGTTCTCACCATCGAACCCAGATCTGTTATATTCATCTTTAAAGAAGTCATATGCTATAGAAAAAGCCCAATGAGTTTCTAGTGCACCGTCATCTTTTGTAGCAGCATACTCTTCTGCAGTCCAATTGTTATCTTCATCAATGAAATCTGAAGCAAGGAGCTCTGCAGTAGCAACACTTCCTGTAAGAGCTATAATTACAAGAGGTCCAAGAACATCATTGTTAGAATAGTTTTTAGTTTTCACATAACGTGAGTTATCTGTTAACATATAACCACCATTTGTTGGTGTAGTTTCGATTTGTTGTAATCCGCTATATCGTGTTTCGGCATTGCCTGTTTCAAGTATAGCAACAAAATCTTTTTGCGATTTTTTATTTTTAATATTTTCTATGTATTCAGTTTGTTCTTTATTAAAAACGGTTGGTTTATTATTGTCATGAGATTTTATAATAGATGCTTTTTTAAGGATTTTACCAGTATTTGCATCCATGTAAACATGTTCTATTCCGTTAGCCTTAGAAGGCATAACGAATTGATAAGCATACTTGTCATTAACACCATCTAAGACAGATTTTGGTAAAATGTATAATTTACCTGTTGGTGTTAATCCTTCTGTATTATTTAATGTTTCAGCATAATCGCTATCCAAATTAGTTAATCCTATCTGTAAGATTTCTGAGGCTGGTTTTAGCGTGGTTAAATCATTAGTTAAATCAATGTTTGAAAAATTACCATTTACAGAGGTTATAATTCCATTTTTTGAATGCACAGAATAAGCATTAAATAATACTTCTATGCCATTATAAAAATGTTTGAAATGTAAATGCTTAGAACCAAACACATCATTTTCTTCTTTGTTTTTTTCTAGTGAGTTGTTTTTTTCTAAGTCCAATAAATCATTTAGAAGCGGGGGTAGCATCATTTAACGAGATGTTGGCACTTTGTTTAAAAGATGCGAATTTAATGATACCTTCGTCGTTCGTTTTAGTTGTTTTTACAAAATCTTTATTCAAGTAATTTTGAGAAAATAAGAAAGAACTAATTAAAAAGATACCAAGAAGTGAGTTTTTTTTCATAATGGTTTATTTTTTATAATAATGTTAAGCTAATGTAGTTATATTTATGATAATTTTAAAACAATGATGAGTATTAATAATAAATAATCTATCAAAAAAATATGGTAATCAAAAGGCTTTAGACGGAGTTTCTTTTTAGATTAAGATTGATGATGTTTAGGCAGAATATAGTTGGTATTATAAAAATAATAAGAAAGAAATAGAAATTAATGAAACTAGAGAGTTAGATAAGATTATACATTTTTATATTGAAGTATATAACCTTAATACAAAAGAATTTGGTCTTGTTTATTCAGATGGTAGTTTAAGTTCTGATTTTAAGATTCTTAATTCAAATTTATCTCATAAATATACAGGGTATGTGGCAGGTAATATTACTCTTACATTTTACGAAACAGAAAAATTACCCGATGAGTTAACGTTTAATTTTAAAGAGGATAAAGGTATAAAAACAATTATTTTTAATAAGGTGAAAATAATTAAGTATGAGTTCTTTTAATTATCCACAAATTACTCGTATAATCTTTCAATCAAAATAATAAAAAGCCACCCATTTAGGGTGGCTTTTTTATTTTGTATATTTGCCAATAACAAACAATTTACAAACGGCAACTTTTGGCAAGGTGCTGCCATAGGTTTTATAGTAAGTGCGTTTAACCATGTGGCTCATGAGATGATGGCAGTTAGAGATCATACTATAGGAGGGCTTTTAGATGTAGAAGGAGCTAATAATGCAGGTCATCAAGGCTTCTATCATGAAAATGATACTGGAAAAACAAGATACATTTCAAAAGAAGGAGTAGTAGATGGAAATGGAGACGGAAAACCTGATAAAGGTGGTGTTATTGGTAAAGCAAAATATGTTAATGAAACTTACTCAAGTGTAGAAGCAATGTTAGGTGCTACCAAAAAATATGAATTAGGTCTTTCATTTAAAGTGACTGCTGGACAAGCTAAAAGAGCAACTAGAGCAGCACTTTCTTCTGCAAAATCATTGTATTGTTTGGTAGGAGCTAGTTGTTCAGATGTTGTTTCTAGTGCTTTTAGAGCAGCATTAATTCCTATTCCAACTCTTTATGGTATGAAGAAAGAAAGTCCAGTTCCTAATATTAGCTTTTTTCAATATGGGTACAAATATATCTTTAATAACCCAAGATATACCAATTTTAATTAAATTAAACCTATGAGATTATTGAAAATCAATTATATACCATTAATTATAGTTTTATTAAGCTGTAATGCATGTGAGTTTGTAAAAACAGGAGCTTCTAATGCAAGTGCTAACATAGAACAGTCTAAGAAAAAAAAGATGTTTATTTGTGAATATACCTCATCAGAAGAGTATTTTCAATACGAAAATGCTACATATAAGATTGATGATGTTTGGGCAGAATATAGTTGGTATTATAAAAATAATAAGAAAGAAATAGAAATTAGTGAAACTAGAGGGTTAGAGAAGATTATACATTTTTATATTAAAGTATATAACCTTAATACAAAAGAATTTGGTCTTGTTTATTCAGATGGTAGTTTAAGTTCTGATTTTAAGATTCTTAATTCAAATTTATCTCATAAATATACAGGGTATGTGGCAGGTAATATTACTCTTAAATTTTACGAAACAGAAAAATTACCCGATGAGTTAACGTTTAATTTTAAAGAGGATAAAGGTATAAAAACAATTATTTTTAATAAGGTGAAATAATTAAGTATGAGTTCTTTTAATTATCCACAAATTACTCGTATAATCTTTCAATCAAAATAATAAAAAGCCACCCTAAATGAGTGGCTTTTTTATTTTGTATATTTGCCAATAACAAACAATTTACAAACGGTAACTTTTGGCAAGGTGCTGCCACAGGTTTTATTGTAAGTGCATTGAACCATGTGGCTCATGAGATGCAATCTGGAAATAATGACCCTGTCACAAAACCTGAGTCAGATAAATTGGATAAAAAGTATAAAGTTGGAAATAAAACTTGGGAAAAGAAAAGTGGTAGATGGACAATTACAACCAAAAAAGAAATCCTTCAATGGGACTCGGAAAAAGGTGAAATAGAAGTTTACAGTAAAGGGCAGAAAAAACATATGGGTGGCTATGACCCATATAATAAGGAGAGACGAATTTCACCTCCAAAAAATAGAAAGCCAAATGGTGGATGGGGCGTAAAAACAACTAAAACAAACATGTCTCTAGTTAATAAAATTGGTAATTTTATGGGTAGAGCTGTAAGTAAGGTCATGTTACCATTAGATTTATATCCTACTTTTACGTTAGACTTACTAATCCCTAATAATCAGTATAACCAATATCCAACAGAACTATGATTTTATGTATAACGTATTAGAATTAACATCAAAAAAAAAACAATCGATTAATAATGAGAATTTTATTATCAATCGAAGAAATGACTAATCTATTTTCAAAAATTATTTGGGAAAAGAACGATGTTTTTATTCGAGCTAAAAACGATGTCTTAATACCTCAGGAATATCAACATTTAGATATAGAGGTATTAAAAGATGAATACGACGTTACCCTAGCTACACAGTACCAAGGAGAGTTCTTTACAATAAATGAGCTAATAGATTGCTTACTTTATCCGCTTAATGATGTCTTTCCTCCAATTTTTGGCGAACAAATTATACCCATAGACAATCGTCCTACATTTTTTAATTATTACACATATATATGGAGAGAAGACATGAAGGTATTTGAAGTAAGGTTAAAGAACAAAAAACTATATTTTATACATCCCCAAACAAAAAGAATTCTATTTATAAATGAAGCACAATATCAAGAGTACTTAAATTATTATGATAAGATGAAAAACAATTTAAAATATATAACACTTAAAGATCAGCAATTAGTTCGGGTTATAAATGTTTACGATAAAAAGTCGGGTGAATTAAAGTACAGCATTCTAAATTCAGAATTTGAAATGAACGCTATAGGAGAACTATACTTAACACCTTTTGAAGGTGATGAATTCTTATTCCTTAGATCTTATGAGATTACAACCTCTTTGGCTAAAGAAATTAAATCCGTTTATAATTTTATTTTCGATTTTCAAAAAAACAAATATTTTTTTGAAACATTAAACGCTAAAAACTATACTATGTCCTATAAAGACTTAAAAGATAGGGTGATGTCCTATAAAGATTTATAAAGATAGGTAATGGAAATCAGATTAAGGGTTTATAAGATGGGCTAGAGTAGTTTTTTTACAAACAAGCTAGTTATCTAGTAAAAGATAAGTTCATAAAGAATTGTAATCTTGAAGATTTTTGGGAGGAAGATATTCACGCTACAAAGTTTATCAATTGTTTTAAAAAAGATTTAAAAGAACTCAAAATTCCAACAAATAATTTGTAGGCACAAATATCAAGCTTTCAATCAAAATAATAAAAAGCCACCCTAAATGAGTGGCTTTTTTATTTTGTATATTTGCCAACCCAAAATAAATACAATATGCCAGAATTAGGTTTGCTAGACAAATTAAGAGCCATAAAACAACGTTTTGATGAGGTAGCCGATTTAATCATCCAACCTCACATCATTACCGACCAAAACAAATACGCCAAGCTAAATAAAGAATATTCCGACCTAAAAGAATTAGTAGAAATTCAAGAAAAATACGAGGCATTAATAAACATCATAAACGAAGCCGACGAAATCATAAACAATGGCTCAGACCCCGAAATGCTAGAACTAGCCAAGCTAGAAAAAGACGAAGCCATTCATCAAATACCCATTATAGAAGAGCAAATAAAATTCATGCTCATCCCTAAAGACCCAGAAGACGATAAAAATGTAATTGTAGAACTACGAGCAGGAACAGGAGGAGACGAAGCCGCCATTTTTGTAGAAGACGTTTACAGAATGTACACCTTATATTTTAAAACAAAGGGCTGGAAGCACGAACTCATAAACACCAGCGAATCTAGCGGTAAAGGATACAAAGAACTGATTATGGAAGTAGCTGGTTCATCTGTTTTTGGAACCATGAAATACGAAAGTGGTGTACATCGTGTACAACGCGTACCCGAAACCGAATCGCAAGGTCGTGTACATACCTCAGCAATTACTGTTGCCGTATTACCCGAAGCCGAAGAGGTAGACGTAGAAATCAATCCGTCCGATTTAGAATACCAAACCTCACGTTCTAGTGGTGCGGGTGGACAAAACGTAAACAAAGTAGAAACCAAAGTTCAATTAACCCATAAACCATCAGGCATCGTAATTATATGTCAAGAAGCACGTTCGCAGTTGGCCAACAAAGAAAAAGCTTTGCAATTACTACGTACCAAATTATACGAAATTGAATATGAAAAAGCCCACAAAGAGCGTTCAGAACAGCGTAAATCACTCGTTTCTACAGGAGATCGTTCAGCCAAAATAAGAACGTATAATTATCCACAAGGACGTGTAACCGACCATAGAATCAATAAATCAATCTATAATTTAGATAATTTTATGAATGGTGACATTCAAGAAATGATTGATGCATTAAAATTAGCTGAAAATGCCGAAAAATTAAAAGGTTCCGACGATTTATAAATCAAACAAAATAAAAACCCATGATAAACTGGCAAACCATAAAAGACTACGAAGACATAACCTTTAAAAAACACCAAGGTGTAGCAAGAATAGCCTTCAATAGACCCGAAGTTAGAAATGCTTTTAGACCCAAAACAGTTTTTGAATTGTTAGACGCTTTTCAATTAGCCGAAGAAGATAGAGAGGTAGGGGTGATTTTACTAACAGGCGAAGGGCCATCGCCTAAAGACGGAGGTTGGGCATTTTGTTCGGGAGGCGACCAACGCGTTCGTGGTAAAAAAGGTTACGAAGGTGATGATAAAGTAGGACGATTAAATATACTAGAAGTACAACGCTTAATCCGTTTTTCTACCAAAGTAGTAGTGGCTGTGGTTAATGGTTGGGCAGTAGGTGGAGGGCATTCTCTTCACGTAGTTTGCGACATGACTTTAGCTTCTAAAGAACATGCCATTTTTAAACAAACCGATGCCGATGTTGCGAGTTTCGATGGTGGATTTGGTTCTGCTTATTTAGCACGCCAAGTAGGGCAAAAACGTGCCAGAGAAATTTTCTTTTTAGGATTGAATTATTCTGCCGAAGAAGCCTATCAAATGGGAATGGTTAACGCCGTTGTACCACATAATGAGCTAGAAGACTTTGCTTTTGACTGGGCACAAGAAATTTTAACCAAATCACCAACGGCTATAAAAATGCTAAAATTCTCTTTTAATTTGATTGATGATGGATTGGTAGGGCAGCAAGTTTTTGCTGGAGAAGCTACCCGATTAGCCTACGGAACGGACGAAGCAGAAGAAGGTAGAAACGCGTTTTTAGAAAAACGAAAACGTAATTTTGATAAGTTTCGTTAATAAAAAATGAGAGAACAAAAGTCTGTTCCATCCTTATGGAAGAATAAAGAATTTATCGCATTTATCTTTTTGCGATTCTCGCTTATTTTTGCACTGTTTATTCAAAGTACCTCTGTTGCGTATGAAATCTATAAAATAACTAGGTCAGAACTGGCTTTAGGTTGTATAGGCTTGGTAGAGGTTGTTCCGCTTATTATTATGGCTTTTTATGCAGGTCAATTAGTAGATAAACTAGATAAAAAAAATGTTTTATTAAAGTCTATCATCAGCTATATGTTAGCTTCAGTTTTGTTATTAATTATCAACTATTCATCAATAAGAGAGTCATTAGATATTAATGTTTATTTAGGCTTATCTTATTTAGCTTTTTTTATGTTGGGATTTACGCGGGCATTTAGTGGGCCATCTTTATTTGCCATGCTAGCCTTGGTGGTTCGTAAAGAGAATTATACCAAAGCTATTCCACTAAGTTCATCTGCTTTTCAGTTAGGAGCGGTAATAGGACCACTAACAGGCGGTTTATTACTAGCTTGGTTAGGTATAGAGGCGGCTTTGATTGTAGCTTTAGTAACCATGTGTATTTCTTTTGGACTTACGGTAATGCTTTCGGCAAAACCACCTGAAGAAAGTCAATTAATCAATCAAGAAAATCCTCGTAAACGTATTTTAGAAGGGTTAAAGTTTGTGTTTTCTAATCCTATTATATTAGCGGTTTTATCCTTAGATTTATTTGCGGTATTCTTTGGTGGTGCAGAAGCTTTATTACCCGTATTTGCTCAAGATATTTTAAAGGTAGGAGAAGTAGGTTTTGGATGGTTGCGTTCGGCACATGGTATAGGTTCTATTATTATGCTGGGATTATTGTCTTCCTTACCATTGCTTAAAAATAGAGTAGGAGGAAAACTATTGATTAGCGTACTATTATTTGGAGTATGTATTATTATTTTTGGAATCTCTAAAAATGTGTATTTGTCTTTTACTATTTTATTATTAGCAGGAGCTTTTGATGCAGTAAGTATGGTAGTTAGGCAAAGTATTTTACAATACAAAACACCTGAGCATTTAAAAGGAAGAGTCTCATCAGTTAACAACATATTTGTAAGTAGTTCTAATGAGTTAGGTGCTTTTGAAAGTGGCTTAATGGCAACATTAATAGGAACAGTACCAGCCGTAGTCTTTGGTGGTGGAATGACTGTTTTAGTAGTAATAATAGTATCTTTTATGTTCAGAAGTTTACGTACTGTAAAATTAGAATAGAACATTAGTTTATATTGATTAAGCTAATAAAATTGTATATTTGCCAAAAATTAGCTAATTATTATAAATCTATGAATATTACAAGTTTACAAATAAAATTAGTGTTTGGTTTAGCAGCAATAATTTTTGTATTACCTCTTTCTACGGTAGAATATTCATTAAGTTCCCTAGCTAATGAGTCTCAATTTATAAACGAACATAGTAAATCAGAATTAATACAAGTTGGTATTGAGGAAGATTCAGTTCAAATCAATCAATCATTAGGAATGATGAGTGATTGTATTATTAATACTATTAATAGTAGTTTTGAACAACCTTATGTTGCTAGTGGTACTTCTTCTTTTCTCAATCACAATAGTGTACCTGGTTGGAGTACTACCGCTTCTGATCAAACAATTGAAGTGTGGACGAATGGTTATTACGGAGTTCCAGCTTATGATGGAAGACAATTTATTGAATTAAACGCAAATCAAGTTTCTGGTGTTTATCAAGACTATGACACCCCTTTTCCTATCCAATTTAATTTTAAATACGCACATAGGGCACGACAAGGTACAGATGTATGTAGAGTTATGGCTGGACCACCAGGTGGAACTTTGGTTGAAATCTATAGAAGTTCTGCTACTACGAGTAGATGGGTGTTAAACCAAGGTACTTATTCGGTGCCAGCAGGGCAAACTCGGACTAGGTTTTTATTTGAGGCTGTCTCTACAGGAAGTGGTAACAATACTGTTGGTAATTTTCTAGATGCCATAGAATTTACTGCGAATTTTGGTATTGTTTCACAGAATCCCTATAATCTAGCCTGTACTAATATATTAACTGCTGGTAATATTGTGGTTATTGGTAGTGGTAGTTGGTCAGTAAACTCTGGAAACCCAAGTACAACATATGTTGTTAATCCGACTTCTAATACTCCTACTATTGTAGGTTTCACCGTTCCAGGTAGTTATTTTTATACTTGGTCTAATGGTTATTGCTCGACAATCGTAGAAGTTGTTTATCATGGTGATACCCCAATGACAACGCCTATTTACTAGCTTTTAATTTGGATAATGAAGTTAATCCTATCTTTGTTGAAAAATAAATACTATTGCAGTAAAATTTAAAAACACCTATGAGAAAATGGATTGCTGCGGCACGTTTAAGAACGTTACCTTTGTCTATTAGTGGAATAATACTAGGGGCGTTAATTGCTAAGTCGCAAGGGCTTTGGGATTGGGGAATTTTCTTACTAGCGTTACTCACCACGCTGTTTTTACAAATACTGTCTAACTACGCAAACGATTATGGTGATGGCGTAAAAGGAACTGATGCCAAACGAATTGGTGAAAAAAGAGCAGTAGCATCAGGAGAAATTACGGCAAAACAAATGAAATTGGCTGTAATAATAGTTAGTTTATTAACCATGTTTTCGGCTATAAGTCTAATTATACTAGCATTTGGAATAGAAAAACTTTTTTGGGTGTTAGGTTTTATCCTTCTGTCTATAGCAAGTATTTGGGCAGCCATAAAATATACAGTAGGCAAAAATGCTTATGGTTATGCAGGTTTAGGCGATATTTTTGTGTTCTTTTTCTTTGGTTGGGTAGCCGTTATAGGAACTTATACACTATTACAGCATGAATCTTTTTTTAGGTCGATTTTTTTACCTGCATCATCAATTGGAATGTTAAGTATAGCGGTGCTTAATTTAAACAATATGCGTGATATGGAAACAGACAAACAGGCAAATAAAATTACCATACCCTTAAGAATTGGTCTTAAAAGAGCCAAGATATATCAAACCATATTACTCATAACACCTTTTGTATTAGCCAGTATTTTTGTAGTTAATCTCACAACATTTAAGTTACATTATTTAATATTCTGGGTATTGATTTTACCGTTAACACTCATCATAAAAAAAATGTACAGCATACAAAAACTAAAAGATTTAGACAGCGAATTAAAAAAAGTTGCTTTGTTAACCCTAGCTTTTTCATTACTTTTAGGCATTAGTTTAAATCTTTAAAAAAAAACATAAAAATGAAAATAACTTATTTAGGACACGCTACTTTACAAATAGAATTAAATAATAAAACCATAATAGTAGACCCTTTTATAACAGGGAACGAACTAGCAAAAAATGTAGATTTTAAATCACTTCAAGCAGACTATATTTTGCTCACCCACGCACATTTAGATCATGTGTTAGATGTAGAAGCGCTAGCTCAGCAAACACAAGCTACCATAATTTCTAATGCCGAAATAGTAACTTATTATACCAAAAAAGGATTCAATGGGCATCCTATGAATACCGGAGGTTCTTGGCAATTCGATTTTGGTAAAGTAAAATCAACCATAGCTTTTCATTCTAGTACTTTTGATGATGGAAGTAATGGTGGAAACCCAAACGGCTACATTATAGAAGGCGAAGGAAAACGAATTTACATAGCGGGAGATACTGCATTAACACAAGAAATGAAGTTGATTCCGACAACCATAGGTGAACTAGACTTAGCAATATTACCTTTAGGCGATAACTTTACTATGGGTGTTGATGATGCTATTCTTGCTTCAGATTTTTTAGACTGTCATAAAATTTTAGGTTACCATTTTGACACGTTTGGTTACATTAAAATAGACCATAAACAAGCCATAAATCGGTTCAAAGAATCAGGTAAAGAATTAATTTTACTAAATATAGGGGAAAGTTTAGGGTTGTAAATATCTAGTAATTAAAGTATTATTAAAAAAAATTGCCTCAAATTAATTTGAGGCAATTTTTTAAGTAGGGTTTATTTTTTAAGTATTTTAAATGTTTCAGTTTTGTATTCATCAAATATAACCTTAAAGACATAAGTACCAGGTGTTAATGATTCTACATTAATTTGACCATTAGTTACTTTAGCTATATTTTTCACCTCTTTACCAGTTAAATCATATATGATTACATTCTTGATTGATTTTTTAGAACGTAGAGTCAATATATTATCTACTGGATTTGGGTAGTAAGTAAGGTTATTGTTATCTATATCATTTGTGTTTAATTGTTCACATATTAAATTAAATGTATAGTTATATATATTTGTATCTCCATTGAACCAATTAGTATCCTGACTGTTAAAAACTACATCAAATCCACCTACTATAGAAGTACGAGAAGCTACCCAAGCTACTGCATCACTACTAATCTCTAGCCAATAAACAGTATTAGCTGTTGGTAATTCAATCGGTTCATTAAATAATATTTTATGTTTGTATAATTCGGTTCCTTCAATATTTTCAACTACTACACTTTCTACAATGATACCAGTTCTTGTTAATATAGGAATATCATTGGGTATATTATTTTTGTTTTCATATAGGGTAAAGTTGACTGTGTTTGCTTTACCAATAAATGTTGGTTCTATGCCATATATTGTAAAACCAGAATCTCCTACAGGAAGGTCAATGGCTAATCTCTGGTTGAATGGCCCGTTAAATAAAAATGCATCTTGAAGGTTAAAATCTTCGGTTGTAACTGAGTATTCAGAACAGTTTGTTGGTGGAGGTGAACAACTTATATCCATTACATAATTACCAGCGTCATTATACCCTTCTATCATAATTATGTAGGTGGAAGTTCCATCAGACATGAATGACACTTTAGACTTTGTATCGCAACTATCGTCTACTTGAATAATTTGACTTGTTAAATCACAATTCAGAAGTATTCTAACTAAAGTATCATAATCTGAGTTACATAAAGAAACAGTTACAAGCTCTGGCGTTCCATTACCAGTATAACTATAATAAACATCGGCGGAATCATTCCCACCAGTATTGGTAGCTTCTTGAGTACTACCAGAGATACTATTGCCGCAAGTAACTGCAATGGCATTCTCACAGGTGTCGTTAACCACATTAGTAGTATTAACAACAGGGATACTATTACTGTTTAAGTCCTTTGTTAATAATTTGCCAAAACCTATTAAGGGTAATAATAATAATAGATTAAATAAGTGTTTTTTCATAAAAAAAATTAAAGATTAATATGGCCGAAATTAATAATTTTTTTTCTTAATTGGAATAAATCTTTGCGGCGTTTATCAGTAGAGTAAAAAAAAATCATGTAATTTTCTGTTTTTTAAATACTTAACAACAGTGATTTATATTTTTTATACAAATACTTTAACTTTAAATTATATTGTCAAATTCATGTATTTTTATATATTGTACATGATTTTATAATATGGAGTACTAAGTGAAAGCAACCTTTCAAAAATATGAGTTAGAATTTAAAAAACCTGCTGGCACATCGCGTGGTATTTTACAAAAAAAAGAAACTTATTTTTTATATGTAGAAGATGAAAATAAAAAAGTTTTTACAGGTGAATGTGCTTTGTTTAGAGGGTTAAGTGCAGAAGATATACCAGCATACGAAATTATACTCAATAAAATTTGTCAATTAATAACCGACGAAGAATCTATTCATTTTGATGATTTACGAAAAGTCCCTTCTATTCAGTTTGGACTAGAGCAAGTTTTGTTAGCACGTGAGCAATTTTACGCTAATCAAGACAAAATTTTAACATGGAACCCATTGCAACCTATTTTATTTCCATCAGACTTTACAGCATGTAAAAAAGGAATACCAATTAATGGATTAATTTGGATGGATTCTGTAGAGGGTATGTGTCAACAAATTAAAGAAAAAATAGCGTTAGGCTTTCGGTGTTTAAAGCTAAAAATAGGTGTAAATTGGGAAGAAGAATACAGTATACTAAAAGATTTACGCAAAGAATTTTTACCCAAAGATTTAGAAATAAGAGTAGACGCCAACGGAGGATTTACTTTTGAAGAAGCACAAACCGTTTTACAACAATTAGCTGAATTACACATTCATTCCATAGAGCAGCCTATTAAGGCAAATCAACCTATAAAAATGGCGAATTTATGTAGTACTACACCCATACCCATTGCTTTAGATGAAGAACTAATAGGTAAGTTTTATAGTACCGAAAAAGAAGCCATTTTAAAACAAATAAAGCCACAATATATTATTTTAAAACCAAGTTTAGTGGGAGGATTCCAGGGTACAAAAGAATGGATTAATTTAGCCGAAAAAGAAAACATTGGTTGGTGGATTACCTCGGCATTAGAGAGTAACCTAGGTTTAAGTGCCATTGCTCAGTTTACGTATACCTTAAATAATAAAATGCCACAAGGTTTAGGTACGGGTGGTTTGTTTACTAATAACTTGCCGTCAACCCTAAAGGTAAAAGAAAATCAATTGTTTTTTAGTTAAAAAATCAAAATGAAAAATTATATTCTTTTATTTTCAATTCTAATTTTAGCCTCTTGTACAAGTACAAAATTGCTAACTCAATCAACACAAGAATTTCAACAAGAGTTAGCGGAAGAATGGTTAGACCCAAAAAAAACACCACTTCATGAAAGTGAGAAAGAAAACTTTAAAGGCATTACTTTTTTTCCAATACAAAAAAAATATAAAGTAGAAGCTACATTTACGCCTATTAAGAATGGTGATGTAATTCCATTTCCAACATCGGCCAAAAAAATTAAAAATTACTTAGCCTATGGTCTCTTAGATTTTATAATTGATGGTGAAAATTTTCAACTAACGGTTTATCAGTCCAGTCCAATTCATCCAGAATATCCCAATAATTTATTTGTGCCATTTATGGACGAGACTAGTGGCGATACATCTTATGGTGGAGGTAGGTATATAGATTTGTTATTAAATGATGTTAAAAAAGGTAAGTTAGTATTAGATTTTAATAGAGCATATAACCCTTACTGTGCCTATAGTAAATTCTATAACTGTCCAATTCCACCAGCTAATAATTACTTGAATGTAGAAATTAAAGCAGGTGTAAGTTATACTTTAAATTACAACTAATGCAACTTGATTTTAGTAAGTATACCGTATCACAAATTCTATTAACAAGAGAATTTTTTAAAGAAGACTGGCAACAATCTATATTTAATTTTTTAGAGGAATGGAATAATAATGACACTATTTTAGTACAAACATCGGGTTCAACAGGTAAACCTAAAAGTATTACATTGCCTAAATTAGCCATGATTAAGAGTGCAGAATTAACAGGTTTATTTTTTAATCTTCAACCATCAAATACTGCTTTATTATGTTTACCAGTGCATTATATTGCTGGTAAAATGATGCTAGTAAGAGCCATTGTTTTACAACTGAATATAATTTGTGTAGAACCCAGCACAAACTTAAAAAACATTAAAAAACCCATAGATTTTGTAGCTATGACACCTATGCAAGTGGAAAATTCGTGGAAAGTTTTAACCTATTTTAAAACCTTAATTGTTGGTGGAGCTCCAATATTAAACAACTTAAAACAAAAAATTATACAAAATAAACTCAATGTGTATGAAACCTATGGAATGACTGAAACTATAACACACATTGCACTTAAAAAAATAGATAATTTAAATGAAAATCAACCATTTACTATTTTGCCAAGTATAAAAATCAGCCAGAATAACAAAGGATGTTTAGTCATAAAAACACCATATTTTGAAGACGTAGTTGAAACAAATGATGTAGTTGAATTACTCAATGACAGTCAATTTATTTGGAAAGGACGAGTCGATAATGTAATTAACTCAGGCGGTGTAAAATTATTTCCAGAAGTAATTGAAAACAAGATAAAACCTTTTATAACACAAGAATTTATAATTAGCTCATCACCAGACGATTTATTGGGCGAAAAATTGATTTTAATCATAGAAGGAAACTCCTATAACATTAATTTACCAAAACATATTTTAACTAAGTTTGAGACCCCAAAAGAAGTTCTATTTGTTGCTGAATTTCCACGAACCAAAAGCGGTAAAATCAAAAGAAATTTAATTCAAATCAATTAAACGTTATAAACCTCCAAGGCCACAGGAATGTATGATTCCTCAAAAACAGTTTTTGCCTCGTTCAGTAAAACATTAAAATCTTTGTTATATCGATTAGAGAAATGCCCCATCACCAATTTTTTAACCTGAGCTTCTTTGGCAATAGTGGCAGCTTCTTTAGCTGTTGAATGACCTGTATATTGAGCCATTTCTTGTAAATCACTTAAAAAAGTCGCCTCATGGTATAATAAATCTACATTTTTTATAATAGGAATAATGTCTGGTTTATAACGCGTGTCTGAACAAAAGGCATAGCTTTTGGGTTCTTCGGGAGGGTAGGTAAGTAATTCATTTTTAATGACTTTTTCATTCTCTAAAATAAAATCTTTGCCTTGTTTTAGGTTTTCATAATCGCAGATTTTAATATCAGGGAATTGTTGTATAGCCTTAATATTTAATTTTCTAGGTTTAATTTTTTCTTTAAATAAATAACCATTGGTATAAACTCTGTGGCTAAGGGGAATGGTGTAAACTTCCACTTTTTTATCTTCAAAAATCAACTGACTTTCGTTACCTTCTAGTTCATTAAATACTAATTGATACGTACAGGTAGATTCGGTATGTTTGAGTTGATTATTAATAAAATCTTTAATGCCTTTAGGGCCAAAAATGTATAGAGGAGTTTCTTTTCCTAAGAGTTGTAAAGTGCTAATTAATCCAATTAAACCAAAAACATGATCGCCATGTAAATGAGATATAAATATATGATTGATTTTAGAAAACGTAATTTTTGCTTTTCTTAACTGAACTTGTGTGCCTTCGCCACAGTCAATTAAAAAATCTTTATTAGCTATTTTTAAGTGCTGTGCTGTTGGGTGTGAATTTATTTTTGGAATGGCCGAATTAAATCCTAATATTGTTAATGCTATGCTCAAGGTTGTGTGTTTTTTAAAAAAGTATTCAAATGCTGTACCGCTTTGGCTCTGTGGCTTATTTTATTTTTTTGTAGGCTTGGTATTTGGGCGAAAGAATAATTTAGTCCGTTAGGTTTAAAAATAGGGTCGTACCCAAAACCATTTGTGCCAGTTATTTCGGTTAAAATGACTCCATGAACTTCCCCTTCAAAGTAATAAGTTTCGTTATTTAAAATTAAACAAAAAACTGATTTAAAGTAAGCACTTCGGTTATTTATGCCTTCCATTTTTTGCAAAACTTTTTTGCAATTGTCAACCGAATTTCCTGTGCCAGCATAACGTGCAGAGTAAACTCCGGGCTCACCATTTAACGCTTCAATAACTAATCCAGAGTCATCTGCACAAACAGTTTGCTTAGTTTTTTTATTTATGGTTGATGCTTTTATATAGGCGTTTTCTTTAAAGGTTTCACCCGTTTCATTAATATCGTCTTGGTAACCAATTTCTTGTAATGATTTTAAACAAATATTATTGGATATAAGAGCTTTAATTTCTTCTAATTTATGTTGATTATGGGTAGCAAAAATTAAATCCATTGTACAGTAGTTTTTTTGTATAGAAAATAAGAAAAGATTGCGGTTAGCCCTAATCCACCTAAAATATAGGTTATGGGAACATTGTTAGAAACACCTACTTCTAGGCTTTTAGAATTCGCCAAATATACAAAAGATATAGTATTGTTTAGTGCATGTAAAAACATACAAAGTATAAGTGATTGGGTTCTATAATAAATGAACCCAAAAGTTATACCTAATAAGCCAGCACCTACAAACTGCCAAGGATTTAAATGTACAAGCCCAAATAAAATACCACTCAAAATAATAGCTAATGCTGGGTGTATTTTATTTTGTAATAAACCCCTTAGTAATAAACCTCTAAAAAGAATTTCTTCTAAAATAGGTGCTAAAATACAAACGGTTATAAAGCCAGCTACTTTGTAAGTAAGCATTTGTTTTAAGCCTTCAGAAAATAATTTATAAAATTCTTCAATAAAAGCATTACCTGTTGTAGGCACAAAATTACTTACATATTCGGCAAATGGTAAAACTGAAAAGTAAATAAGTATAGATAATACCAGTGCTAAAATATGGGGTATTGTTTTAATATGATTTTTTATTTCTTTCCAGTTAATTTTAAATAAAAAAAGTATAAAAAAAATGGCTAATACACCACCTACCGTAAATGAAAGAGGAATGGTTATATGATTTAAAACAGGATAAAAAAAGGCAGGTAATTGTACTAAAGAGGCAACGAGTTGAAAACAAATAAGCACAATAAAGGCTACACCAAAGGCTTGTATTGTATTAAATTTAAATGTGTTATTTAGGTCTGAAAATTCTTTAAAATTGTTTTCATTCATGTTGATATAATTTGCCTTGCAATATAGTAAATGCTTTGTAATTGAAAGAAGTGTGATTTAAGACGAAAAAAGCCACTCATATTTGAGTGGCTTTCTAAAAATAAATATAATTAAGATATTATTTTTTTACAAATTTACTTACATGAGTAACTCCTTTATTGTCTTTTACTCTAAGAATATATACACCAGCAGTTAATGAAGAAACATTTTGTGTGTTAATTCCAGTTTTAGCACTAGAAGAAGAAACGATTTGACCAGCTACATTTACAATTTCAATACTTTGTGCTTCACTGTTTTTTAATGTTACATTAACCACATCTGTAGCAGGGTTTGGATAAACAGCTAAAGCTTTTGAGTTTACCTCAAGCGTACCCATCTCTTCAGATGTACCTGTAATAGTCATTATAACATGAATATTAGGATAATTAATTGATGCATAGGTAACAGGGGAATCTGTTCCACAATCAGGAGCTGTAATGTATGAATCAGCAGATTGACCTGAATCATTTGAAGCTGGATACCATTTAATAGTACTATCTTTCCCATTGGCTTCAAAACTAAATACAAGTTCTGAATTGGCAGGTACAACAACAGGTGTTGTGAAAACATGATCTAGTATCATACCGTCATTACTAGAGATAGTGATTTCTTCACTTACTAACTCAGTTAAATTACCACTAGGGTAAGGAGCATCAGTGGTACTTAATCTCACAGTAAAGGGTAAATCGCCTGTGATAGACTGAGTGCCAAATCCTACATTAGTAACAGTAAAATCGCTTGTAATGCCAAAAGAGGCTAAATCAAAACTTCTGCTAATTACATTAAACGCTGTGTATCCTGCGTTATTGTTACCACAGGTAACACTGCTACCATTCATTGTGGTGGTATCAACACTCTGTGTTATGGTAGTTTGGGCAAAACTTACTGAAAAAGCTAAGCCTAGTAAGAAGATAAATGTTTTTTTCATTTTCATTTTTATTTGTTAATTAGGTAACTAATGTATAATTTTTTTATATACTAAACAATAATTACAGTTTTTAATTTATAGGGGTATGATTTTCTTAACAACAGATAGCGGTGATTTAATACAAAAAAAGGCACTCATTATGAAGTAGATCTTAAGATAATTCAAGGGTTTAAGTAGCCCGTTTTGCATTATGATTTAAAAGAAAAAAACATCCATGTTGCTAAAAAACAGCAAATTGATTTAGATGTAAAGAGAATCAACTACTCAACCAATCACATGCATAAACCCCTGTTTGTATACTAACGTTCCAGTAGATTATATTTTAATTTATTTCTTAAAAAATTCATAATCAATTGTTTAAAATTAAAATCAAATTTGTATCTTCCGAAACAAATTTAAATCAAATATGCTTACCTCAATAAAATTTACTATATGTACAATATTTTTAGCTTTTAGTTCTTCAATTTTAGCTCAAGATTGGATACAAAGAAATCCTCTGAAAAGTATTTCAGATGTTACTGAAATGCATGTTTCCACAGACCAAACTATTTTTGCTCTAGATGCAACTTTAACAATTAATAGTATTTTAGTTAGTACTAACAACGGGCAATTTTATAGAAATTCACCAAGCTTAGAAGCTAAGGATATGCATATGCTTAATGATAATGTAGGCTTTTTAGTAGCTTCGCATAAACTCATAAAAACAAATAACAAGTTTAAATCTGTAGAGGAATTTTCATTAGATGATTATTTTTTTTCCAATGTTTATTTTCTAAATGAAAATGTAGGTTATGTATCAGGTAAATCTGGTAAAATTCACAAAACTTCAGATGGAGGACAAACATGGACCATAATACCTACGAATATAACAAACGATATTTACGATCATTATTTTATTGATGAAAATATAGGTTTTATTGTTGGAGAGAATCGTACATTATTGCGTACTAGTGATGGAGGAAATACATGGGTAGAAATTACCTTACCCATTGAAGAAGGTCATTCGTTAAATAAAATCTTATTTATTAACTCTACTCAAGGAATTATAGTTAGTAATTGGGGAAGTGTCTTTAATACATCAGATGCTGGCATTACATGGACAGAAGCATCAAGTGGTACGACAAGACAGATAAATGATGTAAAATATTTTAATGGCAAATATGTTGCTGTATGTAATAATGGCATTGTATTACAATCTACAGATTTGGGTGCTACTTGGAGTAGCTATGAAATTAATTATTGGAGAAAATTATATAGCGTAGCATTTTCAAACAGTACAATTTATATAGGTTCAGAGGCAGAAATTTTTCAGTCTACAGACAATGGAGCAACATGGACAACTCACCTTAAAGGTGTAACGCTGAGTTCGCTTAATGCCATATCATTTGCAAACGACAATACAGGCCTAGTTGTTGGGAAAGGAGAAACGGGTAGTGCTTTTAACAAAGATATAATGCTTAGAACTACTGATGGAGGAATTAATTGGGAAGAAAAAACGGTTTCGGGTGGTTATTATGGTATTCACTTTTTAGCAAATGGTAAAGCTTTAACATCGAGATTTAATATTAGTAAAGTTGGTTTTACTTCAGATTTTGGAGAGACTTGGTCAACTATTAACGGACCAACTATTACACAACAATATGTAGTTAAAGCTGTTTGGTTAAAGTCTGAAAATGATTTTTTTGTGGGTGGTGGAAGTTACTTTGCAAGCGATGGGTTATATCGTTATCAAAATGGTGTATGGACGCACAATCCTAGTGTTGGAAACGTTACATCCATAGATTTTTTGGATGACAATTTCGGAATACTAAGTAATAATACAAATAAGTTTTACAAAACTACTGATGGAGGTGATACTTGGACGCCAATTAATTATCATGGAGGATACTATGATTCAATTAATCTAATTGATAGTAATACATTTTATATTGATAACTATATTACAACTGATGGAGGTACGTCTTTTGAGCTACTAATTCAATTTCCTAGTACCCTAAAGTATTATAAATTTTTTGATGCCAATTACGCTTTGGCACTAACTAGTATAGGAAGTGTTTATAGAACCTTAGATGCTGGTAATTCTTGGCAACTTTTAAATGACAATATTATTGAAGATCCTAATTGTTGCAACAAATTTTACATTTCTAAAAACACAATGATTGCTATTGGTAATAATTCAGATATATATACCTTAGATATTATTGAACCTATTTTAAGCCTACAAGATTTTGAAAACACTAAAAATAAGTTTAACGTATACCCAAATCCTGCAAGTGATAAAATATTTATAAGAGAAATAAATACTACAGCATCAAGTGCAACAATATATAATATTAATGGTCAAAAAATTAAAGATTACAAACTGTTTTCACCTCAAATGGGTTAGATATTAGTGATTTAACACCAGGTATTTATTTTATGCATATTGAATCTGATTCACAGCTAATATCCGTACATCGAATTGTAAAAAAATAAACATTGTACACTTTGATAAAATTATTGTACTCAAAATGCACAACTATAATAATAATATTTTTTTAACAAACTTACATACATGAGTAACACTTTATTGTCTTTTGCTCTAAGAATAATATACCGGCAGCTAATGAATAAACATTTTGTGTGTTAATTCCAGTTTTAGCACTAGAAGAAACGATTTGACCCGCTACATTTACAATTTCAACACTTTGTGTATCACTATTTTATTGATATATTAATTATATCTGTAGTAGGATTTCTAAGGCTTTAGAATTTACTTCAAATGTACCCATGTCCTCAGATGTACCTGTAATCGTCATTATTAGATGAAATTATTCATAAGTAACAGGATTATCGGCTCCACACTTACTAGCTTTAGTATATGAGGGGGAAGATTGACCTAAATCATTTGAAGTTGGATACCATTTAATAGTAATATCTTTCCTATACTGGCGTCAAAACTAAATACAAGTTCTGAATTGGCAGGCACAACAACAGGTGTTGTGAAAACATGATCTAGTATCATGCCGTCATTACTAGAGACGGTAATTTCTTCACTTACTAACTCAGTTAGATTACTGCTAGGGTAAGGCTATCGAAAAATAAAACAAAATCACAAGCAAGAACATTATTGACAAGCAAAGAAGGCATTGCTAAAAGAAAACAATGTGGAAGCTGTTTTTGCAAACATCAAACACAATATGAACTTAAGAGGACTTGATAAAGTAAATGTAGAAATGAAATGAATAGCCATGGCACATAACCTTAAAAAGTATAGAGTAATTATATAATACTCCGCAATTTCTTTTTTTCTTGCCTATTTTTTAACTCACAAAAAAGCAAACTAATAATAAAATAACGTAAAAAGAAAATCGCCTAAAAAATACTTTTTAGACGACCTCTTTTTAATATATAATTTGTATGAATACTAACCATTCATAGAGATTAAAAACTCTTCGTTAGAACGTGTGTTTTTTATACGTTGTCTTAAAAATTCCATTGCTTCAAGCGGATTCATATCAGCTAAATGATTACGAAGAATCCACATACGTTGCATAGTTGCATCATCTAATAATAGGTCATCTCTACGTGTACTAGAAGAAACTAAATCAATAGCAGGGAATAAACGTTTGTTCGCAATTTTTCTATCTAACTGTAACTCCATATTTCCAGTACCTTTAAATTCTTCAAAAATAACCTCATCCATTTTAGATCCAGTATCAATTAAAGCGGTAGATAATATAGTTAAAGAACCGCCACCTTCAATGTTTCTAGCGGCACCAAAAAATCTTTTAGGTTTGTGTAAAGCATTGGCATCTACACCACCCGATAAAACTTTACCACTGGCAGGTGCTACAGTATTGTAAGCTCTAGCTAAACGAGTAATAGAATCTAATAGAATAACTACGTCATGTCCACATTCAACCATTCTTTTAGCTTTGGACAAAACTATGTTAGCTACTTTTACGTGCTCTGTGGCTTCTTTGTCGAAGGTAGAGGCAACAACCTCTCCGTTTACGCTACGCTTCATGTCGGTAACCTCTTCAGGACGTTCATCAATCAATAATACAATTAAATAAACTTCAGGATGGTTGGCCGCAATTGCATTGGCAACATCTTTTAATAAAACAGTTTTACCAGTTTTAGGTTGTGCTACAATCATACCGCGTTGTCCTTTTCCAATGGGAGAAAATAAATCTAGTATTCGGGTCGATAGATTACTACCAGCTCCAGCTAAATTAAACTTTTCGTTCGGGAAAAGTGGTGTCATGTGTTCGAAAGAAACCCTATCTCGTACATAATGTGGTGAACGACCATTGATTTCTTTTATTTTTATTAAAGGAAAATATTTTTCACCTTCTTTAGGTGGACGAACCTCACCAGTAATAGTATCTCCAGTTTTTAAGCCAAATAACTTAATTTGAGATTGCGAAACGTAAACATCGTCTGGTGACGATAAGTAATTAAAGTCTGATGAGCGTAAAAATCCATAGTTATCAGGCATAACCTCTAAAACACCTTCGGTGTCAATAATGCCATCAAATTCATAATGAGGAGATCTATACTTATTGGTTTCAACTTTGGTCTCTTTTTTCTCATTAGGTCTTGGGGCATTACTTTGTTTATTTTTTTGATTAGGATTATTCTGATTAGCCTTAATATTGTTGTTCTGTTGATTTCTATTTTGCTGCTGCGGTTTATTTTGCTGTTGCTGTTGATTCTGAACTGGCTTTGCTTTTGGTTGTTGCCTTTTTACAGCAGGTTTTGATTCAGTTGTTTGAACGTTTTTAACCCTAGAGTTCTTTAAGTCTTCGGTTTTTTGAGTATTACTTGGTTGACTTTTTTTAGGCGTAACCTTATTAGGTGTTTCCCTAGCTGTGTTTTCCTTTGTTTGGGGTGGAGTATTGCTTTTTGTTACAGCGTCAGCTGTTTTTGTCACTTGATCGGCCTGTTGATCTAATATACTGTAAATCAAATCCATTTTTTTTAATTGCTTTATTTTCTTAATATTTAAGTCGTCAGCAATCACTTGTAAATCAGTTACTTTTTTTTGTTTTAATTCGTTTAAGTCAAACATAAATTGTTTATAATGTTAATGTTTTTATGTACATGTTTTTTTGTAGAAAACCCTTTTAATTTTTTGGAAGACAGAAGGGTAATTGAATTGATAAAGCTAAAAAAATAGCTCTTTTGTAATTATTATGTTGCAATGTTACAAATAAAATTTTAAACAAAAAGAAAAAAATATTCGTAATTTAGCACAGAATTTAATAAAATGATTCAAAGAAAGCAAAGTTTATATTTATTTTTAGCTAGTACTTTTACCGTAGCCAGCACATGGTTAGGCAATTTGTGGAGGGTTGCTAATGAGTGGATTCAAGCAGAAGACAACATTATATTAATGCTTTTATTTTTAGGGTCGGCACTTATTTCTTTAGTAACTATTTTTTTATTTAAAAGTAGAAAAATCCAACTAAAGTTAGGTGGACTCAATATTATTTTGAACACCTTGTTAATTGGTTATTTAATTTACAGTTTACTTAATTTGCCTGGAGGGTTTAACTCTGAGAAAGGCATTGGGCTTTTAGCTCCTTTTTTAACGATAGCACTATTATTAATCGCTAATCGTAATATACAAAAAGACGAAAAGCTTGTAAAATCAGTAGATCGTTTTAGGTAACCAGTCAACTATTTATATGAGCGCGAAGCGATTTTGAGTTTACTCAAAATCGCTTTTTTGTTAATAAATTAAAAATAATAAAGGGTATTTCTTTGAAAGAATTAATAAAAATAAAAATAACCCCATAAAATTTTGGGGTGTATTTAAAAATAAATTATTTTTGAGGCTTAATATTAAAAAATATGTCACAAATTCGTTTTAAGGCTTTAGAGCAAGCTACTCAAAGAAAAGCAAAGGAAGTAATTATTCCAGCCAAACTCTCTCATTTATATAATGAGAATGTATTTTCTGAAGACACCATGAGAGAATACTTAACCAAAAGTGCTTACGAACATATAAAGGCGGCACAAGAAAAAGGTGAGAAAATTCCAAGAGAAATAGCCGACCAAATAGCCGTAGCTATGAAAGATTGGGCCTTATCTAAAAACGTAACACATTATACGCATTGGTTTCAGCCACTAACGGGAACAACGGCCGAAAAACACGACTCTTTTTTTACACCTATAGGTGGTGGAAGAGCCATAGAAAGATTTAATGGTTCATTATTAATACAACAAGAACCAGATGCTTCTAGTTTTCCAAGTGGAGGCATTAGAAATACCTTTGAGGCAAGAGGCTATTCGGCTTGGGATCCAACATCTGATGCCTTTATTATAGGAACAACACTTTGTATACCATCGGTTTTTATTTCGTATACAGGAGAACCCCTAGACTATAAAACGCCATTGCTAAGAGCTTGTCAAGCCATTGATGAGGCAGCAACCGATGTGCTAAAATCATTCTTTGATAAGGGCGTCTCTAAAGTTAATACAACGTTGGGCTGGGAGCAAGAATATTTTTTAATAGACCGTTCATTATACAATTCAAGACCAGACTTACAATTAACAGGGAGAACCCTAATAGGTCATTCTCCAGCCAAAGGACAACAATTAGACGACCATTATTTTGGTGCAATACCTTCTCGGGTTATGGGCTTTATGAAAGAATTAGAGGTAGAAGCGATGCGTTTAGGGATACCGATTACTACAAGACATAACGAGGTAGCTCCTAATCAGTTTGAATGTGCCCCTATGTTCGAAGAAACGAATCAAGCGGTAGATCACAACTCATTATTAATGGAATTAATGGCAACAGTAGCTCGTCGTCATGATTTTAAAATTCTTTTTCATGAAAAACCTTTTGCAGGTGTAAACGGTTCGGGTAAACACAATAACTGGTCAATGTCTACCAATGCAGGTGAAAACTTATTAAGTCCAGGTAAAAATCCAAAGAAAAATTTACGCTTTTTAACCTTTTTTATTAATACTATAAAAGCAGTTCATGATTATGGCGATTTATTACGTGCTTCCATTGCTAGTGCAGGTAATGACCATAGATTAGGGGCAAATGAAGCTCCACCAGCTATTATTTCTATTTTTATTGGAAGTCAATTAACCAGTACCCTAAACGAATTAGAAAAAATTACCAAAGGAAAATTAACACCATCAGAAAAAACAGATTTAAAGTTAAACGTAGTAGGTAAAATTCCCGAAATTTTATTGGATAATACCGACCGAAACAGAACCTCTCCTTTTGCTTTTACAGGAAATAAATTTGAGATTAGAGCGGTAGGTTCATCAGCTAATTGTGCCGAACCTATGACGGTTATGAACACGATTGTTGCCGAACAACTTCGTGAGTTTAAGCAAGAAGTAGATGCTTTAGTTAAAAGCGGTTTAAAAAAGGACGAAGCTATTTTTAACATACTAAGAGACTATATAAAAGTTAGCAGAAATATTCTTTTTGAAGGCGATGGTTATAGCAAAGATTGGGAAAAAGAAGCTAAAAAGAGAGGTTTAAGCAATTTAAGAAATGCTCCAGAAGCCTTAAAGATAGAATTAGACAACAAGTATGTAGACTTATACCAAAGAATTGGTGTGTTTACACCGCGTGAATTAGAAGCTAGAAACGAAATAAAATTAGAAAAATACATTACATTAATAGATATAGAATCTCAAGTATTGGTAGACTTGGCTCGTAACCATATTATACCTACGGCTATACGTTATCAAAATAAATTAATAGAAAACGTACAAGGCTTAAAAGCTATTTTTAGTACAGCCGAGTTTAAAATTCTAGCCAAAGAACAGATTGACTTAATACAATCTATCTCACAACATATCTCGGCTATAAAAACATTGGTTGATGATTTACAAAAAGCTAAAACAAGCATAAATCATAGTCAAGGTGCACAAAAAACAGCAGAAGCATTTAATGCTAAAGTAAAACCTTTTTTTGAAACAATAAGACATGAAATAGACCAATTAGAAATGATGGTAGATGACGAAATTTGGCCACTTACCAAATACAGAGAACTATTATTTAACAACTAAAATTAAAAACACCCCAAAAGGGTGTTTTTTTTAATTAATGTATTCTTAAATTATTTTTTAAAAAATATTGCTTCTTTTTCGTTAAAAAATTGTTAATTATGAAATTAATCATTAACTTAGTTGACAACTTAACTAATACATACATTAATTATGAAAAAAAATTTACTTTCTTTAGTTCTATTAATTGGAGCTACTTTTATGAACGCGCAAACTGTAATTTGGAGCGATGACTTTGAAGATAAAGACATTTCTGACTGGACTTTATTAGATGAAGATGGAGATGGAAAAGGTTTTATTCCATATGACCCTTCATTGGCTGATAATGGTTTAAAAAATTTTATGTCATCTAGGTCTTGGGATGCTGCTAGTGGTGCTTTAACCCCTGATAATTGGGCTATTTCTCCAGCAATTGATGTGGCAGATGCTATTAATCTTTCGTTGAAGTATAAGGTAAGTGCACAAGACGCTGATTACCCTGCTGAAACGTATACCGTATATGTATCTTCAGGTAATACAATTGATGATTTTATGAATACATCAATAACAGTTAGTTTTACAGAAACATTGACAGCTGACTATGCAGGTACTGACTTGTTTGATAGAGAATTAGATATAGCGTCACTTAGTGATAACGAAACTATATACGTAGCATTTAGGCACCACGATTCTATTGACCAGTTTGTTGTTAATTTTGATGATGTTACAGTAGAAGCAGAAAACGTTTTATCTGTATCAGACTTAAGTGCAAAATCAACAGCCATATATCCAAACCCAGTAAAAGATGCTTTCCAAGTTAAATTATCGAATCAATTTAATGCAGAAAATGTAACCGTAACCATTACTGACATGACTGGTAAAAAAGTACAAACATTTGCATCAGCATCATCTTACAATGTGTCTAAACTACCAGCAGGTGTTTATGTTGTAAAAATAACTGATGGTGTAAATACTAACGTTCAAAAACTAATTAAAAAATAATAGAATTGTTTTTTTACTAAAATTAAAACTACCCCAAAAGGGTGGTTTTTTAATGTGCTTCTAATAAATATTTGTTGTTTTCATGTTAAACTATTGTTGAATATATGGAAAAAGGTTCGACAACTTGGTTATTGGCGAGAGAAGCAACAAGACAGCCAAGCAACTCTGGAAGGATAGAACATCATAAAACGAATGCAATAGCAAGTGATTATTGGGGAGCATATAAAGAGGTTGTTCCCAAATAAAAACACATTCAGTTTTAAATATATGTTAAGATGACTTGATAAAGTAAACGTAGAAATGCGATGAATAGCTATGGCATATAACTTAAAAATAGATTAACTATAATATTCCGAAATTTCTTTTTTTCTTGCCTATTTTTTAACTCACAAAAAAGCAAACTAACAATAATAAAACAACGTAAAAAGAAAATCGCCTGAAAGTTATCTTTTTAGGCGATTTTCTTTTTACGTTGTTTTATCAATTAATTTTTTATAAATTTTATATTTTCCTTAGAATCTTTACCTTGTAATTGAAGTAAATAAGTTCCTTTTGGAAGATTGTTGATGTTAATTTTATTATTTAACACTTTTCCTTGTTTTACTATTTGTCCGGCTACATTTATTATGTTATAAGAGAAATTTTGAGCTGTTTTAGCGTTAATGTTTAGTATGTTTTTAGCGGGAATAGGTGATACAGTTATTTTTGAGTTAGTTAAGTCACTTACACTTAATTTTTCACAAGTGTCACCAGTTAATACTCCTACGGCACACCAAGCATTTTTAACAGCGGTTACTTCTGCTGATTCATCTCCATAAAGTACAGCTGCCTCTTGAAGTGTAAAGTCTGAAACATCAGCAAACTGAGATTGAGATTGTACATAGTTGACTTGTGTAGAGTATACTAAATCGGCCGCTTTTTTAAATCCAATTCCTGTTACATTATAGTTAAAACCATTGTCGTTAGTGCCAGACCCTCCATCCACTAATAAATAATACCAGTAGTTTAGTACACCAGAATTTGTGTGAACCCCGCAATTATCATTTTCTGTTCCGAAGGGTACTTCACAACCTTCTTCCGTAGCATCTGCCCAAAATTCACCTTTGTAAGTGTTAGGTTGGTTAAACATTTTAGGGTTTTCCATCGAACGAATATAATTTGACCCTGATATTACAAAGTCGTCACCCATTATCCAGTTCTGTTTTTCAGGTGCGTATTTTGCTTCAATAGTAGCCCCCCAGATGTCAGCAAAACCTTCATCCATGGCTCCAGGTTCTCTTTCATACACTAAATTTCCAGAGGCATTATCTACACCATGTGCAAATTCATGAGAAATGAGATCTACAGAAGCTAAAATGTCCACAACTCCTTCGCCAGTACTAGGGTTGTAATCTCCACTTCCAATAAACATAAAGGCTCCTTTAAATCCTAATTCAGGGTTTAATGGAAATAAAGGAGTCCATAATGCATTATTAAAGCTATTAAGTCCAATCATAGAATGAACGAAACTTACCACAGGTCCGTTTTCATTATCGAAACCGTCTCTGTTATATTCATTTTTAAAGAAATCATGTACTTTAGAAAAGGCCCAATGAGCGTTTAGAGCACCATCATCTTTTGTAACTGCGTATTCTTCTGAGGTCCAATTATTGTCTTGATCAATATATTCCTTGGCAGTGTTTTCAGCTTTTTCAACTCCATCAGGACCATTTGTTAAGAGTTCAATTATAACATTGAAATAGGGCTTCCGCTCATAGTTTTTTGTTTTTAGATTACGACTTGCATCTCTTAATATATAGCCACTATCTGTTGATGTAGTTTCTATTTGTTGTAATCCGTTGTACCGTGTTTCGGCGTTTCCTGTTTCGAGTACAGCAACAAGATTTTTTTGTGATTTTTTACTAAGGTTTTTGATGTTTTCTATGTACTCAGCTTGTTCTTTATTTAGAACAGTTGATTTTTTTTGATGAGATTTTATAATAGGTAATTTTTTAAGGATTTTACCAGTATTTGCATCCATGTAAACATGTTCTACCCCGTTAGTTTTAGAAAGCATAACAAATTGATAAGCATATTTGTCATTGATTCCGTCTAAGACAGATTTTGGTAAAATATATAGTTTACCTGTTGGTGTTAGTTCTTTTGTATTATTTAATGTTTCAGCATAATCGCTATCCAAATTAGTTAATCCTATCTGTAAGATTTCTGAGGCTGGTTTTAGTGTGGTTAAATCGTCGGTTAAATCAATGTTTGAAAAATCACCATTTACAGAGGTTATAATTCCATTTTTTGAATGCACAGAATAAGCATTAAATAATACTTCTACGCCATTATAAAAATGTTTGAAATGTAAATGCTTAGAGCCAAACACATCATTTTCCTCTTTGCTTTTTTCTAACGAGTTATTTTTAGATAAACTTAGTAGATTCTCGAGAAGTGGAATAGCTTCATCTAATGAGATGTTGGCACTTTGTTTGAAAGATGCAAATTTAATGATACCTTCGTGGTTCGTTTTGGTTGTTTTCACAAAATTTTTATTCAAGTAATTTTGAGAAAATAAGAACGAACTAATTAAAAAGATACCAAGAAGTGAGTTTTTTTTCATAATGGTTTATTTTAATATAAATAAATAATGCTGGCAAAATTAAGTTAACTTATTATATTTATCATAATTTTAACATATTCATGAGTATTCATATAAATAATCTATCAAAAAAATATGGTAATCAAAAGGCTTTAGACGGAGTTTCTTTTTCGATTAAAAATGGTGAGGTTGTGGGTTTACTAGGGCCAAACGGAGCAGGTAAGTCTACTTTAATGAAAAGTATTACAGGTGCTATAACGCCAAGTAGTGGTTCTGTTTTGGTAGATGATTTTTCGGTAATAGAACAGCCTATTAAAACAAAATCAAGCATTGGTTTTTTACCTGAAAATAATCCATTATATTATGATATGTATGTGAAAGAGTATTTGCGTTTTGTAGCGAATATTAGAAAAGTAAAAAAAGATAATATACAACCCATTATAGAGAAGGTAGGTTTAGAGAGTGAATCTCATAAAAAAATAAATCAACTTTCTAAAGGTTATAAACAACGTGTAGGTTTGGCGAGTGCTATTTTGTCTAATCCTGAAATTTTAATTTTAGATGAACCAACCAATGGTTTAGACCCTAATCAAATTATAGAAATACGTGAGGTAATACGTGAAATTGGAAAGCAAAAAACGGTAATACTTTCTACGCATATTATGCAGGAGGTTGAGGCATTATGCTCTCGTGTTATTTTATTAAATCAAGGAAGAATAATTGCCGATTCGCCTATTGCTGAATTTAAAGGTCAATACCAAAGTTTGGAGGAGGCTTTTAAGCAATTAACAATGTTAAAATAAACCATTAATTTCTCCCGCTACTTTTTCATAAATAAAGCCTAAGTCTTCGGGGTTATTAACGAAATCCAAATTGTCAACTTCTATAATTAGTAATTTTCCATCTTTGTAAGATTCAATCCATTGTTCGTATTTTTCGTTTAATTTACTTAAGTACTCTATGCTTATTGAGCTTTCGTACTCACGTCCACGTAATTGAATTTGCTTAACTAATGTTGGAATGGTAGCACGTAAATAAATCAATAAGTCGGGTGCCTGTACAAAGGAATTCATTAGGTTAAAGACGCTTAAATAGTTTTCATAATCTCTGGTCATAAGCAAGCCCATGTCATGTAAATTACTAGCAAAAATATGTGCATCTTCGTGTATGGTTCTATCTTGAATTATACTTTTACCACTCTCTCTAATTTTTTTGATTTGATTAAATCGACTGCCTAGAAAATAAATTTGTAGGTTAAATGCCCACTTCTCCATATTATTATAAAAATCATCCAAATAAGGGTTTCTATCAACATCTTCAAATTGAGGTTCCCAGTTAAAATTTTTCGATAATAATTGGGTTAGGGTTGTTTTTCCAGCACCTATATTCCCAGCAATTGCAATATGCATGTTGTTAAAATTAAAAGATTAAGTATTTTGGTAAATATAAACATCCTTTCCATTTAAGACAAAAAGATAGTTTGAATTTATGCTAAAAAAATCGGCACGGTGTTGTAACGTTAACTCTTGGGTTGATTTATCTTTTAGATTCATAACATAAATGGCATTATTGGTTAAATAATAAAGGTTGTTTTTTATAATTTTTACTTGTTGGTGAGCAACAAATGGTATGCTTTCTTTTAGGTTTGCAAACTCATCGAACACTAATATTTTTTGAGTTCCAAAAAGGTAAGTTTTATGATTTTGATAGATTAAGCAATCAAAAAAATCATTGGCAGACTTTTCGTTAAGAATAACAGATTTATTCATCACAGTATTACTTTGGTAGTTCCATAAAATTAACCGCTGAATGACAGGGTCGTAACCCCATAAATAGTTATTATCTACTAACGTAGTTAATGTTGGCGTAAAGTTAGCCTCCGTTGGAAAATTAATAGCATCTTGGCTGGGATTGAGTTGATTATCTAAAATAATAAGATCAAATAAAAAAGACTTTACCGTAATTTGCAAAACATTTTGTGCGTTTAAATCCTCTAAAACTGATTGATTACTGTACGATTTTATTTTTTTACTTTGGTAATCAATTTGCTTTAACTCCGAGAAGTTTTTTAGGTAATATATATTATTAAAGTCATCAACATCAAAATCAGTAATACTATCATTTTCGGCAATGCTTATAGAATCTGTAAGCACCCAATTAACTTGTGCAAAGCTAAAAATAGCACAATAAAAAAAGCCAAATACAACAATAAAACTATGGCTTATTTGACTTTTCATATTTAATTATTTTGTGACCCCGACAGGATTCAAACCTGTAACCCTCAGAGCCGAAATCTGATATTCTATTCAATTGAACTACGGAGCCTTAATTGTAGACAAAAATAGAAATAATGAGTTGATATTTACCAAATCAATCGTTAAAATTTTCTTTTCTAGTTTTGTCATAGAATTTTAAAACTATCTAAGTAACAAAAATTTACATAATTTATTAACCATAGCCGTTTCAATCAACAATTCAAAACTTTTTTCTACCTTGCACTTTTATGAATAAAAAACAATTACGATACGATAAAGCCTACCTAAGAATGGCATTAGAATGGGCAAAACTATCACATTGTCAAAGAAGACAAGTGGGAGCTATTATTGTTAAAGATAGAATGATTATTTCTGACGGATTTAATGGAACACCTGTAGGTTTCGAGAATTATTGTGAAGACGACCAAGGATATACCAAATGGTATGTATTACACGCCGAAGCCAATGCCATACTAAAAGTAGCAGCCTCAACACAGTCATGTAACAACGCTACATTATACATAACACTTTCTCCTTGCAAAGAATGCAGTAAGCTTATTCATCAATCAGGCATTAAAAGAATAGTTTATTGTGAAAAATATAAAGACGAATCAGGATTAGAATTCTTAGAAAAAGCAGGTGTTAGCATTAATCAAATCCCTTTAGACGAAGTTGCTAAATGAAAAAGTTTTTCATCATACTCAATATAATACTAACGCTAATCATCATATTTTTTGCAGGATTTTTAGTCGGGAAAAAATACGACTTAACGGTAGACGAAAACGATAAACTTGTAGGAGTTGCTTATAGTGCTAATGAACAAAAAATAAGAAGACTAATGTCTTTAATAGATAAGCAATATGTAGACGATGTAAATTCCGACAGCCTAATAGACAATGCCATAAGTTACGTATTAAGTAACCTAGATCCGCACACTACTTATTTAGACAAAAAAACACTACAACGTGTAAGCGAAGAAATGGACGGAACTTACGTTGGAATAGGTATACAATATCAAATAATAGAAGACACAGTGGTTGTAAGTCAAGTATTAAAAAATAGCCCAAACTATAATAACCTATTATTTGGTGATAAAATTTTAAAAGTCAATAACCAATCAATCACAGGTAAATCATCAGAAATAATAGAAACTTTATTTAAAGGTGAGCAAGCTACCGAAGTAAAAGTAGAAATTAAGAGATTCAATCAAATAAAAAATCTAACCATAAAAAGAGGAAACGTATCCATAAAAAGTGTTATAGCCTCGCATATGATTAACAATAAAGTAGGTTACATAAAATTAGTAAGGTTTGCCGAACATTCTGCCGAAGAAGTTCACCAAGCCTTAGTAGAGCTAAAAAACAAAGGCATGCAATCTCTTATTTTAGATTTACGAGGTAATCCAGGAGGAATAATGACTGTTGCCGAAGCTATTGCCGATGAATTTCTAAAAAACAAAGAACTTATAGTTTATACACAAGACAGAGATGAAAAAAGAAAATACATATATGCCACCTCAAAAGGCGAATTCGAGAATGGTAACGTTTATGTTTTGATTGATGAAAGTTCCGCATCAGCAAGTGAGATTGTAGCAGGTGCTTTACAAGAATATGGAAGAGGTACCATAATAGGTCGGCGTTCTTTTGGTAAAGGGTTAGTTCAGAGAGAATTGAGCTTAGGCGATGGCACAAGAATAAGACTTACCGTTGCTCGTTATTTTACCCCGTCGGGCCGCTCTATTCAACGACCTTATGCTGACGGTAAAGAGGCCTATTCCGATGAGATTTATGAACGAGTAAACAACGGAGAACTATACAATAAAGATAGCATTAAAGTAAACAAAACCTTAAAATATAAAGCACCTTCAGGTAAAATTGTTTATGGCGGTGGTGGTATAGTTCCAGATGAATTTGTGTCTATAGATACGCTTAAAATAAGCAAATGGCTATATAAATACAGCGGCTCTAGTACCACTCAAAATTTTATATTCAATCAAATCAAAAATAATCAATTTCATCCACTGTTTGCTAATCCAGAACTGTTTATTAAATACTATGATATTACAGACGCTTACCTTGATTTTTTTGATATTTTAGGAACAAAACCTGAATATTTAGACGAAGCAAGTAAAAATTACCTAAAAAATTATTTAAAAGCAGCTATTTTAGGGCAAGCCTTTGGAACCGAAACATTTTACAAAGTTTGGAACAATGAAGACAACATGGTAAAACGTGCATTAATTTTAGAAGACTCAACTCAATAATGACCTGGAGTTTAGCCATACAAGATTATACTTCGTATTTAAAATTAGAAAAATCATTGGCAAAAAATACCATTGAAAATTATATACGTGATTTAAATAAATTAGTAAACTTTACACATTCTAATCCTTTAAAAATCACAAAAAATGAAGTTGAAGAATTTATATACCAATATGCTAAATTAGGATTTAGTGAGCGTTCTCAAGCTCGATTAATCTCCTCATTAAAAAGCTTTTTTAATTATTTGCAATTAGAAGATTGGCGAATAGACAATCCTGCCGAATTACTAGAAAGCCCAAAATTAGGACTTAAACTGCCCGACGTTTTATCAACAAAAGAGATTGACGATTTAATTGCACAAATAGATTTAAGTAAACCCGAAGGTGAACGCAATAGAGCTATTTTAGAAACTCTTTATGGTTGTGGATTGCGAGTTTCAGAACTTACAAACCTTAAAATGTCGGACTTATTTTTTAAAGAAAATTTTATTAGAGTTATAGGTAAAGGCAATAAGCAACGCCTTATTCCAATCTCCGATTATACCATAAAATACATCAATCTGTATAAAGACCATGTACGAGTGCATCAAAAAATAAAACATGAATACAAAGATTTTTTATTTTTGAATAGATGGGGTAAAAACCTAACTCGAGTAATGATTTTCACCATAATTAAAGACTTAAAAACTAAAGTAGGATTCCATAAACAGGTTAGTCCGCACAGTTTTCGTCACTCATTTGCCACTCACTTACTTAAAAATGGTGCCGATTTACGCTCCATTCAATTAATGCTTGGTCATGAAAGCATTACAACTACCGAAATCTATACGCATTTAGACGATAGTTCTTTGCGTGAAGCCATACTTAATCATCACCCAAGAAACAAACCATGAGTTACTTTAAATTTTGTCCCAATTGCAGCTCTCAACAAATTAATTTTGAAAATAACAAACGACTAGAATGTTTTGACTGTGGATTGGTATACTATCAAAATGTAGCAACTGCAGTTGCTGTAATTTTATTACGAGAAGATGAGGTATTATTTACCATTCGTAATAAAGAACCTAAAAAAGGATTGTTGGATTTGCCAGGAGGTTTTACCGACCCAGACGAAACCGCCGAACAAACTTGTAAACGAGAGTTAAAAGAAGAATTGAATATAGATATTCCATTACAGCATTTTACTTATTTCACTTCCCAACCAAATAATTATTCATACAGAGGAATTCCTTACAAAACAGAAGATTTAGTTTTTATAGCCGAGTTTCCAGTTAGTCAAAAAATGACGCTGGCTAAGGATGAAATTAAAAACGTGCAATGGATAAAAATAACCGATATTGATTTAGAAAGCATAGGTTTTGACTCCTTACGAAAAGCTATAAAAAACTTTATAAAACAAAAATTAGCGGTATAATATTTGTTAGTTATAAAGTATGAAAAATCTACCTATTATAATAATAGCCTTAATGTTTACGCTAAGTTGTAGTACTCAAAAAACAGCTATAGATTACGACCGTTCTTTTGATTTTAATACCATTACAACGTATGAATTATCTATTGATTCAACAAGTGTAAATGAGTTCGATGCCACTAGAATATCAACAGCCTTACAGGAAAATTTATTAACCAAAGGTATAACAAAAGCTAATAATGCCAATGTACTTATAAAAATAACCAACCAAGAACGCATAGTGGAAAACCAAAACTCAAACGTAGGAATAGGCGTGGGAGGCGGAAACCATGGTTTTGGTAGCAGTGTTTCTATTGGTATTCCTATTAATACACAAAAACTGAATCAGAATTATCAAATTATATTTTATAAACAACCCGAAAATCTAATGATTTGGCAAGGTATATTAGAATTGACTATGCCTGTAAATGCCTCACCTGAACTAAGGAATGCCAATATTACAAAGGGTGTGCAAAAATTGTTTGCGGAATATCCGCCAAGTAAGTAATATAGTTAGACTTTATTGTTTACACTAACTCCGTATACTTAACAATCTCTAACCCATAACCGCTAACGCTACGTTTATTGTTTATATTACGGGTAATAAGGTTTATGTTTTTTATGCCTAAATCTTTAATGATTTGTGCTCCAATCCCATAATCTAGGCTGTCCATAGGTAAACTTCCAGAGGCTACATTACCGTTTAAAAATTGTTTAAATTGATTCATTTTAGCCAATAATAATTCAGAATCAGTTAAATTATTAATAAAAATAATAACGCCTTTTTCTTCCTGTTCAATAATTTTAGAAGTAGCTTTTAGTAAGGGTGTTTCACCATGGAGTAGAGCATTAAATAAGTCATAATAACTATTGGTAGATTTTACTCTTACAGGTACAACGTCATCGTTACTCCAATTTCCTTTTTTTAGTGCAAAATGAATTTGGTCGTTGGTGGTTTGTTTATAAGAGATTAATTCAAAATCACCAAAAAAAGTTTTTGCAGGAAAACTTTCTATGCGTTCAATTAACGAATCATTTTTTAAACGATAAGCAATTAAATCTTGAATTGAAATTATTTTTAATTGAAAGTGTTCGGCTATTTTTAATAGTTCGGGTAACCGTGCCATGGTTCCGTCTTCGTTCATAATTTCAACAATAACGCCACCAGGCTGTAGTCCTGCTAATTGAGTTAGGTCAACAGCAGCTTCTGTATGTCCAGGTCTTCTTAGTACGCCACCTGTTTTGGCACGTAATGGGAAAATATGCCCAGGTCTAGCTAGGTCGGTAGCTTTTGTATTTTTATTGATTAATGCCATTACGGTTTTTGAACGGTCAGAAGCCGATATACCTGTTGTTACACCATGTCCTAATAAGTCAACCGAAACGGTAAAGGCAGTTTCTTTTGGGTCGGTATTTACACGAACCATAGGGTGTAGGTCTAGTGCGTCGCAATGTTCTTCGGGCAATGGCACACAGTGTAGTCCTCGTCCGTACTTAGCCATAAAGTTAATGACTTCGGGTGTTGCTTTTTCGGCAGCTACAATAAAATCACCTTCGTTTTCACGGTCTTCATCGTCTACCACAATTATTATTTTACCTTCACGAATATCGTTTATGGCTTCTTCTATTGTATTGAGTTGTGTATTTATTGCTGTTTTCATTTTTATTGATATCTACTGTGTTCGTTTGCTTTAGGTTTACTAGGAATTATTTTATGGAATAATTTTAATATAGGATCGGTATAATTACTTAGGCTAAATAGACCAGAGTCATTATTTGCTTTGTAAAAAAGGATTATAGATAAGGGAAAAAATACAATGTTAGCAGCCCAAGCTGAAAAATTAGGGTCTAACACTCCATTTTTATTCATGTTTTCTGTAGAGAAATTAATAATGTAATATGTTATAAATATAATAAGAGATATGATTACAGGCATACCTATACCACCTTTTTTTACAATGGCTCCTAGGGGTGCTCCAATGAGGAAGAAAACAACACAGGTAAAGGCGTAGGAGAGGTTCCGGCGTAAGTGTAATTTACTTTTGGCTTGTATTTTGTTCCGAAATGAAATTTCTTCTGCTTGATTGGCAAAGCTGCTTTTTTCTCTATCTACGTTAGCTATGGCATCTTTTATAATTAGGTTTTTTTTGTTTTCGTCTATTTTATTGATTGTTAAAAAGACTTGTTTTTTTATGGTTGAATCGGTGAGGTTATTGTTTTGATAAAAGTTACGTCTGAATACATTTTGTTGGATTGATTTTAAAATAGTATCGTTTTGAATTTGGATTGAGTCAATTCGTTTGGCTAGTTTTTTACCATTTAAAAATTTATAATTATCGTTTATATTTTCTGCATCCATTTCTTTCTCCATTAACTCGGTAATGTCTAAGTATAGATTCATAGTATCGAACTGGATGATTTGATTGGGCTGTTTTTTTCTTTCGGCGGTTGTTTTTCCAGCTACGTCATCAGAATAAATAAATCCATTAAATAATTCTAGTTTAAGGTATCTAGGGTCTATATTGTCTTTGGCTAGTACTCCTTTTTTTGAGAGTATGGTTTGTTTGTCTTCGCTATAGTTTGCGTTGGCATGTATAAACACGTCTTCTAAAAATTCTTGATTATCACCAGTTATTTTGTTTATACGCATGCTATAGCCAGGAATGTTTTCTATAAAAATACCTTCGCGTAAGTTAAGTGCAGGTTTGGTTTGAAATATATTGAACAGTAGATTTTTAGCTTTTCTTTGTGAGTAGGGCATTACATGATCACCAAAAAAATATAATCCTACTGAGAGTAAGCATACAAAGCTTAAAAGAGGTAGCATAATTCTAAATAAAGAAATACCCGAAGCTTTCATTGCAGCTAGTTCGTAACGTTCACCTAAGCCACCAAATGCCATTATTGACCCTAGTAGTACGGTAAGTGGCAATACAATTTGTATGACATTAATACCTAAGTAAAATAGTAGTTTGGCAATAGTAAACCAGTCTAGCCCTTTACCTGCATATTCTTCCAGTTCTTGCCATGCAAATTGAACAATGAAAATAAAAAAACAAGATGCTAAAGATAAAAATAAATGGACCTATAAAGGTTTTAATGGTATACCAGTCGAGTTTTCTTAACATTTAAATTTCGGTTATAAAATAGCCGTCGCTTTTATATTTCTTAGCGTCAAAGTTAAATAATTCTTTAGGTATTATAAGGTTTTCTAGATTTTCTTTTACAGTTAGTATTAGTGTGTTTTTATTTTTGCTTATTTCTTGGTATTGGTAGAGTAGGTTACTACTGGTGTATATTCCTACCAATGCATATTGTATGTCTTTATTATCAGTAGGAGTTAGTTTTATGTATTGTACTTTTTTACCACCAATGGTTTTGGTTTCACCTAATGAATAGGTATAACCAGTTTTGTACATAGATAGCACTTTGGTTGGGGTTTAAAAATTCTTGACTATCTTTATTAGGGGTTGAAATGGTAACTTCTTTATCTTCTTTAGAAATGGTAATTAATTTCTTTCCATTATAGATTTGATTAATATCATCAACGTTTAAATAAAAGTTTTCATTAATGGCAAAAACTTCACCTGTTTTTTGTTGTTGTACTTGATTTCCATTTTTCATTTCAAAATCAAACTTAATGTAATAGGAGGTTTTATCTTTGTAAGATTCACTTATTTTATCTAACCATTCTTTAGCTGTTTGAGCTTGTGGTGCTTGGTTATCAAAAAAAATGTTACTATAAGGGCTACAATATTTTTCATCATTATTTTTTAATTTAAACTACCCAACAACTGTTCCAAACTAACTTCGTCAGTTATTAAAACTTGACGAGCTTTACTCCCTTCGAATGGGCCAACTACGCCTGCTGCTTCTAGTTGATCAATAATTCTTCCTGCTCGGTTGTAACCTAATTTTAATTTTCTTTGCAATAAAGATGCTGAACCTTGTTGAGCTATTACAATTACACGAGCTGCGTCTTCAAATAGGGCATCTCTATCATCTAAATCTACATCGTTACTTTTGCCACTTTCGTTACCTTCATATTCAGGAAGCAAAAAGGCATCAGGGTAGGCTTTTTGACTACCAATGAATTCGGTAATTTCGTCTACTTCTGGGGTGTCTACAAAAGCACATTGAAGTCTTACTAATTCATTACCGTTTGTAAATAACATATCTCCTTTACCAATTAATTGGTCGGCACCAGAGGTGTCTAATATGGTTCGGGAGTCTATTTTAGACATAACACGGAATGCTACACGTGCAGGAAAGTTAGCTTTAATGGTTCCTGTAATTACATTTACCGATGGTCGTTGTGTGGCTATAATTAAGTGGATACCAACGGCTCTTGCTAATTGGGCTAAACGAGCAATAGGCATTTCTACTTCTTTACCTGCGGTCATTATTAAATCGGCAAATTCATCTACTACTAACACAATATAGGGTAAGAATCGGTGTCCGTTTTCAGGGTTTAATCTACGCTGTTTAAATTTTTGATTGTACTCTCTTAGATTTCTAACAAATGCATTTTTTAAGAGTTCGTAGCGTTCATCCATTTCAATACAAAGAGAATTTAAAGTGTTGATTACCTTTGCGTTGTCGGTGATAATGGCTTCTTCACTATCAGGTAGTTTTGCTAAGTAGTGGCGTTCTATTTTAGAGTACAGTGTTAACTCTACTTTTTTAGGATCGACTAATACAAATTTTAATTCAGATGGATGTCTTTTGTACAATAAAGAGGTTATAATAGCATTTAATCCTACTGATTTTCCTTGCCCTGTTGCTCCTGCCATTAATAAGTGTGGCATTTTGGCTAAATCGGCAATATAAGTTTCATTAGAAATAGTTTTACCAAAAGCAATTGGTAATTCCATTTTTGTTTGTTGAAATTTTTGTGATACAATGACCGAACGCATAGAAACAATGGTAGGATGACTATTTGGGACTTCTATACCAATGGTTCCTTTTCCTGGAATTGGAGCAATAATTCGTATGCCTAACGCACTTAAACTTAAAGCGATATCATCTTCTAGATTTTTAATTTTTGAAATTCTAACGCCAGCATCGGGCACAATTTCGTATAGCGTAACTGTTGGTCCAATGGTTGCTTTTATTTGTGAAATGCCTATGCCATAATTGGCTAGTGTTTCTATAATTTTATTTTTATTTCGCTCTAGTTCTTGTTGATTGATGGTTACATTTTCACCCACATCATATTTTTTTAATAACTCTAGCGGGGGGAATTTGAACCCAGGTAAATCTAAGGTAGGATCATATTCACCATGTTTTTGAACGAGGTTAGTCGATAATTCTTCTACAATTTCTTCTTCTTTTGGTTTTTCTACAGTCAAAGTTAAATCGTCTGCAATATCTTCTTGTTCAGTTGTTTGTTTGCCAACGATTAGTGTTTCAGTAGCCGTTGTTGAATTAATTTTGGTTACATCGTCTTTTAAAGTAGGAGTAATTTCTTCATCTGTTAATTCTAAATCTTCATCGTTAGAGTCATCTACTAAGCCATCATCATTCACAGCGTTTTGATTTAAATCTTTTGATTTTTTTTCTACAAAAGATGAGAGTTTTTCGGGCGTAATTTTCCAGTTAATGATTATGTATAACAAGAGACTTATAAAAATAGCAATACCTACGCCTACTTTTCCTATTAAGGAATTTAAATAATCGTTTATTTCAAAGCCCATTACACCGTGTAAGGCATCAATTTTTGTTATAAAACCCAAAAAAATGGGTAACCAAATTAAAAAGAACAGACTGTTGTAGAATAGTTTAAAAGGTTTTAAGAATTTAAAATTAAATAATAGTTTAGCTCCTAGTGATAGAAAAAATAACGGAAGAAAAAAGGAAATGACACCAATACCATGGTAAATGAATAATTCTCCTAAAAATGCACCAAGTTTACCTAACATATTTTTTGCCACCACCTCGCGACTAAAAAAATCGGCAATTTGGCTTTGGTCTTCTTTATAATTAATTAGATACGAGATAAAAGAAATTAATAAAATTAAACCAATGGCAATTGAAATAACGCCAAAAATGGTTTTAAAAATATTTTTATTTGAATTAGTTTTAGATGTATCGTTTATTTTTGACATTATATATAAATAGTGTATTTTTTAACATCACAAAACTAACAAAAACTTTTGTCAACTAAAATCTAAGTTTGTACAATAAAAATAAATCACAAATACAAATTTTTATACCGAATTAAAACTTTTATATTTGCTGGGTAAGATGGAAAATTTTGTTGTTTCAGCTAGAAAATACAGACCACTACAGTTTAAAGACGTAGTTGGTCAGCAGGCTATTACCTCTACTTTAGAGCAAGCCATTGCCAATAATCAATTAGCACAGGCTATGTTGTTTTGTGGCCCAAGAGGCGTTGGTAAAACTACCTGTGCTAGAATTTTAGCAAGAAAAATAAACGAAGAAAATAACGAAGGTGAACAGGATTTTGCCTTTAATATTTTTGAGCTAGATGCAGCTTCTAATAATTCAGTGGATGATATTAGGAATTTAATAGACCAAGTACGGTTTGCTCCACAGCAAGGAAAGTATAAGGTTTATATTATAGATGAGGTTCATATGCTTTCTACATCAGCATTCAATGCTTTTTTAAAAACATTAGAAGAACCACCACCACACGCCCATTTTTATTTTAGCTACTACCGAGAAGCATAAAATAATACCTACCATTTTGTCGCGTTGTCAAATCTATGACTTTAAAAGAATAACGATTGAAGACATGACTACGCATTTAAAAGAAATAGTACAAAATGAAAATATAAATTTTGAAGAAGATGCTTTGCATTTAATTGCTCAAAAAGCAGATGGTGCTTTGCGAGACGCTTTGTCTATTTTTGATAGAATGGTAACCTTTACTAATAAAAACCTAACCCTAGCTAAAGTAGCCGAAAATCTAAATGTTTTAGACTATGATTACTATTTTAAAATTATAGAATCAGCGTTAAAAAATGATATTTCTTCAGTTTTAGTTCAACTCAACAATATATTAAATCTTGGATTCGATGCACACCTATTCATTAGTGGGCTAGGCGGTCATTGTAGAGATTTATTGGTAGCCAAAGTACCACAAACTGTAAGCTTATTACAAGTTGGTGAAAAAACAAAAGAAAGGTATTTAGAGCAATCCAAATTATGTGAAAACCAATTCTTAATAGATGCGATAGAAATTTGCAATACTGCCGATATAAACTATAAAACCAGTAAAAACACACGCCTAACAGTTGAAATCGCCTTAATGCAATTAGCCTCTATTACAGCTAACGGGAGTGATCGAAAAAAAAAAAGTTTAGCATAATTCCACCTCCCCAACAGGTAGTAACCACTCCTAAAAAAGAAGTCTCTAACGTTGATCAAAAAGAAGAAATAAATCAAGTAAAAGCCAATAAACTAGTCGAAGTTCAACAAATCAAACGAGTTCAAAAACCTATAAAATCTGACCGAAAAAAAGATGATTTTAACCTTAAAAATATATTTGTAGAAGAAGAAAACAAAGAATACATAGCTGAAGACTTAAGCGGAAGACCAAAAGATGTTTTTGCTCAAGAACAGCTAACAAAAGTTTGGACAGGTTTCTTAAACCAACTAAAACAAGAAAATAATATTCCAGTTTATAATGCTTTACATATAGCACAAGTTAAAAAAATAGCCGAAAATAAAATAAAATTTACACTCGACTCCGCTAGTTTATTAACAGAATTCGAATTGCAAAAAGAAAACTTAATTAATCATTTAAGGAAAGATTTGAACAATTATAACATAGAAGTTTTAACAGAAATAGTAGAAAATAAGCAAAAAAAATATATACTCACTAAAAAGGATATTTTTGAACAAATGACTAAGAAAAATCCAAATCTCATCAAATTAAAAGACGAATTTGGATTAAACATAGAGGAATAGATTGTAATCAATAAGAATATTCATAAATTTACCAAAAAAATTACAAACAAAATGAAAAAAATAATTGTATTGGCTTTCGCAGGTTTAGCCATAGCATCTTGCGACAAAGTTGGAACATCATCTAAAACAGTAACCAATTTAGAAACAGAAGATCAAAAAGCAGCTTACGCTTATGGTGTGACTCTAGGGCAACAGACTGAAAATTACTCACAAAATGCTAGTGAAGATAGTTTGGACTATGATGAAGTTAAAAAAGGATTAGTAGATTACCTCAACAGAGACGGTAAAAAAAGAACGTCTTATGCTTATGGGCAAAGTTTAGGCCTATCTATGGATAATATTTTAAAAAGACAAAAATTAGAAGGTAAATTTGACAAAGATGTTGTAGTGCAAGCCTTAATGAATTATTTACAGGGAGATTCTCTTTTAATAGCAAAAGATTCTGTTATGCCAATTTTACAAGTATATGCTACCAAAAATCAAGAGTTGTTAGCTAAAAATGCTTTAGAAAAAAGCAATAAATTTATTACTGAAACCAAATCCAAAAAAGGAGTTCAATCTACCGAAAGCGGTTTATTGTATGAAGTTTTAAAAGAAGGTGATGGTGAAAAGCCAACAGCCAACAGCCAAGTAGAAGTAAAATACAAAGGAACATTAATTGACGGAAAAGTATTTGACAGTACAGAAAAACATGGTGGTGAACCAGCAACATTTAATGTAGGACAAGTAATTCCAGGTTGGACTGAAGGTTTACAATTAATGAAAGCAGGCTCTAAATATAAATTTTATATACCCGCTAATTTGGCTTATGGCGAAAGGGGGAGCGGTGCAAATATTGGTCCAAATGAAGCATTAATATTTGAGGTAGAATTATTAAGCACTAAAGTAGCTCCCGAACAACCAGCCGCTAATTCTAACGAGGGTACTACATTAACTGCTGAGCAAATGAAGCAGCTACAAGAACAAATACAAAGACAACAACAAGGTAATTAACCTTTATTGTATAGCTACAAGATCTAAAGAGGTCGTTCT
>JASJYW010000027.1:68576684-68666825 GCA_030386875.1 Morinoia aosen
ACTATTAAAAAACTTACCTGAAGATAAATACGATATAGACTTATTACTTAACTTAAAATCAGGAAAATACTTGTCTGAAGTGCCATCATGGGTAAATGTGCTTCATATATTTAAAGGTGAAATGATAACCACAAATCGCCTTCAAGATATACCCGAAAAAAGCTTATAGAGTAATTACAGAAAAACTATTACTACTATTTCCTAGTATATTATATAAACACATTCTTAAAAATAAAAAGTATGATGTTGAATTTGCTGCTATTCATGGATTTTTAGACGAAATAACTAAAAGTCCACAAAAGCAATCTAAAAAAATAGTATGGATTCATAACGACTTATCTAGTATTCCCGAATATACGCCAGCACGCATTCGTCAATTTTTCAATTTTCATAAAATAATGGTAATCTCAGAAAAAATTGAGCAATTATTCTATAGTTTGGCACAAAATCAAGAAGAAAAAAATAAAATTGTACGTATTTATAATCCGCTAGATACCAATGAAATAGTAAAAAAATCTACCCAAAAAATAAAGAATTATACTTTTTCCGAAACCGAAAAAACATTCATATCAGTAGGTACGGTATTTCCACAAAAAGGTTTTGATAGGTTGATTAAAACCCACAAAAAATTGTTAGAAGAAGGCTTAAAGCATCATATTTTAATAGTAGGAGATGGCTATGATTTTGATAATATTAAAAAATTAGTTGAAAAAGAAAATGTAAAAAAAAACGGTAACTATGTTAGGGTTTACCAATAACCCATACCCATATTTTAAAAAGGCAGATTTTTACATTCTATCGTCTCGATACGAAGGATTCCCAACAGTTCTTTTTGAAGCCATAACCTTACAAAAAACCATTGTAGCTACCGAAGTTTCGGGTGTAAAAGAAATGTTGAATAATGGAGAGTTAGGGTTAATTGTAGAAAACTCAGAACAAGGAATTTACAATGGAATGAAGCAAATATTAACGAAACCCGAATTAGCAGAACAGTATAAGGCTAAAATGACTAATTTTGTAATGCCGTTTTCTTTAGAAAATTCAGTAGCACATATAGAACAAATAATAGATAATTTATAAATGCCAAGCATAATTCAAAAAGATTATTACAGAAAAACGGGTAAAATAGAATCTTTACCCTTATTAAAAGGTTTTTTTGATCCAAGTTTTAGGTTTATCTATTTTTTAAGAAAAGCCCAACAAACATCCTCTAAAAACCCAATAAGTATAATATATAAAGTTCTATTAAGGCGGTATCAAATTAAGTATGGCTTTCAAATATCGTACAAAACAACTATTGGTGAAGGATTTTACTTAGGGCATTGGGGTACTGTTGTGGTAAATCCAAAATCTACCATTGGTAAAAATTGTAATTTGGCACATGGTGTAACTATTGGGCAAACCAATAGAGGCAAAAAAAAAGGTGTTCCAACAATAGGTAATCAAGTTTGGATTGGAACTAATGCAGTAATAGTAGGCAATGTAACTATTGGCGATAATGTACTTATAGCTCCAAATAGTTATGTAACAGAAAGCGTTCCTAGTAATTCAATAGTGTTAGGGAATCCCATGCAAATCATTCCATCCGAAAAAGCAACCGAAGGATATATTAACAATAAAATATAAACATGAAGCCAACATTAATGTTTATAATTCCTAATATGAACCAAGGCGGAGCCGAAAGAGTAATAGCTACTTTAATTAATGGTCTAGAAAACGATTTTGACATAACACTTTTACTATTCAAAAAAGAAGGCTATTACTTAAATTTATTACCCAAGAATTTAAAAATAATAGATATAAATGTTTCTAAAATTAGACAATCTATATTTCCTATTTTAAAGATTTTACAACAACAAAAACCAAACATTGTTTTTGGCGGATGGGGAGAAGTAAGTGCCCTGTTAGCCTTGTTTATTCCGTTATTTCCAAAAATTAAATTTATAGCTCGCGAAACCAATGTAGTCTCTCAGCATGTAAACAGAAAAGACATTAAATTCTTTTATAGATTCTATAATAGATTTCACACCATTATTGCACAAAGTGATGATATGAAGCGAGACTTAATAGAAAATTTTAACATAACGCCTACCAAAATAAAAAAAATAAATAATCCAGTAGATTTTGATTTAATTAATGAAAAACTAATCGAAAAAATAGACTTACCATTTCAATCAAATCAAAAAAACATAGTAGCAATAGGTAATTTAACTCATAGAAAAAGGTTTTGATTTGTTACTAAATGTATTCAATCATTTAAAAGAAAAAAACATACAATTACATATTTTAGGTGACGGTAATGACAAAGAAGAACTTCTTAAACAAAAAAACGAATTAGGACTCAAAAATGTACATTTTTTAGGTAAAGTCAATAATCCGTTTGTATATGTTCAACAAGCAGATTTATTTATACTTTCTTCCAGGTATGAAGGATTCCCAAATGTTTTATTAGAAGCAGGTGCTTGTGGAACCTATGCTTTAGCAAATAACTGTAAAGGAGGTATAAATGAAATAATAGAACCCAATATTAATGGCGAAATTTTAAGTATTGAAGATTCATATAATTTCGCAAAAAAAATAGAACAACTATTAACACAATCACCCAATAAAGAAAAAATTAGAAGCAGTATTTACAGTAGGTTTAATAAAAATAAAATTATAGTACAATACAATACCGTATTACAAAACCAAATTAATTGATTGAATGAAAATATCAGTAATAATACCAGTATATAACACACAACAATATTTGGCTAAATGTTTAGATTCTTTATTAAACCAAACTCTTAAAGAACTAGAAATTATTGTGGTGAATGATGGTTCTACTGATGATTCTCAAGAAATTATTAATCAATATACCCTTAAAGACACAAGAATAAAATCAATCCAAAAAAAAAATGGAGGATTAAGTGACGCTAGAAATGTAGGAATAGAAAATGCCACAGGTGAATATTTAGCCTTTGTAGATTCAGATGACTTTGTAGACGAGCAAATGTTTAATAAAATGTATGATTTAGCCAAAAAACATAATGCTGAGATTGTTTTGTGTGACCTAGAAAAAGTAAACGAACAAGGTATAGCTTTTAGAGATTTACCTCAATCGCCACAATTACCAGAAAAAATAGACTTAAGAAAAGACTTTACTTTATTTGGCGAAATGTCTTGTTTTGCCTGTAATAAAATCTTTAAAAAAGAACTATTCAATAAACATAGATTCAAAAAAGGAATCCATTTTGAAGACATAGAACTAATTCCTAAATTAATAATTGATTCAAATATTATAGCTAAAATAAATGAACCTTTTTATAAGTATTTTGAACGCCAAAACTCTATTAGTAAAACACATACCATTAAAGGGTTAGACATGTTTTTTGGCGGTAGATAATGTTACAGAATATGTCAAAAAATCAATCTATAAAAACGAGAAAAAATCAATTAAAAGATTTCAGATTTTACAAGCATACTATTCTTATTTAGCTTATTTAGCTTATGTAAAAGAGGCTTCTGTAAAGCAAAAAATGTTGAATACCTTAGCATTTAAAATGAAAGAATATGGTATTTATAAAAAGGAAATTATACAATATAAACGCTATAACGTAAATTATTTCTTTACTTTGCCAATTAAGAAGAAATTGTATTATTCAATTTCATTAATTAATTTAAAAATACTAAACTATATTTAATAATTCATGAGTTTAATTTACAATATATTATTTGTAATAATCTTAATTTCAGCATTTTTAGAATACTCTGGAAGTGTAGAGAAGAATAAATTATGGTTTTATAGTATTGTAACGGGAATGATATTTATAGCAGGCTTGGCTTATGGTATTAGTCCAGATTGGATTGCTTATTGGAATGCTTTTGAGTTGACGGCAACCTTAAATTTTTCTGATATTACTTATATCTCAGAGCAGTCATCCATGGAGATTGGCTATATATTCATGAATAAAATATTTTCTATAGCAGGTTTTGGATATGGTGGTATGGTATTTTTTTTAGTAGCTATTATGTTATTATTAAAAACTAATACAATCTACAAATATGGAGGGCTTGTTCTCTTTAGTTTGTTATTATATTTTATGCCAAATTATTTTTTTGAAGAACATATTCATATGAGACAAGGTATGGCGGTTGGTATATCTTTGTTTTCAGTTCGTTATGTTTTAGATAGAAAATTTTGGAAATTTTTAATATGTATTATTATAGCTTTTCAATTTCATAAGTCAGTAATAGTTTTCTTACCAGCCTATTGGTTAATATTAATAGACTTTAAAATTAGTCATATTATAATTTTAGTATTATTTGCAATAATAGCACAAGTAACTGGCTTAAGTACTTTACTGGACTCGGTAGTACAATTTTTACCATTTGGAGTAAGCGATAAATTTAATGATTATGAATCAGCATTAGGAGCAACAGGAGGTGTAGCATTAGGTGATATAGTAAAAATATTAACCATAATAGCAATAGTTATTTATGATAAATCTGCTAGAGATACAGATGAATACTACATTGCTTTCAGGAATTTATTTATAGTAGGCGTAATAATGTTTTTCTTTTTTGGGAAAGGAATTTTTGGAATAAGATTACCAAGTTACTATACCATATATTTTATCTTTGTAGCACCAAGATTAGTTAAGGGTATTAGTATGCCATCTATAAGGCATTTGGTATTTGGTATTTTAACTTTATATGTAATATTATTGTATTTTAGGTTTTATCAAGTACAAGGAGTAAAGACTGGATATGGAAATTATAAAACCATTTTTAACAAAGAATCACCTTATTCATTTTTTTTATAAGAATTATAGTAATGCAACCTAAAGTTTCAATAATAACTCCCTGCTACAACTCAGCAAAATATATAGACGACACTATACAATCGGTGCTGTCACAAACTTTTACCAATTGGGAATGGATAATTGTTGATGACAATTCAAAAGATAATTCAGTAAAAATAATAGAGTCTTACAAAGACCAAAGAATTAAACTTATAAAACAAAAAAAGAATGTAGGAGCAGCAGATGCTAGAAACATAGCTATAAATGAGGCTAAGGGTAGATTCTTAACATTTATAGATAGTGATGATTTGTGGCTGTCTCATTTTTTAGAAACAACACTTAATTATTTACTTCAAAAAAATGAGGAATTAGTATATGCTACCTATCATAGGGTAGATGAAAACTTAGAGCCAATATTAAATGATTTTGTGGCTATAGATAACGTAGATTTTCAAAGACTTTTGAAAAACTGTCCAATTCCTATGTTAACATCAGTCTACGACACAAAAACGTATAGGGAAAATTAAAATTCCTAATCTTCACATGCGTGAAGATTATGCCATGTGGTTAAATGTATTGCAAAAAATACCTAGAGCAAGAGCCATACAAGAACCATTAGCCATATACAGAATTAGAGAAAACTCCTACTCAAGAAATAAATTTAAAATAGCAAGAAAGCAATTTCTAGTTTATTATCAATTTTTACAATTACCTTTGCATCAATCAATCTACTATACCATACATTGGGCATTGAATGGATTAAAAAAATATGGAAAATTTTAATGTAGAAGCACTTACATATTACACAGGCATATCTGCTTTATATATAAAAGTAGTAGGTTGCTTTACATTAACATTTCTATTAACCTATTTTGCCATACCTAAAATAATACGCGTTTCATACAGAAAACAATTAATGGATGTACCAGGGAGTAGAAGCTCACATCGCCGAAAAATACCAACATTAGGCGGAGTAGCTATTTATTTCTCAGTAAGTATTTCAGTATTTTTATTTGTCCCAGACATATTGGGTAGGCACATATTTTTTGCTCCAGCTTTAGTATTGTTGTTTTTTATAGGTTTAATGGATGATTTATTAGTGGTAGCCCCAAAGAAAAAGTTATATACTCAAATAATAGCAGCCCTTATGATTATTGTAGGCTCAAATGTTAGAATAGAAAGTCTTTTTGGGTTAGCAGGAATTTATGAATTACCCTATTGGATTAGTGTGTTATTCACAACCCTAGTATTTATAATCATAATCAACTCTTACAATTTAATAGACGGAGTAGATGGACTAGCAAGTGGAGTAGGTATAGTAATATTAACAGCTTTCGTTTTTATATTTTTTAGATTTTATGATTATTCTATGGGAATTTTAGCCATAGCACTTATGGCATCTTTATTAGCATTTTTAAAATATAACCTATCTGATAAATATAAAATATTTATGGGAGATACAGGATCGCTAGTAGTGGGTTATGTAATAACATTTATGGTTATAAGGTTCATTAACCTATCATCTGCCGATTGGGTTAATATGGAGACATCACCAATAGTAGCCATGGCCATATTAATAGTTCCTTTAATAGACACAGTAAGCGTAATTGTGATTCGTATAATACAAAAAAAATCACCCTTGTCTGCCGACAAAAACCATATACACCACCGTCTCTTAAAATTAGGACTTAATCATATACAAACAACAATAATTATAACAATAGCCAATGTAATAATAATAGCCTTTGCTTATGTAATTAGGAACATCAACATAAACATTATGTTTGCTTTAGTATTTTTATTGGCTTTAGCTTTGTCTCTACTCCCTCTAGTATTAGTTGAACAAATTACAAAAAAGACGAAAAAAGTAAAAATAAATACTTAAAAAGTTTATGATGAAATGATTATATTTGCCAACTGAAAAAGAATAACGTGAAAGTAAAAATAATAAATATAGGCTTAGTAAGCCTTTCAATAATGGTATTATTTTCTTGCATACCCTTAAAAGATATAAAGTATATTCAACCTGACGAAAAATTAGAATTAAATGAGTATGGAATGATTGCTGAAAATAAACCTGTTTATAAATTACAAAAAGGCGATTTTATATCTATAAATATTTCCAAAAAACAAGATTTAGACCTGAGTATGCTATCATCTTATGTAAGATTAGGAGGAATATCAGGTGGAGGTGGAGCATCAGGTGGAAGTGGAGCATCAGGTGGATTACAAAATTCAGGAATAAGAATTTTAGAGGATGGTAATATAGAATTACCAAGAATTGGTAAAATATACATATTAGGAGATACTATAGAAGAAGCAAGAAAAAAGATAGAAACTAAGTTTTATGAAATATTTTTACCTTCGGCTGCATATATAGATGTAAATCTAACAGGTATAAATTATACTCTTGTAGGGGAAGCAGGTTCAGGAAATTTCTTTGTACCAAGGCATGAATTTAATCTATTAGAAGCATTTGCAAGGTCAGGAGATCTATCGCCTTTAGCCGATAGGAATCATATACAAATATTACGAACAACACCAGACGGAACTAGAAGAGTAGAATTAGACATAACAAAAGAGTCAATAATGAATTCAGAATTTTTTTGGATTCAAAATAATGATATTATCATAGTCAACCCAAGAAGACAAAAACAATGGGGTATAGGAATAAACCCTGTTGCGACAATATCAACCATAATAGGAGCAATAACAACCTTAATAGGTTCATACTTTTTCTTTAAGAATCTCTAATTTAATATAACTTAATGGCTAAAGAAGAAACCAATAAAGAATCAAAAAAAAAATCAGTATTAATATTTGATATAGAAAGATTTATACCAAGAATACTAAATAATTGGCTCTTGTTTGTAATAAGCTTAGCTGTAGCGCTGTTTATAGTTACCTACTTAAATAACTGGCACTTTACAAGAATATATAGCGCACAAGCGAGTTTTAATGTATCATCTAATAATCAGTCACAAGGACTGTCGTCTAACTCAATTAATTTCATTTGGGGAGGCAACGGAAGTAAAATAGAAATTCTAAAATATATAATAAATTCAAGGTCGCATGCTAAACAAATAGCTAAAGCAACAAAATCATATGTAGCTTATTCAGAAGAAGGCGATATTCAAAAATCTAATGCCTATAGGTTAGATTCACCATTTGTAGTGACTATAGATACTGCAAATAATCAAATTATAAATTCAGAATTTTTAGTAAAAGAAATAGATAATAAAACCTACTCAATAATTTCTACTAACGACAATATAGGAACACTTTATAGGTATGATATGGATACTGTTATTAACAGAAGTGTAAAATTTTCGTTGCCAAAAAAAATAAAATATGGTGAGTGGTTAAATGCTGAAAATTATAGATTTAAAATTGAAAAATCACAATTGCCTTTTAATAAGGAATCTAAATATTACTTTAAATTAACAGATATAAACACAGCAACAAATAGAGTAAAATCAAGCTTAACAGTAATTCAAGAAGGAAGAAATAGTTCAATTTTATTGGTAGGCAAGAGGTCTCCAAGTTTAAGTGAAGCTGTAGATATAATTAACACATCAATAAGTATATTAGTAGAAAATGAATTAAGAGAAAAAAATGAAATAGCAATAAGAACCAAAGAGTATATTCTTAAACAAATGGAGCTAGTTAAAAATAAGGTAGACAGCTCATCTCAAGAAATTCGAAATTTTCAGAAAAAAGAAAATATGTATGATTTTGAATTACAAAAAGGTGATATACTTGGAAGCTTAACTTCTCTAGATAAGAAAAAGCAAGAACTATATGAAAAGTTAAATGCTATGAATTCTGTAAGCAACAATGTATATACTAGTGGCTCACAAGGAATGATTGCTTTAGATATAGTAGGTCTTGATGTATCTGAGTTTTCAGGAGAAGTTGGAAACTTACGTGCTTTAGAAGAAAAACGTAGAAATGCCTTACTTTTATATATGCCTAACTCAGAAGAAATAAAACTAATAGAAAAAGAAATAGCAGTAGCCAAGGAGGCAGTTCAAAATACCTTACAGGCAGGTCGTAAAAAAATAAACAATGAAATCTCTGAAATAAACGGACAACTTTCTAAGTATGAAAGGAAAGTAGGTCAATTACCAAGGCAAGAGAAAGAATACCTAGATGCTAGTCGGGGTTATTTTGTCAATGATCAAATATATACAGAATTATTACAAAAATTGAGTCAAGCAGATTTACAAATAGCGTCAACCATATCAGACATTACTGTAATAGACCCAGCAGAGAACTTAAAGCAAGGTCCTATATCGCCAAATAAAAAATCTAATATATTAGTGGCTGTGGTTATAGGACTTTTTGTACCAGTACTTTTTTTAGCGATAAAAGAATTATTAGACACTAAAATAAAAGGAGTGCCAGATATTACTAAACAAGTTAACATACCATTTATAGGTGTAATTCCTAGTAATAACGATACAGAAAGTGCATTAGTGGTTTTAGAAAGACCAAAGTCGGGAATTTCGGAATCATTTAGGGCAATTAGAAGTAATTTACAATTTCTTTATAAAGCTACACCAAACACAAAATCAACTGCAAAAACAATACTAGTAACATCATCAATAGGTGGGGAGGGGAAAACATTTATGTCTATGAACCTTTCTTCTATATTAGCTGCTAGTGGTAAAAAAACCATACTAATAGGTATGGATTTAAGAAAACCAAAAATATTTGATGATTTTGAAATTGTGAACAGAGTAGGACTATCGAATTATCTTTCAGGTAGTGCATCTAAAGAGGAAGTCATTCAAAAAACAAGATTAGACTCATTAGATATACTAACAGCAGGACCAATACCACCCAACCCATCAGAATTATTACTTACTGATAGACTGAAAGAACTTTTAGAAGAACTTAAAGAAGGGTACGATTACATCGTATTAGATACACCACCAGTTGTATTAGTAGCTGATGCTTATGACTTAATGAAGTATGCTGACGCTAGTTTATATATAACAAGACATGAATACACTTATCGATTCTTATTAAAGCAAATTTCTGATAAATACGAAGAGGGAGAAGTTTCTAATATAGGAATAGTACTAAACGATTACCAAACTAAAGGAGCTTATGGCTATGGTTATGGCTATGGCTATGGCTATGGCTACGGCTACGGCTACTTTGAAGAAGATGCCAATTATGACCCTAGTGTTATAGGTAAAATAAAACGCTTATTCAAAAAATAGTGTGGAAAAAATCTATTTTTGATTATTTATTTTCAATAATTATTATAATTCCAATACTACTTATAATAGTATTACTAGTAATAGTAGCAACTTTTGATACCAAACAATTCGGTCTATTCACACATCAACGAATAGGTAAAAAAGCAAAACCTTTTAAACTCTATAAAATTAGAACTATAAAAGGACATTGTAAATCTAACATAACAAACCATAAAACTCATAACATAACAAGAATAGGTAAATTACTCAGAAAATTTAAGTTAGATGAATTACCACAAGTTATAAATATTCTTTTAGGAGATATGAGTTACGTAGGGCCACGACCCGATGTAAAAGGATATGCAGATGAATTAAAAGGAAACGATAGAATAGTTCTAAGCATAAAACCGGGCATAACAGGACCAGCACAAATAAAGTATAAAAATGAAGCATTTATACTCTCGCAACAAAAAAATCCCGAACAATATAATGATGAGGTTATTTGGCCCGACAAGGTTAAAATAAACAAAGACTACATAAAAAACTGGTCATTTTTAGGCGACTTAAACTATATCATTAAAACCATTTTTTAGGTTTGAATTATTCCTAAATTAAAAGATTTCTCTATAGGTGAATTATTTGCTGCTTCAATACCCATGCTAACCCACTTTCTAGTGTCAATAGGGTCTATAATAGCGTCTGTCCAAATTCGTGAAGCCGCATAATAAGGAGAAACCTGCTCATCATACCTAGATTTTATTCTTTGGTATAACTCTTCCTCTACCTCTGGTGTAATAACTTCGCCTTTTGCTTTTAAACTAGCTGTTTCTATTTGTAATAATACTTTTGCTGCTGAAGCTCCACTCATAACCGCTAATTCAGCACTTGGCCATGCTACAATTAAACGAGGGTCGTAAGCCTTACCACACATAGCATAATTACCAGCACCGTATGAGTTTCCAATAACAATAGTGAATTTTGGTACCACAGAATTAGCCATGGCATTCACCATTTTTGCTCCATCTTTTATAATTCCACCGTGTTCTGATTTTGAGCCAACCATAAAACCAGTAACATCTTGTAAAAAAACTAACGGAATCTTTTTTTGATTGCAATTGGCAATAAATCTTGCAGCTTTATCGGCTGAATCAGAGTAAATTACACCGCCAAATTGCATTCCATCTTTTTTAGATTTTACAACTTTTCGTTGGTTGGCTACAATTCCAACAGCCCAACCATCTATTCTAGCATAAACACAAACAATAGATTTACCATAATTAGCTTTATATTCGTCATATTCAGAGTTGTCTACCAATCTTTTAATAAGATCAAACATATCGTATTGTTCGGTTCTAGAAATGGGTAAAATACCGTAAATATCTTCTTCTTTTTCTTTAGGTTTTATGGATTCAATCCTATTAAATCCTGCTTTATCAAAATCTCCAATTTTACCTACAATAGATTTTATTTTATCTAGTGCTTCTTCATCATTCAATGCTTTGTAATCTATTACGCCAGAAATTTCTGTATGTGTTGTAGCACCACCAAGTGTCTCGTTATCTATGTCTTCTCCTATGGCGGCTTTAACTAAATAGCTTCCAGCTAAGAAAATAGAACCTGTTTTGTCAACAATCATTGCTTCGTCACTCATAATGGGTAAGTATGCACCACCAGCTACACAGCTTCCCATTACTGCTGCAATTTGAGTTATGCCTAAGCTGCTCATAATGGCATTGTTTCTAAAAATTCTTCCAAAATGTTCTTTATCGGGGAAAATTTCATCTTGCATAGGTAAATATACACCTGCGGAATCTACCAAATAAATAATTGGTAATCTATTTTCCATAGCTATTTCTTGGGCACGAAGGTTCTTTTTTCCTGTTATAGGAAACCAAGCACCGGCTTTAACCGTAGCGTCGTTTGCTACTACAATACATTGCTTACCAGATATATAACCGATTTTAACGACTACACCACCAGATGGGCAACCACCATGTTCTTCGTACATTCCGTAACCAGCTAATTCACCTATTTCTATGGACGGTTTTTTGTTGTCTAACAAGTAATCTATTCTTTCTCGTGCAGTTAGTTTGCCTTTGGCTTTATGTTTTTCTATTCTCTTTTGACCACCACCTAAGTGTATTTGTGCTTGTATTCTTTTAAGTTCAGATAGTCGTAGTTTGTTATGATCTTCTCGTTTGTTAAAAGTTAAATCCATAGTGTTTTTATTTACAGCCTAAAACTACAAATTTTTGGCTTAATGAAAAAAATGCTTAATGTGATTTTATAAATTGTTTGCAATGAGCTTGAAGATGAGGGAAAAAGCTTAAAAATTCTTGTTCTAAAGTTTGATTTAAAGGATTTATCTCACTAACTGCTGTAGCTAAGTTTATAGGATATTTACTACGTTGGCTAATTCCGTTGAGTGTTTTTTCTATACCATTGATGGTAGCATAGTTGTTAAACCAGTCGTAACGAATCATGTGTGATACCATTTTTTGTAATTTAACGGGAAATTCATCGAAATTTAGTTCAAAGAGTTTGTAGCATTCGGTAACAAATTCGTGGAAGGGTTGTGGAGAGAACTCGCTCCAGTTTTTGATTAGAATATAATCGTACAAAACGTCTACTATAACGGGGGCGGGGGAGTATTTACTGTGGGTTTTATGGAATTTTTTTGAACTTTGTTTAACAATAGTGTGACTATCAGTAAAAGTATCTATTTCTCTATGCAATAAAATACCAATTTTTTTACCGTTTGTATATTGGTTAAAATCATTGCCACGAACCACTTCGCCTAATAGATTACCGAGTTGGATTTGCGGTTGTTGAAATGACAATAATTGGTGAGCCACTAAATTCATATTGCGTATAAAGGTAATATAATAAAATGGCTTAAATATTAATCGCTCGTAAATTCCTCAAATTTTCCATTCTCATAAAAAATAACAATGCGTTGTATTTTATTAGGCTTAGATTTTTGAGAAGTAGTTTCCTCAAAATCATCATTAAAAAGAGTGGGGGTAGAGGGCGTTTTTTGTACAGGAGATTCTACTATATCGCCATCATTTTTAAGCATTTTTCCTTCCCCCAAAAGCAACCAGTCAGTCTCAATATTCGGAAATTCATTTTTAATTTTTAGTAAAAACTCTAAACTGGGTTTATTTCTTCCAGCAGTTATGTGCGAAATACTAGAACGTTGCACATTTATTTTATCGGCAAATTCTGAGGGTGTAAGTCCCATTTTTTCCATAATTGCCAAAAACCTTTCTGTTAATTCCATTTTACAAATGTAAATAAAACATTAATCAATAAAAAATAAAACAAATTAAATAAATCAATGAAAACAGATTAAATAAAATTACAACTATTAATTCAAGTAGTGATATTTAAATATATAATTATCAAACACTTAATAATTAAAATTATTAAATTGACAATCAAAAAATAAATAGAACAGACAATCTGTCAGAACTCTCCTTTTCATTGATTTACATTTGTAATTTACAAATGTAAATCAATGAAAAGATAGATTTTTAAGCGTGTTTTAATCTTATAAATGAGTGATTCTATTATAGAAAAAAATAAAGTTGCTTAAACAAAAAATATGAGCTTTTACATTTTGACTGAATTTTAAGTTCAAATCAAGATTCAATTTTTGTATTTTTGATTTATGGATTTAATTAATCAATTTAATGAGGCATATAAAAGTTTTAGAATCGATGGATGGACGATAAATATTTTCCATTTTTGAATCTAAAAAAATATGTTGATCAAAATTTTAGCGATAAAAAATCAGTAGGTAAGTCATTTTTAGGAAACGATATTTATAAAATTAGTATAGGAAATGGGCCAAAAAAAAATACTAGTTTGGTCTCAAATGCACGGAAATGAATCTACAGGTACACGTGCTATGTTTGATGTTTTTTCGTTTTTTAAACAAAATAAACCATTATTAGAAGACATATTAAGCCAATTAACCATAGATTTTATTCCTATGCTAAACCCAGATGGCTCTACCTTATATACACGTAGAAATGCTACTGGAATAGACATTAATAGAGATTTTTTACAAGAAGCATCGCCCGAAATTAAAATATTAAAACAAGTGGTTAGCAATAATAATTACGATTTGTTACTAAACTTACACGATCAACGTACTATTTTTAATGTAAGTGGAACCAATGAGCCTGCAACGCTTTCTTTTTAGCACCTTCGGCAGATTTAGAAGAAACCATAACCAAAGAAAGAAAAATAGCTATGAGCATTATACATACTATTAATAAGGATTTAACAAACTTTTTATACCTAATAAAATTGGACGCTATTCTTCGGAATTTTACCCTACCGCTACAGGCGATAATTTTATGGCAATGGGTTTACCTACTATTTTGTTTGAAGCAGGGCATTACCCCAACGATTATAAACGAAACAAAACCCGAAAATATAATGCATTAGCACTACTTTCGGCTTTTAAAAATTTTGCTTTTACAACCAATTACACTAATTATAAGGAGTATTTTACTATTCCAGAAAATGCTAAACAGTTTTTAGATATAATTATTAGAAATGTAAAAATTGAATACCAAAACAATCAATCTATAATAGATTTAGGGGATTTTATTTGAAGAGATTTATAATGCTGAGAAAAAAAACATTCAATTAGTCGCTAAAATAATAGAAATAGGCGATTTAAGTAATTATTTTGGTCATTTAGAGCTAAATGCTAAAGGTAATAGATTTATGAATGATGCTAATAATTTCCCAAAAATTAATAGTTTAGCTAACTTTACAGTAGGCACTATTCAATTTAATAATGGAACATACATAAACTAATCGAAAAATAATATATTTACAACCTAACTAATAAAATAACATCATGAAAAAATCAGTATTTTTTACTCACACTTTTTAGCCTAATTTTAATGAGTTGCAGTTCAACATATATTTTTAATAGAACAGTTACAGACAGTAACGGAACCAAAAGTTTAATTGGTGGATTCGAGGAATCGGCACTACATAAAGAACCTTTTTCTACATGGTATTTAGAGGAGTATGATTCTTATACGGTTAATCAAGAAATGCTTAAGGAATTTAAAAATAAGCTAAGAGGTTATAAAATGAGGCTTTTATGGGAACATGGTGTGGAGATAGTAAGCGAGAAATACCAAGGTTTTTACGTATTTTAAATGAATCTAAATTCCCACAAAAAAGACTTACTATGTATGCTGTTAATACAAAAAAACAAAGCTTTTATGGAGAGGAAATTGGTAAGAATATTATACGTGTTCCAACATTTATCTTTTACAAAGGTGGTAAAGAAGTAGGTAGAATTGTAGAATCACCAGCCTCTGAATCTTTAGAAGAAGATATTCTTATGATTGTAAACAAAACGCCATTAACACCAAATTATTCACAAGATTGAAAAAATACGGACTCATTGTTTTAGGGCTTCTATTAGGTGCTTTAGGTACTTATTTTTTAATGAATCAATTAAAAAGTAGTAATAACGAAGAGCAATCGTTAGTAATAGCCTACGAAATTAAAAAATTAAACAAATTAATTGTAGCCGAACAAACTTATTCTGAAGTATATACTCATAAAAACAGTAAATATTTACCTTTATTAGAAGACTATTTTAGCTTAGACAAAAAAGTTGTGTTACTGGTTAAAGCTAAAGTACAAGCTACCTATAATTTAAAAGAAATGGAAATTGAGGTGGATTCTACCCAAAAAATCATATACATTAATAAAATACCTCCAGTAGAAGTACAGGTTTACCCTGATGTTCAATTTTATGATCTAGATCAGAGTACTTTTAATAATTTTGAAAAAGATGAACTAAATACCGTTAAAAATAAGGCAGTAACACACATTAAAAAATCTATAGATGAGCCTAAACTAAAAAAAGAAGCTCACGAACAACTACTTAGTAACTTAGGTGATATTTACTTATTGGCTAAAATTTATGGCTGGAAAATTGAAGACAACACACCCTATGCAAAGGAATTAGAGTTAAAATATAAATAATTATATATAGGTAGATAAAAAAAATCTATTAAAAACTATAAAATACCCTATGATGTTAATAAAATTTGGGCAATAAGAGGAAAATGTATTAAAAATTTGATTAAAACACTTACTTAGGCAGTCGTCTAGAAACAAGGTACGAAACAAACGTACCAATACCTAAAACAGTAACAATAACAATAACTAGATTTTTCATAGAAAATTCAAACGGAAACGCCACAAACGGATTCGCCATTACCAATTGGTATTTTTGTTGTAAAACCCCTAAAATACTACCTAAACTCAATCCAAATAAGAGAGAGAAAAGAGTAATCATTAAACCAGTATAAAAGAAAAATACGCTTTATACTTTGTAGATTCATACCAAAACTCCACATAGACTGAATTTGTTTCTTTTTATCTAAAATAATAATAATAATAGCTCCTGCTAAATTAAAAGAAGCAATAATAATGACTAAAGTAAAAATCAAATAAATAATTAAATTTTCTACATTCATTACCTTTAAAAATGTAGCATCTAAGTCTTGACGAGTTTTAACGACAACACTATTACCTAATTGTTTTTGTAAGTCGTTTTTAAAATTATTTAAAGATGTTGTGTTGTTAGTTTTAAGCTCAATAGCGTAAGCTGAATTGCTAGGTAACTGTAATAGTGCATGAGCTAAACCTAATGGAGCAAAAACATACTTGTCGTATTGTTCATTGATTATGGCCACACCAATAGGGTTTGCCATAACAGAATTAAAAGCATTTTCTTCAGAGGTAATTAAGCCCTCACCAGGTTTTGGAGTCATTATTTTAGCAGACTGCTCGTAATTTATATACATTTTGTAAGCGCCTAGCACTTCCGTCGGTAGGTATAATTTGATAGGGCGACTTAAAGTCGAAATAAAGACCATCTACCAATGCAGAATCTAATTTATAGATTTTTGTAAAATTCTGATCTACAGCTTTTAAATAAGAAAAATCTTCTTTACCATCATAGGTAATGTATACTTTTTCTTCAATAATTTTAGCATAGGCTATAATATTGTTATTGTCATCTAAAGTGCTTGTAATTTTATTAATATTGGGTAACAATTTCCCTTTGGCGGGTAGTATTTTAATATCAGGATTTACATTGCTAAAAAATTGAATGTTCATAGTTTCTAATCCTGAAAATACAGACAGAATAATAAACAACGAACAAGTAGCAACACTTATGGCAAATACAGCAATTGAAGTAATAATATTAACACCATTTAAACTGTTCTTTTTACCTAAATAACCTAATGTGTAAAAGGTGAGTAAAAATATGCCCGTAACAAGAAATAGGTAATTAAAAATAAAATCAACCTTAATTAGTAATACAAATAAAAGAATGCATAGTGTAAAAATGCCTAAAATGGTAAGCGTGTTTTTAGTAGTAATACGACTAAAAAAAGTGTAAACCCAATAAATAAGTCCGCTATACAATAATACAAATACAGTAATTAAACTAAACTTTAAAAAAATAATTAGGTTTTGAGAAAATGAACTTAATTCGTTTAATGAATGAGTAGTACTTTCTGGAGAAAATACCTTAAAAACAATTTCATGAGTTTTAAAAAATAAGTACCCTAAAGTTGCTCCTAATAAAGTAATTAGAATAAATAAAAAAATATTGATTAATAAAGATTTGGCATCCTTTAGAGGAAAGTACCGTTTAGCAATATAAAGGGGAGTGTTTTTCATGAAAAATTATAACGTTGGATTATTGCCTTCACCACGTAATGCACGATCAATTTTATCAATTTCATCTAAAGTAATGTCTAAATAAAATAATAAATCGGGTGTAATACGCATAGTTTTTGCAGCACCACTAGCCAGAACACTTTTAAAAACATTAGTTTTGGCTTTAATAGCTTCTAAAATCTCATTTTTTTTATTCGTAGGAAAAATACTAATATATACCTTAGCTATGGTTAAATCAGGTGTAACTTTTACTTCGGTCACACTAATTAAAGTACCTGGGAAATTCTCCGAAGCCTCTTTTCTAAAAGCCTCTGCTAATTCCTCCATAAAAATAGTGGCTACTTTTTTTTGTCTGTTACTCTCCAATGTTTAAGAATTTAAAAATAGATTACGAAATTACTTTAATTTTTTTAGATTGTTCTTTTTATGTAAAAACAATTTATGATTTATACTATATTTGAATCTAATTAACAATTAAAAATGAAACTAGAACATATAGGCATTGCTGTAAAAAGCACAGAAACTTCTAACACATTATTTTCAAAATTATTAGGTACAGAACCTTATAAAGAAGAGTCTGTAACAAGTGAAGGAGTTAAAACTTCTTTTTTTAAACTAGAGAATACTAAAGTAGAATTATTAGAATCTATAAAAAAAGATAGTGCCATAGAAAAATATTTAATAAAAAATAGAGAAGGTGTACATCACCTTGCCTTTTTGGTAGATGATTTACAAAATGAAATTAAAAGACTTAAAAATGAGGGATTTACATTTATAAATGAAACGCCAAAACAAGGGGCAGACAATAAAATGATTGTATTTTTACACCCTAAAACTACCAATGGAGTATTGGTTGAATTATGTATGAATGTAAAATAGTTTGTAGAATTAAATAGAAAGTTGTAAAATTGCAGTCTCAAAAAAATAATGGTTGTTAGTATTAGAGAAAGCTATTATTTAAAAAGGTCCTATAGCTCAGCTGGTTAGAGCACCTGACTCATAATCAGGGGGTCCATGGTTCGAGCCCATGTGGGACCACACTTTTAAACCTCATCTATATTGATTTTCAGTTAGTTGGGGTTTTTATTTTTGTAAAAGAGATGAATTAGGAATATTTCCCATAAAATTCTTTATTAATAAATAAGAGCATTTATTGCTCTTTACCAGTCTGTAACTCCAGTTAATCCAAATACTTGTTTTTTATTATACCAATAATCTTCTTTTATAAGATTCCACCCGTAAAATATTCCATTATTTGAACGTCTTACAGCATAGAGCTTTATTCCATTTTCATTTAACTCGTATTGATCTCTATAATATTCGCCACAATCGGAAGCCATTCCTCCAATTTTGACAGAAAAATATTCTAACGTTAATATGTTTTTTTCAATACTATAATAACCAATCTTTCCACTTTTTAGATTATTGTATTGCTCTAAATGATTTTTTTTGTTGTCTAAATGATTCATTAAAAATCGTCCATTTTTAAAAAAACGAATAAAAGAAATTTTAGCATTTGGGTTATCACAGTCGTTGGATAAGTATTTTTCTTCGTTACTATTCCAAACTGAGCAGAGTTGATAAACGAAATCTGTTTTTATTAAATCTTGTTCTTTTAAAATGTAGGGAGTATCTTTATTATAAAATTTATTTTTACCAGGTCTAACTCCACCTTCACTAGTAAAATAATATTGTTTATAAAAAACATTACAGAATCCACAACTGTTCAATGTTAAAATAATAACAAGTATTACTAATGTTTTTATTAAAAGTATGTGATATTGTTTATTCAAAAGGTAGTTACATAAAGTTAGTGAATAAATTTATTTTTAACTTTTGTGTGAATTTAATTTTATATACACTCTTCCATCTATATCAAACGTGTTGTTTAGTCTATTGGTTTCTATAAAATCAAGTATTTCATTTATTGTTTTTTCATCAATATCCTTTTTTTCATGTGTTTTTTGATTATCATCAATTAAAAAATCTTTATTGATTTTAAGTCGAATATTAGAGAAATCGTTTACCATATTTGCATAATAATTATGAATTATTCTTAATTCAGCTATATTATCTATTAATTGTACTGAAAATCCTTTTTGTGTTTTATAAGAATGATGGTTTACAGACTTAAGGTTTAAAATTTTTGAATTGGTGTTTTTTATAGTAATTGAAACAGTATTTTTTTCTGATGTAAATTTTGGAAATTCTACTTGATTATTAATAAGCACCCTTTCAAATTCTTCTCTAAAAGGTTGTTTGTAAATTAGAGTTATACTGTCACTTTTAATATCATTTGTAGTACCATAAACATAAAATTCATTAGTTAAATCATCCTCTGGTTTAAAAATTAATGTGCCATGCTCTTGAATTTCATAATCTCCAAATATTTTTAGGTCTACATTTCCAAAAGTAGCATAATAAAAAAATGTTTTATTTTCCAAAAGATAGATTCCAGAAGCAATTTCAAAACCTGACAAGTTATAGAATCCTTCTGCATTTTTATACTCATCTTGAGCATAATTTTTATTTGCAGTTAAAAAAAATATAAATATCAAAATATATCGTACCATAAAATTAGTTGTTTTTAGAGTTAGCTTTTAAGTATTTTTCCTATATAATTAACGATTAAGATAAAAAATCGCTATTAAAATGTAAGGGTAAAAGCAGAGAGGTAGATTCAAGATAAATAATATCTCCTTGATTTCCTGCCAAATAAAGTTCTATAGGTTGATTTTGTAGTTTTTCATATTCCAACAGAGTTTGTCTGCACATTCCACATGGTGTAACTGCTTGCTCTAAGGCCAAGGCAGTTATAGCTAATTTTATTTTTTTTTGTTTTGGGAAATTAGCATGTACATAAGATAGTAAAGTCCTTTCAGCACAAATTCCTACTGGATACGATGCATTCTCTTGATTATTACCAGTAAAAATAGCTCCATTATCTAACAAAACAGCAGCACCAACCTTAAACTTTGAGTAAGGTGCATATGCTTGCTCTGCTATATTATATGATTTTTGGATTAATTCTAAATCTTTTAGTGAAATTTCATCTCTTGAATATGTTTGATATTCAAACGTATAGTTTAGTTTTTTCATACTTAGGTTTCAACAAATGTAATCATTTAATCAAAATTATTTATTTTTATGATTAAAAAAACAATGCTAATTAAGGTTCACGGAGGTGCAGTTTATGGTGTTTCGGCACAAACCATTACTGTTGAGGTAAATGTAGACAATGGTATAGGCTATCATTTAGTAGGATTACCAGACAGTGCAATAAAAGAAAGTAATTACAGAATAAGTGCGGCTCTTAAAAACTTAGGCTATAAAATACCAGGTAAAAAAATAACCATAAATATGGCTCCAGCCGATTTACAAAAAGAAGGTTCGGCATATGACTTAACCATAGCTATGGGAATTTTAGCAGCTTCGGGTCAAATAAAATCAGAAGGAATAGAAAAATATTTAATTATGGGTGAGTTATCTTTAGACGGCTCATTACAATCTATAAAAGGTGTATTACCCATAGCTATACAAGCAAGAGACGAAGGATTTAAAGGTATTATTTTACCAAAACAAAATGCAAAAGAAGCCGCCATTGTTAATAATTTAGAGGTATTTGGTGTTGAAAATATAGCCGAAGTTATAGATTACTTTAACCAAGAAAAACAACTTAATCAGACTATTGTAAATACTCGTAAAACCTTCTTTGAACAATTAAATACATTTCCATTCGATTTTTCAGATGTTAAAGGGCAAGAAAATGTAAAAAGAGGATTAGAAATAGCTGCAGCAGGAGGGCATAACATCATTCTAATTGGCCCACCAGGAAGCGGTAAAACCATGTTAGCTAAACGCTTACCGTCTATACTACCTCCTTTAACACTACAAGAAGCATTAGAAACCACTAAAATACATAGTGTTGCAGGTAAATTAGGCAAGGAATCGTCCTTATTAACTGTTCGTCCGTTTTGTTCACCACATCACACAATATCAGACGTAGCATTGGTAGGAGGAGGCACTTATCCACAGCCAGGTGAAATCTCCTTATCGCACAATGGTGTTTTATTTTTAGATGAATTACCAGAATTTAAACGTTCGGTATTAGAGGTAATGCGTCAACCATTAGAAGATAGAGAGGTAACTATTTCAAGAGCTAGATTTACGGTAACGTACCCATCTAGTTTTATGTTAGTAGCCTCTATGAATCCTAGCCCAAGTGGCTTTTTTCCAGACGACCCTAATAATACCTCATCACCCCAAGAAATGCAACGTTATATGAACAAAATATCAGGCCCATTACTAGATAGAATTGATATTCATTTAGAGGTAAGTCCAGTTCCGTTTGATGATTTAGCAGCCGAACGTAATGGAGAAAAAAGCCTTACCATTAGAAATAGAGTAGAAGCAGCACGTGAAATTCAGCGTAAACGATACGAATCTTTAAAAAACATACACTATAATGCACAAATTGGTCCTAAGCAATTAGACAAATATTGTAAATTGGATAAGCAGGGTATGGATTTAATTAAAAATGCAATGGAAAAATTAAGCCTTTCGGCAAGAGCTTATGATAGAATTTTACGAGTTGCTAGAACTATTTCGGATTTAGAGCAATCCATAGAAATAAAACAAAGCCATATAGCCGAAGCAATTCAATACCGTAGTTTGGACAGGGCGAATTGGAAGTAGCTCATTTATAACTTAAAGTAGGCGATTACATTTTCATTAAAAAAAATAAAAATCATACCTTGCAGAAAATTTAAAATTTAATGAAAAAATATATCATAGCTACAGCTATATTAGTTGTTTTAGTCAACTGTAAAAAAGAAGAAAAACAAATCGTAGTTGGAACTAACGAATCAGGAGAATCCTTAACCATAAACGAAAAAGGTGATACCGTTGTTATTAAAAAAGAAACAGTAACTAATACAACAAAAAATACAGAAGAACCCCAAAATGTAACAGCAGAATCAAAAGCTTTTACCAAAGTAGAAGATGGTTCTTATACCTTTAACTATAGCTTAGAAAAAGGAAAAACATACCCATTTAATATTAGTATTTCACAAACTCAGAGTTTAACCGACGGCAAACAAACCATGAAAATGTCTAATGCCAGAACAACCAATATGGATTATTTTGTAGAAGATGTAACTAATGGAACCTTCAAATTAAAATCAACCTTTAAAGGATTTAGTGAAAAATTTACCTCGCCAGATAATGAAACGCTAAGCTATACAACCGACGGAGCTAAACCAACAGATGAGGATGTTGCTAAAAGTTGGCAAGTTTATAAAGCCATTGTAGGACAAAGCTTTAATATAAATATAGATTCAAAAGGAAACGTATTAAATGTAACTGGTTTAGACAAAGTAATTACAGCTGTAGAAGCCAAATTAAAATCGAGTTTTAATGCAGAAGAACAAAAAATGTTAAAAGAAATTTTAAAAGGAACCATAAATTCAGAAGTAATTAAAGCTCAATTCGAAGAAACGCTAAAACTATTTCCAGAAAAAAATTTAAAAATAGGAGAAGATTGGAACGATAAACAAAACATAAACGAAGGTAAAATTACAGGTACAAGTAATGTAAAAAGAACCTTAACAGAAGTAGACGACACCAAGGGGGTAATTACCGTAAGCGGTACACAAAACGTAAGCGGTAGTGATACGAAAGACAAAGTCACTATGAAGCTAAAAAATAACTCTACTGTAAAAGGTACAGTAACGCTAGACGCTAAATCAGGATGGATTACCAAAGCCAGTTTAACTAAAAGTGAAACCGTTAAACAAACCTATTCAGCCGAAGGTCAATCGCAAACCAATACCCAAACAACAACTATAAAAACCACCGTTAATTAGCAATGAACATACTAAAATACATAGCATACATACTGATTTTTTATTTGATTTTTAAATTCATAGGTCGATTGTTAAATCCACCCCAAAAAAAAGCTCAAAAAAAAGCACCTAATAAACCACACATAAAAGAAGAAAAACCTAAATTTAACATAGAAGCAGAAACAGTTGATTATGAAATAATTGATTCAAAAAATCAACAAAATGATTAATTTATTTTTTTAAATGAAAAACAAGAACCTCATATTTAGTATTATAGCCATTGTGTTATTTGCCATTATTGCTGCCTTTTATTGTGCACCAGTATTATCGGGTAATCAAATTCTACAGCCCGACATTGTAAACTACAAAGGAAGTGCACAAGAAATGAATGCCTTTGAACAACAAACAGGCGAAAAAACTTTTTGGTCTAACGCCATGTTTGGCGGTATGCCAACCTACCAAACAGGTGCTAAATACGATTATGATTTTATAAAAAAAATAGATTTAACCCTACGTTTTTTACCACGCCCAGCCGATTATATATTCCTTCTCTTTATGGGATTTTTTATATTAGGTACGGTATTATTTAAAAACTGGAAATACGCTTTGGTAGGTTCTGTTTTCTTTGCTTTTTGTGCGTATTTTTTCATTATCATAGCCGCAGGTCACAATGCAAAAGTACATGCTATTGCTTACTTTGCACCTTTAGTTGCTGGAATTATTTTACTTTATCGAGGTAAATTAATACTAGGCTTTCTACTCACAACATTATTTATGGGATTAGAACTTTCTGCTAATCATCCACAAATGACTTATTATCTATTCCTAGGTATGTTAGTCTACTTTGTAGTACAGTTAATTTATAGCCTTAAAGACAATACTTTAAAAACATTTGCTAAAGCAACTATTCTATTATTATTTGCTTCGTTAATTGGGTTTGGACTTAATGCAACACGTTATATAACAACTTACGAGTATAGCAAAGAAACAACTAGAGGAAAGTCTGATATGACTTTACTGCAAAACAATAGAAAAGGGTTAAACAAAGAATATATTACTCATTGGAGTTATGGAAAATTAGAAACCTTTAATTTGTTTATTCCAAACTTTATGGGAGGAGCAAGTCAACCTAAAGAAAGTGATTTAAAAAACTATATAGCCGAACTAGGTAAACAACAACAATACTTAGATCAAGATGAATTTGACCAACAAGCCTTTCAGTATTTAGCTTCTAGTCCTGCTTCAACTTATTGGGGAGAGCAACCAGGAACATCAGGGCCAGCTTATCAAGGAGCAATAGTTGTTTTTCTATTCATATTAGGACTTTTTTTAGTTAAAGGAAAATGGGCGGTTTATAAATGGTGGTTACTAGGAGCAACTGTACTAAGCATATTATTAGCATGGGGTAAGAATTTTGATTTTTTAACAAACCTTTTTATAGACTATTTCCCTTTTTACGACAAATTTAGAGCCGTTTCATCTATATTAGTAATAGCAGAACTAACTATGCCTATATTGGCTATTATTACACTATATGTATTCTTTAAAGATGAAAATCTAACCGAAGAATTTAAAAAGAAAATTTTATATATAGGAGGAGGATCAACAGTAATGTTATTACTTATTTTTTACTTATTCGGTGGGAGTTTGTTTGATTTTACTACACAAACTGACGAACTTGTTAAACAACAATTTATAGGTTTTGTTAAAGAATATAAACCGTCAGCATTAGGTACTTGGGATTCTATTTTAACCAACGTTAATAACGCGTTAGTTAAAGATAGAATAGCACTCTTTAAAGCAGATACCTTGCGTACTCTTTTATTTGTACTGTTAACCTTAGGCTTTTTATTAGCGTATCAATTCAAAATCATAAAACAAACTATAATAGCAGTTTTAGGTATTGGTTTTATAGCTGTAATAGATGGATTTCAAGTGAATAAACGTTACTTAAATGACGATAATTTTGTTCCTGAGCTTTTTGTTGATAATCCTTTTCCAGTAGAACTTTCACCACGATTAATGGATGAGGCAAGTAAAAATCCGTATATAGCAGGTATTGCGAGTAAAGTACCATATAATAAAACATTAGATAGTATTCAAAAATCAGACAAAAGTCAATACAGAGTTTTCAACAATATTTATAGTACTTTTAATGAGGCTACTACATCGTACTATGTTAACTCAATAGGTGGTTACCACGGTGCTAAATTAAGTAAATATCAAGACATTATAGATGTTTACTTTTCTGACAATGAAGCCACTAAAAAGCTAGGTATTAATGGTGATGCCGATGTTAAAAAAATACTTAATTTATTGAATACTAAATACATTATTCAAGGAGAACCAAACATGCCAATTACTATTGAGAATGTAGATGCTATGGGTAACGCTTGGTTAGTTTCAAACATAAAATGGGTAAAAAATGCGAACGAAGAAATTTTAGCATTAAAAGATACTAACCTTAGAAATACAGTTGTTTTAAGAGATGATTTATATAGCAATTTAAAATCATTAAAACTAGTAAAGGACTCCTTGTCAAATATTAAATTGCTAGATTATAAGCCTAATAAAATTACATATAGCGTAAAAACAAACACACCCCAAATAGCTGTTTTTTCAGAAATTTATTATCCACATGGTTGGGAAATAACAGTAAATGGTAATAAAAAAGAAATCTTAAAAGCCGACTATTTTTTACGTGCCGTACCACTCAATAAAGGCGATAATAAAATTGTAATGGAGTTTAATCCACAATCAGTAAAAACAGGAAACGCTGTAACGTTAGCTTCAAACATTATTTTTATAATTTTATTATTGGGAGGATTATTTTATGCATTCAAAAATCGTGATAAGCTCTTAAATGCCTAAGCAAAAAGTACTTATTGTTACTTATTATTGGCCTCCAGCAGGTGGTCCAGGTGTACAACGCTGGTTAAATTTTGTGAAGTACCTACCTAAATCTAAAATAGAACCTATTGTTTATGTTCCAGAAAATCCCTCATATCCAATAGTCGATGAATCTCTACTACAACAAGTTCCTAAAAATTTAACAATACTTAAAACTAAAATTTGGGAACCCTATAAAATTGCCGAAAAATTAAACCCTAAAAATAAAGCATACAAAGCTGGAAAGTTTGATTCAAATCCAAGTCAAAGTTTATTATCTAAACTTTCTATATACATTAGAGGGAATTTTTTTATACCCGATGCTCGTAAATTTTGGATAAAACCTTCGGTTAAATTTTTAGCAAACTATATCAAACAAAATAATATAGAAAAAATTATAACTACAGGGCCTCCACATAGCTTACATTTAATAGGCTTACATTTAAAAAAACAATTCCCTGCTATAAAATGGCTTGCAGACTTTAGAGATCCATGGACAAGTATTAGCTACCATAGTCAATTAAAATTGAGTCAATCTGCCAAAAAAAAACATAAAAATTTAGAGTTCAGGGTTTTAAAAGAGGCCGATGTTGTAATATCTACTAGTTTTACTGATGCTAAAAACTTTAAAAAATTAGGAGCTAAAAATGTAACTGTAATTACTAATGGATTTAATCCAGAAGATTTTTTAGAAGAAAGAAAAACAACTCAAAAATTTACAATGACTTACGCTGGTGGATTGGAATTTGCCCGAAACCCTACTATATTATGGGAATCATTACAAGAACTCTGCGAGGAAAATAAAACTTTTTCTCAAAATTTTTCATTCAATTATTATGGTAACCTAAGTACTGGTGTAGAACAATCTATTAAAAATAATAATTTAAGTAATTATATAAATAATAAAGGCTATTTATCACATAAAGAGTCAATTAAAGGAATTATAAATGCTGATGTTTTATTGTTGTGTAATTTTAATAATGAAAAATCAAAAGGAATTATACCAGGTAAATTATTTGAATATTTAGCTACCCAAAACTCTATTATAGGAATTGGGCCACCAAGTGCCGATGTTGAATTAATTTTAAAAGAAACTCAAGCAGGAAAATATTTCACCTACACTCAAAAAAATGAACTTAAATTACACATCATACAATGTTTTAATAATTGGCAATGTCCTAATAAAGAACAAACTAACAATAATATAGACCAATACACGAGAGAAGCACTCACAAAAAAATTAGCTAGTATTTTATAAAGAATCATTCTAAACTAACTTAGCAATACTTACAGAATGATATTTTTCATTGTGAATAGAATTTGACTTTTCTAAATTTGTGAATCTTATAAAAATACTAAAAATTGCTTTATGGCAAAAGAAACACTACTTAAGTCCTCAATAGGGAAAAAGTTCACCATGGCCTTATCAGCTTTATTCTTATTGATTTTCCTACTACAACATTTTATAATCAATTCATTGTCAGTAATAAGCCCCAACGGCTTTAATGAAGCATCACACTTTATGGGAACTAATCCTCTTGTGCAATTTGTAATGCAGCCTATTTTAATAATAGCAGTATTGTATCACTTTATTATGGGTTTTGTTTTAGAGATTCAAAATAAAAAAGCAAGAGGACCAGTTGCTTATGCAAAAAATAATAGTTCGGCTAATAGTAGTTGGATGTCAAGAAACATGATATGGAGCGGGTTAGCTATTTTAGGATTTCTAGTATTACACTTTATAGACTTTTGGATTCCAGAAATATCACATAAATACATTTGTAACCTACCAACTGACAGCACTCGTTATTACCCTGAATTAGTACACAAGTTTAAGGATTTATGGAGAGTTTTAGCTTATGTATTCGCATTCTTTTTACTAATGATGCACTTGTTACACGGTTTTCAATCTGCGTTTCAATCAATAGGAGCTAGTCATAAAAAATACACACCAATTATAAAATCATTCGGAAAAATATTTGCTATAGCCATTCCATTAGGCTTTATGTTTATCGCCGTATATCACTACATAACAAACCTGTAATTGTAAAAAAAATGAGTAAACTAAATCCAAAAATACCCGCCGGAAACATTCATGAAAAATGGAATAACCATAAAGCTAACATCCGATTAGTATCACCAAACAATAGAGATAAAATAGACGTTATTGTTGTAGGTACAGGATTAGCAGGAGGATCTGCTGCCGCAACATTGGCAGAACAAGGCTATAACGTAAAAGCATTTTGTTACCAAGACTCACCCCGTAGAGCACACTCTATAGCAGCACAAGGAGGAATAAATGCAGCCAAAAACTATAAAGGCGATAATGACTCGGTATATAGATTATTTTATGATACCGTAAAAGGAGGAGATTATCGTTCCAGAGAAGCAAACGTACATAGATTGTCCGAAGTTTCAGCAAACATAATAGACCAATGTGTAGCTCAAGGTGTACCATTTGCAAGAGACTATGGCGGATTATTAGACAACCGTTCCTTTGGAGGTGTACAAGTAAGTAGAACATTCTATGCCAAAGGACAAACAGGACAACAATTACTATTAGGTGCTTATTCCGCTATGAATCAACAAATAGGATTAGGTAGAATTAAGATGTATAACCGTCACGAAATGCTAGATTTAGTAATTGTAGATGGAAAAGCTCGTGGAATTATAGCTCGTAACTTAGTAACAGGCGAAATAGAACGTCATTCGGCACATGCTGTAGTAATAGCATCAGGAGGATATGGAAATGTCTATTTCTTATCAACTAACGCTATGGGGTCAAACGTAACAGCCTCATGGAAAATCCACCAAAAAGGTGCATACTTTGCTAATCCATGCTATGTTCAAATTCACCCAACTTGTATCCCTGTTCATGGAACCAATCAATCTAAATTAACCTTAATGTCAGAATCATTAAGAAACTCGGGAAGAATTTGGGTGCCTAAAAAGAAAGAAGATGCACAAGCCATAAGAGAAGGCAAATTAAAAGCAAAAGATATAGCCGAAGAAGATAGAGACTATTATTTAGAACGACGTTACCCAGCCTTTGGTAACTTAGTACCTCGTGATGTAGCATCTAGAGGAGCAAAAGAACGTTGCGATGCAGGATTTGGAATAGAAAATAACGAAACCCAAGAAGGAGTATTCTTAGATTTTTCAACTGAAATTAAAAAGAAAGGTAGAGAAGTAGCCTATGCACAAGGTAACCATAATCCAACTGATGAAGAAATACAAAAATTAGGTAAAAAATGGGTAGAAGATAAGTACGGGAATTTATTCCAAATGTATCAAAAAATTACTGATGAAAACCCTTATGAAACCCCAATGAAAATATATCCAGCCGTACACTACACTATGGGTGGAATTTGGGTAGACTATAATTTACAATCAACCATACCAGGCTGTTTTGTAGCTGGCGAAGCCAATTTCTCAGATCATGGAGCTAACCGATTAGGAGCTTCAGCACTTATGCAAGGTTTAGCCGATGGTTATTTTGTATTACCTTACACCATTGCCGATTACTTAGCTGATGATATTAGAACAGGTAAAATACCTACAGACTCTCCTGAATTTAACGAAGCTGAAAAATTAGTGAGAGAAAAGCTAGATTTCTTCATTAACAATAAAGGAACAAAATCGGTAGACTATTTCCATAAAAAGCTGGGGCATATCATGTGGAATAAAGTAGGAATGGCTCGTAATGAAAAAGGACTAAAAGAAGCTATAGAAGAAATAGCTGTTTTAAGAGAAGAATTTTATAACGATGTTTTTGTACCCGGTACAAGTGATGAGCTAAACCCAGAACTAGAAAAAGCAGGACGTGTAGCCGACTTTTTAGAACTAGGTCAATTAATGGCACGAGACGCCTTAGAACGTCAAGAATCATGTGGAGGACACTTTCGTGAAGAATATGCTACAGAAGAAGGAGAAGCAAAGAGAGATGACGAAAACTTCACCTACGTAGCCGCATGGGAATACAAAGACGGGAAAGCACAAAATGCACAACTACACAAAGAAGATTTACAATTTGAATATATAGAATTAAAACAAAGAAGTTATAAATAAAACGCAACTATTTAAAATATTTTACATCATTGCAATAAACATAATTATGAAAAAAAGTGTAGTATTTTTAACTTTATTATTAAGTTCATTTCTGCTTTCTCAAGAAAAAAACAATGTAGAAAAAGATTTAAATTCACTAAGTAATGAGCTTAAGTTAGGTGTAGTTAGCGCAATAGCAGGACCAGCAATAAACGTAGAATATGAGAGAATATTGAATAAATACTCATCAATAGGAGGTAACGTATTTTTAGGTCTTGGGGAATTAGACTATCAGTATAACTTAGCAATTTCACCGTACTATAGAGTTTATTTTACTAATACCAGAGAATATGGAACAAAAGGTTTTTTTGTTCAAGGATTCACCTCTTTTTTTAGCGGTACTGAACATAATTATAATTACGATCCCGTTACTTATGAAGAATCTGAAAATAAAAATAACTTCTCAGATTTAGCTATAGGATTTGCTATAGGAACTAAATGGGTTAATAAATTAGGATTTGTATTTCAAGCAAATATTGGAGTAGCAAGAAGCCTAATGCTTTCCGATCATTCAGACGTAGCAATACTTTTAGGTGATTTAAGCGTGGGTTATAGATTTTAAATAAATAGAATAGAAAACACATCTAAACATGGCATCAAAAACAATAAACATAACACTAAAAATTTGGCGACAAAAAAATGCCAAAACTAAAGGTAAAATAGAAACGTATAAATTAAATGATGTTTCTACCGATAGTTCATTTTTAGAAATGCTAGACCAATTAAATGAACAACTTATAAACGAAGGACAAGAACCCGTAGCATTTGACCATGATTGTAGAGAGGGTATTTGTGGAATGTGTTCATTATACATAAACGGACAAGCACATGGTCCAGACAAAGGTGTAACCACTTGCCAATTACATATGCGTATGTTTAAAGATGGCGAAACAATTTATATAGAACCATGGCGTTCAGTAGCCTTTCCAGTTATAAAAGATTTAATAGTAGATCGTGAATCATTCGATAGAATTCAACAAGCAGGTGGTTTCGTTTCTACTAACACGTCTGGTAGGACCATAGATGCCAATGCAACCCCTGTACCAAAAGCAGATGCCGATGATGCCTTTGACGCCGCTACATGTATAGGCTGTGGTGCTTGTGTGGCAACCTGTAAAAATGGATCGGCCATGTTATTTGTAGGAGCAAAAGTATCGCAATTCGCCTTATTACCACAAGGTAGAGTAGAGGCTTCGCGTAGAGTACAAAATATGGTTGCACAAATGGATGCAGAAGGATTTGGTAATTGTACCAATACAGGTGCCTGTGAAGTAGAATGCCCTAAAGGAATATCTTTAGAAAATATAGCTCGCATGAATAGAGAATTCTTAAGTGCTAAAATTATTTCTGAAGAGTAACTAAATGTAATAAATACATAAAGCATACAAACACCTCATAGGACTTTTACCTTTGAGGTGTTTTTTTAGGATGAAAAATAAATGAAAAAAATAGCAATACAAGGAGGAATAGCTTCTTTTCATTACCAAGCGACTAAAAGTTTATTTAAAGGAGAAGAGATAATTATAGAAGAAAAAGAACAATTTAGAGAAGTAGCTAAATCAATACATAATGGTTCGGTAGAATTTGGTGTTATGGCACTAGAAAATTCTATTGCAGGTACCATTTTATCTAATTACAATTTAATTGTAAAATATAATTTATACATAGTAAAAGAACTCTATTTACCCATATCTATGTGTTTAATGGCATTGAAAGGGGTTGAAAAATCAGAATTAAAAGAGGTGTATTCTCATCCAATTGCATTATTACAATGTGAAAATTACTTAGATAAAAGCCCTCATATTAAAAGAATAGAATACGAAGATACCGCAAAATCTGCCGAAAAAATAAAATCCGAAAATTTAAAAAAAAGTGCTGCCATAGCTTCTGAAAGTGCTGCAGAGCTGTACAATTTAAATATTATTCAAAAAAATATCCAAACCAATAAAGCTAATTTTACTCGATTTGTAGTGTTAAGTAAGAACAAAACAAATCCTAGTAAATATAATAAAGCTTCTATTCTTTTTACTTTACCACATACTACGGGTTCTTTAGCTAATGTTTTAATGCAATTTACAGTAAATCAATTAAGCCTAACTAAAATACAGTCATTGCCAGTAAGTAAGCAACCATGGAAATATGCTTTTTATATAGATGTTTTGGTACATGACATATCTATATTTGAAAAAACACTCACTGTGTTAGAAACAATGACCGAAGATTTAAAAATAATAGGAAAATTCAATCAAGCCAACCAACATATAAAAAACAAACCAAATGAATAACATTAGTCAAAATTGGGTAGAATCATTTAGAAAACCATTTGTAATTTCGGGACCATGTAGTGCCGAGAGTGAAGAGCAAATGTTGACAATTGCTCAACAATTAAACCAAGATTATGTTCAAATCTTTAGAGCAGGTATATGGAAGCCTAGAACCAAACCCAATTGTTTTGAAGGAGTTGGGAAAATTGGGTTAGAATGGCTAAAAAAAGTAAAGCAAGAATATAATTTTGTAACAAGTACAGAAGTTGCTACAGCAAATCATGTAGAATTGGCCTTAAAAAATGAAGTAGATATTTTATGGATTGGTGCTAGAACAACTGTAAACCCTTTTTTAGTACAAGAAATAGCCGAAGCCTTAAAAGGAAGTCAAAAAATAGTATTAGTAAAAAATCCTATAAATCCAGATTTAGAACTTTGGATTGGTGCGTTTGAGAGATTAATAGGAGAAGGCATTACGCAACTAGGAGCCATTCATCGTGGTTTTTCTACCTATAAAAAATCAATTTATAGAAATCAACCACAATGGCAAATTGCTTTAGATTTTAAACAACAATTCCCTAACATACCTATGATTTGCGATCCTTCTCATATTGCGGGGAATAGAGAATTAATTTATGATATATCTCAAAAAGCTCTTAACTTTGGTTTTCATGGTTTAATGATTGAAACACACCATAATCCAGACAAAGCTTGGAGCGATGCTAAACAGCAAATAACACCAAATCAATTATTAAATACCTTAAAAAAATTAGAAGTTAGAAATCCTAGAGATTTTGATACTGAATTTGTAGAGACTATTGAAGTATTACGTAATAAAATAGATGATATTGATAGAGAAGCATTGGAAGTTTTAGCTAAACGAATGGAAGTTGCTCAAGAAATAGGATTATTAAAAAAGGAAAAAAATGTAACTGTTTTTCAACCCAATAGATGGAATGAAATTAAAAACAAAATAATCAATAATGCTCAACAATATGGTTTGTCAAAAGAATTTATTGAACAGTATTTAGCAGCGGTTCATCAAGAGTCAATTAGAGTACAAAATACAGTTATGAATGAATAGCAATAAATTTTAGTTTATTGATTAAAACAAAAAAGCACCTTTAAAAGGTGCTTTCTCAGCTCTATAATAGTTGTTTATTTTTTAGTAATACGAACATCTACACGTCTATTTTGTGCTTTACATTCGTCAGTATCATTAGCTTCACAAACAAAATGTTGTGCACCGTAACCTTCTTGAGCAATTCTTTCGGTAGCAATACCATCAGCAGTTAAATTATCTGCAATAGATTTAGCACGATCGGTAGAAACTTTTAAGTTTACATCGGCAGCACCAGTATTGTCGGTATATCCACCTATTTTAACAGTAGCTTCTGGAAAAGCTTTTAATAAAGCTATAATATTTTTAACTTGTGCGTCAGACGTAGGTGTTAAGTTAGCACTTCCTGTAGAAAAGTATACACGGTCTAGTGTAACCCAACCTTGAGTTTTAGATCATCACTCACACTAAAATTAGCGTCAGATAATTGGTTATATAATTTAGCTTCAGAACTATTTTTTCCAACATTTAATTTGGTGCCATCAGGTAAAGTTAATTCAGTCATTTCACCAACATCATATACAAAATTTCCATCAGCATCTAATTTAGAAACTGTTTCTTCATTAGTGTTAGAATCAACAGCGGTAGTAGAAGCAGCAGTAGCTGTAGCACTATGGTTAGTTCCATCTACATTTTTTTTATCGCATTTACATGATACAATTAAAGTTGAAGCAATTAAAATAAAAGATAATTTGCTTACATTTTTTAAATTTAGGTTCATAATGTTTATGTTTTTTAAAATTTGCTCAAATTTAATTAATAAATATGAATGAATCTGTATAAAAAAGTGATTTAATGAATCATTAGGTTTTAATTTTATACGACTTAAAATAAAAAGATTAGCTTTGTTGTTAGTAAAAAGTTCTTAAATATGATTAATTCAATAATAACGGGAGTAGGGCATTATGTACCAGAAAAAATAGTAACTAATGATGATTTATCTAAAATTATGGATACTAATGATGCTTGGATTCAAGAAAGAACAGGCATACAAGAACGTAGACATTTAGGTAGAAAATCTGAAATTAACACCTCAGACTTAGGAGTAAAAGCAGCTCAAATGGCTATGGATGAGGCAAGTATTACGGCTAAAGATTTAGACTTTATTATTTTTGCAACACTTAGTCCAGACTATTATTTTCCAGGATGCGGTGTGTTATTACAACAAAAATTGGGCTGTAATACTATTGGAGCATTAGATGTTCGTAATCAATGTTCAGGATTTATTTATGCTTTAGCTACTGCAAATGCTTATATAAAAGCGGGTATGTATAAAAATATATTGGTCGTAGGAGCAGAGATTCACTCTTTTGGATTAGATATGACTACACGTGGTAGAGGCGTTTCTGTTATTTTTGGTGATGGAGCAGGAGCTGTCATTTTATCTGCTACTGACGAAGAAAACAAAGGAATTTTAGCGACTAATATGCATAGTGAGGGAGAATTTTCGGAGGATTTAGCCCAACTTTTTCCAGGTACAAAATATGGTTGGCCTGACACTTTACTAGAAGAAAATCATACGATTGATGATACTAAAATGTACCCTCAAATGAATGGTAATTTTGTGTTCAAAAATGCTGTAACTCGGTTTCCAGAGTCTATAAAAGAAGTATTTTGTTCTGCAAATCAATCCATAGATGATTTAAAATTATTTATACCACACCAAGCCAATTTACGTATTAGCCAATTTGTTCAAAAACAAATGGGATTACGAGACGATCAAGTGTATAATAATATACAAAAGTATGGTAATACAACGGCGGCTTCAATTCCTATTGCTTTGAGTGAGGCTTACCAAGAAAATAAAATAAAAACTGGAGATTTAATTTGTTTAACGGCTTTTGGTAGTGGATTTACATGGGGCAGCGTATTAATTAAATGGTAATTAATTAGTTAATATTTCTTTAGCTTGTTCTATTGCAGATTCCGAAATACTCTCACCGCTTATTAATTCAGCAATTTCTTGAATTCGTTCTTCGGTACTTAGTAATTTAACTTGTGTAGTTACCACATTATTTTTATTACTTTTAAAGACCTTAAATTGTTCGTTACCTTTGGCCGCTACTTGTGGTAAATGAGTTATACTAATTACTTGTAAACGTTGAGACATTTCTAGCATTACTTTACCCATTTCGTTCGCAATTTTACCCGAAACACCAGTATCTATTTCATCTAAAATTAAAGTAGGTAAACTTAAATGTGTGGCCATTATTTTTTTTATAGACAGCATTAATCTAGACATTTCACCGCCCGAAGCCGCTTTTTCTATAGATTTTAAAGACATACCTTTATTTGCCGAAAATAAGAATGAAACCGTATTCTTTCCCCATTCATTAAAAGATTTATTTAAGGTTAAATCTATGTTTAATGTAGAATTTTCCATACCAAGCTGTTCTAAAGTTGTTAGTATAGATTTATTAATGATTGGAATAGATTTTTCTCTGCCTTTGGTTATTTTATTGGCTAAACTATTTAGCTCAACCGAACTTTCATGAATTTGTAAGGTTAATTGTTCTATGGAGTTAGCTAAATCATTATTGTTTTGATTTTCTTGTTCTAATCTATGTTGAATAGCAATTAGCTCATCTATTGTAAGTACTTGATGTTTATTTAATAGATTTTGTAGCAGATTCATACGGTTAGTAAGTATGGCTAAACGTTCAGGATTAGCTTCTAATGACAATATTTTACGGTCTAAATCATTTAAAATATCGTCAAATTCTATCTTGGTAGAATTAAATCTTTCGGTTAAACTACTAAGTTCGTTATTTAGAGATTGAGCTTTATTAATTAAGCTCAGCATACTTTGTAATTGTGTTAAAACGCCTATTTCTGGTTCGTTGGCTCGTTGAGTAAATTCATTTAATAACAGCATTAATTCGTCTATATTACTCAAAATATTCAACTCTTCTTCTATGTTTTCTAACTCATTACTATTTAAATTAGCTTGGGTAAGTTCTTCTAGTAAGTATAAATTATATTCTTTATTTTGTTGTTGTTCGCTTAATTGATTTTTTGCTTGTGTTAAGGATTTGTTTAATTGGTTATAAATATTAAAATTGTGTTTAAATTGATTTACTAATTCTAATTGATTGGCAACACTATCTAATAATTGAAACTGGAAAGCATCATTTAATAATTCTTGTGTATTAAATTGTGAGTGTATGTCTATTAAATGTTTACTTAGTAATTGGAGTGTAGTAACGTTTACTGGTGAATCATTTATAAAGGCTCTCGATTTACCACTTGGTAAAAGTTCTCGTCTTAAAATAGATTCATCATCGTAATCTAAATCATGTGTATCAAAAAAATCTTTTAGATTAAGTTTTTTTAGGTCAAAAGTAGCTTCTATGATACATTTTTCACTTTCATTTTTTAGTGATTTTAAATCGGCACGTTCGCCTAAAACTAATTTTAAAGCACCTAAAAGTATAGATTTACCAGCACCTGTTTCTCCTGTAATGGTGGTTAAACCGTGCTTAAATTGCAATTGTAATTCGTCTATAATTGCGAAATTAGCAATGGATAGTGTTTTAAGCATTATTTTTTTAAATTATTCCAAACTTCACTATTAGCAGGCGACAGACTATTTAGTATCCTTTTTACTTTGGGAATATCTGCCGAAGAAACTAAACCACCTGAAAATATTTTGGCAATTTCATTTTTATTGGCTTGTATGAATAAATCTATGGGGTAAAATTGTGCAAAGTTTCCACTTTCATAATATTCAAACATGGTTAGTGCATTAGCAATGGTATTTTTAGCACTAACTTCGTTTTTAGCCATTGTGTCTAATCCTTTTCTATAATACTCATAAGAAAGGTTACGTAGTATTGAGTTATCTTTTCCCAAAACATCATTAATTAAAGACGTTCTCGAACGAGGCCCATCTAGTTCACTCCAACCATCAAATCTTTGTCCGTTAGCATTATTAGCAATTCGTTGACAGGTTTCAAAGTAGTTTGTTCCGCCTTGTCTTTTAAAGGTATCGGCATCGGTGCCTAATATAAAATAAACATAAAATGTTATAACGTCGGTTAAATTTTTGCCACTAAATTTACGTTCGTTAAATATTAATTCTTCATACTCGGTATACTCAAAGCTAAAGTTTTTATCTATAAAATTTAGGGTAGGTGAGTAGTAGGTAGAGTTATAAATAGGTCGCCTAGATTGTATTTGAATGCTTGCTTTATAACGGTTACTACCTTCTTTAGAATTTATAATAATTAAAAAACTGGCTTCTATTTTTTCGTTTAATTTATAGCGTATGTCGGTCCCACTTGGTATTATTAATAAAATTTTTTAATGATTTTTCTAAGGTTTGATATACTTGGTTATTTGAGCCTTGAACTTGTGAATAGTCTACAGAAACGTCTGCTAAAAATTCTTGAGCAGAAACTTGTAGACTTAGAATAATAAAAAATATAATTGAATGAATTTTTTTCATTTAGTTGATTTTTTGTTGGATAAAGTTAAGAATATCTTTGGCAACATCTCGTTTATTTTTACTTGGGTAAGTTAAAATAGATTCATCTTTAGCTATTAATGTAACTTTATTAGTGCTTTTTTGAAACCCTGCATCTTTATCTTTTAGTGAATTTAGTACTATTAAATCTAGCTTTTTTTTGTGTAATTTACCTTTTGCATTTTCTAGTTCGTTTTGTGTTTCTAGTGCAAACCCTACCAAAAATTGATTCTCTTTTTTTTCTCCTAACGACTTTAATATATCTTTGTTTTTGGTTAAAGTAAGCGTTAATATATCGTCATTTTTCTTAATCTTTTCTATAGCCTGTGTTGCTGGTTTATAGTCGGCAACTGCAGCAGCCATAATTACAACATCATTTGTTGAATAATTATTGTGCATGGCGGTATACATTTCGTCTGCCGACAATACATTTACTCTTTTTATGTTATAATTTTCTATGGATTCATTTGATGGGCCACTTACTAAAGTTACATTGGCACCTAAACTTGCAGCTTCTTTTGCTAAATCAAACCCCATTTTCCCTGATGAGAAATTCCCAATAAATCGAACAGGATCTATTTTCTCATAGGTTGGTCCAGCCGATATTAAAACGTTTTTACCATAAAAAGGTAATTGTTGATTGATATGATTTTCTAAAAAAGCAATAATGTTTTCAGGTTCAGCCATTCTACCTTCTCCCATTAATCCACTAGCTAATTCACCGCTTTCAGCAGGTATAAGTACATTGCCATTACGTTGTAATTGTTCTATGTTTTGTTTGGTGGTAGGATGTTGATACATATCTAAATCCATTGCAGGAGCAAAGTAAACAGGGCATTTAGCTGAAAGGTAAGTGGCTAAGACTAAATTATTAGCATTACCGTCTGCCATTTTTGCCATGGTATTGGCTGTGGTAGGAGCTATAAGCATATAGTCTGCCCAAAGTCCTAGCTCTACGTGATTATTCCAATCACCTTTTTTGTTAGAAAACTCATACTCTACAGGATTTTTAGATAATGTAGATAGTGTTAATGGAGTTACAAAGTCTAATGCTTTTGGTGTTAAAATAACCTTTACATTAGCCCCCTTTTTTATAAGCTCTCTAACTAAATAAGCGGCCTTATAGGCCGCTATTCCAGCAGTAACTGCTAATATTATATTTTTTTGGTTTAAAACCGACATTTAAGTTTTTTCCTTTAATCTTCTTCGGGTGTTCTGTAGTAAATGTCTTTATCCATCCATTCAGCTATTGCAATAGATGCGGGTTTAGGAAGTCTTTCATAGAATTTAGATACTTCTATTTGCTCACGGTTTTCAAACACTTCTTCTAAGGAGTCTGTATGTGAGGCAAATTCATCCAGTTTTTGAATCAATTCAACCTTCATTTCTTGGTTAATTTGTTCTGCCCTTTTACCCATAATTACTATAGACTGGTAAATGTTATCTGTTTGTTCTTCTATTTTATTTCTATCGAATGTTTCGGTTGTTGTAGGTGCAACTATTTCTTTAAAATTCATAATATTATAGTTATTTTCTTGTTTATTTTATAGACAATTTTTCTTTTCTTTCTTCTATTTTATGAGCTGTTTCTTGATGATTTATTTCATCAGCTTCAACTTTACTCATAATTTTATTGGCTTCATCTAAAAATTTAGAGTTAGGAAAAGTTTTGGTAAATATTTTATATTGTGTTTTGGTGTTTAATAAACGTAATTCTTTGGTTTCAAATCTACTAAAATTTACAGCAAGTTCGTATTTAGATCGTAATGAATACATCATTGCTTCTTCTCGGTATTTTGTATCGGGAAATTCGTCTAACATATTATCGAAAGCGATAGAAGCGGCTTTGTATTTTAATGTTTTGTAGTAAATTTTAGCTATTTCAAACGATTTCCTTTCTAGTTTATCTCTTAGCTCATCTATGTATGCATTTGCTTGTGTTACGTGTTCTGAATTTGGGTAAGCATTAATGAATCCTTGTAACTCACTCATTGCACTTATAGTACTTGTTTGGTCTAAATTATACTTTGGTGAGTCGGTATAATATGAGTAAGCTGATTTATAAAGGGCTTCCTCTGCTAATGAGTCGGTTGGATTGGTTACATAGAAGGTTTTGAACTGATGAGCGGCTAATCTATAATTTTTATCTTCAAAATTAGCCTGAGCAGTATTATAAGCTATTTTAGCAGCCTCTGCTGTACCAGCAAAAGCGGGTGAACAACGGGCGTATAAATCAATAGCAAATTGCCAATTGCCTTTTGCAAACATTTCATTGGCTGTTTGTAGAATTAAATCTTTGTCGGTACTTTTCATAGCCGCTTCGTAGCTCTTATTACATGCAGCAAAAAGCACAGCTATAGTAAATATAAATAGGATTCGTTTAAACATTATGCAAAAGTAATAAAAATTAGCTACAAACCTACATATATTGTTGGTCCTAATTTGTTAAAGATTAGCTAAATTTAATTTGTTGAATCAAAACTTGCAATATCTCTGTCAAACAAATACATACCACCTTTATCGTCACCAATTAAGTGTAATTTGTCTAATATTATTCGAGCTAGTCGTTCTTCTTCAATTTGTTCAGAAACGTACCATTGTAAAAAGTTATGGGTGGTGTAATCTTTTATAGATAATGTTAAGTCTACAATTTCATTAATGCTTTCTGTTACCATTACTTCATGATCTAAAAGCATTTTAAAAATCTCTTGTAAATTTTTAAAGTCTTGTTTAGGCTGTTTTAGTGCTGGAACAATTGCTTTTCCTCCACGTTCATTTACGAATCGTAATAGTTTTAACATATGTTGACGCTCTTCTTCTGAGTGTTTGAAAAGAAAACCTGATACGCCTTCAAACCCTTTATTGTCTGCCCAAGAAGCCATAGATAGGTATAGTTGAGAAGCTTCTGCTTCTGCTTCAATTTGTTTATTTAGTGCGTCTATTATTTTGTTGTCAATCATTGTTTTATGGTTTTTAATTAAAGTTTTAATCTATATTGATTAGTGTATTTTTTATTTTATCAGTTAAGTTATTGCTAGCAGGGACTAGAGGTAAACGAGTGTAAGGATTGCAAATTCCTTTAATATTTAATAAAGCTTTAATTCCTGCAGGATTTCCTTCTACATAAATGGAACGAATTACGTCCATTAATTTATAGTGTAAAGCATAGGCTTCATCTACTTTATGGCTCAAACCTAATTGAATCATTTGAGCGTATTCATTTGGTAAGCCTTGTGCTATAACAGAAATAACGCCTTTTCCACCAGCTAATGTCATAGGTAATGCTAATTCATCATCTCCCGATAAGACTAAGAAATCAGTAGGTTTATCTTTAAGAATTTTTGTTGATTGTAAAAAATTAGGAGAAGCTTCTTTTATAGCTACTATATTTTTAAAATTTTGTGCTAATCGTAAAGTTGTTTCGGCATCAATGTTAGAACTAGTTCGGCTAGGTACATTGTAGAGTATAATATTAGCTTCTGTATGGTTTGCTATGTAGGAGAAATGCTCGTAAATACCTTCTTGTGTTGGTTTGTTATAGGCAGGTGATACAGATAATATAGCTACATAATCTTGTAAATTAGTAGTAGCAAATTCGTTTTTAACTTCTTCTGTATTATTACCACCAATACCTAAAACCATAGGAACTCTACCAGCATTAGCACTTTTTATAGTAGTAATTACTTGTGATTTTTCTTCCTTAGTTAGTGTTGCCGACTCGGCTGTAGTACCTAATAATACTAAATAATTAACACCACCTGTTATGGCATAGTCTACCAATTTTTCTAATCCATTATAATCTACTGTTCTATCTTTATTAAATGGTGTTATAAGTGCAATTCCTGTTCCTTTCAGTTCTTTCATATTAGTTACAAAATTAGGTGTTTTATTAAAATTATATACCCTTTTTTATGATTTATATTTGATTTAAATTAAAATAAATTTCACTTTAGGGTTAAATGAATTACTCATATTTATTTAACACTAAATAATAAAATTTATACTTAATTAGCAGTTTAAACATGAACATAATTTTTACATTTATCGAAAATATGAATAAAATGTATATGAATAAATCTTTGTGCTATATTTTGGGGGTGATTCTTTTGAGTTCTTGTGCTCATAAAATCTATCAAAAAGAAAAAGTTGACCTTTCGGTAAATAAAAGTATTTCAGATCAAATACAGAATAATACAAGTATACAAAACATCATCAATCCATATAAAAAACAGTTAGATGATCAAATGCATAAGATTTTATCTTACAGTCCAACCGGAATTAAATAAAAAAGGATTTAATAGCCCATTAGCCAATTTAATAGCCGATTTGGTATTGGAAGAAAGTAATTTAACTTATGTAAAATCAAATGCTAAAAATATAGATATATGTGTGTTGAATCAATGGAGGAATTAGAAAGAATTTAAACAAAGGAAACATAACAACTGGCGACATATACGAACTAATGCCTTTTGAAAATGAAGCTGTGGTAGTTACCTTAAGTCCACAAAAAGTGATAGAAATGGTAGACTATTTAAGCGAAAGCAGTAAAAGGGCATCCCATAGCAGGCATTGAATTTATTCCATTTAATCATGAATCTATTAAAATCAATGGTCAATCCTTTAATAAGAACAAAAATTATACTGTTGTAACCAATGACTATTTACAAAAAGGAGGAGACCAAATGTATTTCTTTAATAATCCTGTACAAACTAGAAAACTTAAATATAAAAATTACGTGATATGATGGTTAGATTATTTTGAAAAAAATGATACGATACAAATTCATGCTACTAAAAGAATTTTAAAATAATGGAAAATAGAAGAAGTTTATTAATAACAAGTAGGTACAGCATCTTTATTAACTATGATTCCTGCAGGCGAACTATTAGCCAAACAGCCCCTCTAAAATCTAAAAAAAAACTATTTTACATACAAACGATCAGCATTCTCGCATAGAGCCTTTTGTAGAGTCAGACCCAATCCTCATTATTCAAATAAAGGAGGATTTGCAAGACGTGCCGAATTAATTCAAAACATAAGAAAAGAAGAAAAAAAATGTATTGTTATTAGATGCAGGCGATGTATTTCAAGGAACACCTTATTTTAATTTTTTTGGAGGAGAATTAGAATATAAACTAATGAGTAAAATGGGATATGATGCAACTACCATAGGAAACCATGAATTCGACAATGGAATAGAAGGTATTGACAAGCAATTGCCTCACGCAAAATTCGACATTTTAATTGCTAATTACGACCTCTCAAATACAATACTAGACGGTAAAACAAAACCTTATAAAGTATATAAAAAATCAGGAATGAGAATTGGCGTATTTGGTTTAGGGATTGAATTACAAGGTTTGGTCTTAGATACATTATATAAAGAAACAAAATATTTAGACCCTATAGAAATAGCAACTGAAACCGTTAAGGTTTTACGTAATAGAGAAAAATGCGATTTAGTCATTTGTCTATCTCATTTAGGATATGAATATAAAAATGAACCTCATAAAATAAGTGATGTTAAATTAGCTCAACAAACCGACGGTATAGATTTAATCATAGGAGGGCATACCCATACATTTTTACCCGAACCACAAGTTTACAAAAATAAAAGTGGACAAAATGTTTTAATCAATCAAGTAGGGTGGGCAGGTTTGTATTTAGGTAGAATAGACTTTTACTTAGAGCAAGGAAATAGCAATTACACTACTTTTGCTTTAGACGATTTAGCTGTAGAAAATATAGTTTGATGGTTAATTAAACCGTTCTAAAAAATGAACGTAAAATAGTAGCGTTGTCAATATTAGAAGTATTAATTTCCATTAAATTAGGTGAATCATCATTAAAAAAAGAAGCTAATTTTTTTTCTAAATCTTCTAAAGATTCAATCAATGTATAATTAAAATTGAACATCTTAGCTAAGTGGCTAGCATTGAGTTTATGTTTTGTTTCAAATACAGATTCAACTACCCCAGAATCTTCAGGGCCAGGAATTATTTTAAAAATATTTCCACCGCCATTATTAATCAAAATAATTTTAAAATGATTGGGAATATAATTGTTCCAAAGAGCATTACTATCGTAAAAAAAAGCAATATCACCAGTTATTAAAATCGTTTTTTTATGGCTTGCCATAGCAGAACCAATGGCAGTAGAAGTAGAGCCATCAATACCACTTGTACCACGGTTACAATAAACAATTACACTAGAATTATGCTTAAATAATTGTGCATAACGAATGGCAGAGGAATTACTGTAGTGTAAATCATAATCATTAGGAATTGAGGCTATTAATGTTTCAAAAACCTTAAAATCGGAGTATGAGGTTTCAGAAGAAAATTTAGTTTGATTTTTTTCTTTTTCTTTTCTAATCGTGTTCCAAGTTGTATAATAATTACTTTTATTAGACTTTATTAATGGTACAAAATCACGTAAAAAATGAACCGCATTAACTTTGATTTTTTTACTTAAACATTGGTACGTATTAGGTTGCCAAAATTCATTTAAATGCCAATGTGCCTTGGGTTGGTGTGTTCTTAAAAAAGATTTTATTTTTTTAGAAACAACATTCTGACCTATGGTTAATAAAACATCAGGCTTTAGAGTTTCCAATTTTTCATTGGATAAAGAAAAGATTAAAGGGTCTATTTTGTTAAAAAACCTTTGGTAGTGTAAGTTAGAATTAACTTCGGTTAAAATAACAACGGAATCATCTTCGCTTAATTTAATCAACAATTCATTCAGTTCATCATTTGGGTATTGTAGTCCAACTAATACTAATTTTTTAGTTGTATTATTCCAATCTTCGGCAAAAGAATTTATATTGATTTCGTTTTCTTTGTATTCAGATTTTTTGATGGAATCAATATGAATGGCTAATTCATTTTTAAAACTATACAAAGGTTCGTCCATAGGCATATTTATATGAACAGGCCCTGATTTTCTAAATGATTTTGTAATTACTTTTTTAATTAAATGTAAGTTTTTAGTTAACCCTTCGGTACTTTCATCTTCACTAATTTGGGTGTAAGCATAGGTGTGTTTTTTAAATATTTTTTTTTGCCTAATCGTTTGCCCATCAAATTGATCTATTAAATACGCTGGCCTATCGGCCGACAAAATAATTAAAGGTATATTTTGATAAAAAGCCTCAGTAACAGCAGGGTAGTAGTTGGCTACAGCAGAACCTGACGTACAACACAATACTACAGGTTTTTTAAGTTGTTGAGCCATACCCAAGGCTACAAAACCTGCCGAACGCTCGTCTACAATACTATAGGTTTTAAACGCTGGATGATGTGAAAAATGCGTAGCTAATGCACCATTACGCGAACCAGGCGATAAAACAATGTTTTCTATACCATAAGCCAAAAGTACTTCGGCTAGTAGTTGAACGTTAAGTTTTGTGGAATATTTAGGCATTGTATAAAAATGTTAGCATGGTTTAAGTATACAAACCACCATCTACACTTAATACTTGTCCTGTTATGTAATCTGATAAATCAGAAGCCAAAAATAAACAAGCATTAGCAATATCTTCAGGCTTACCACCACGTTTTAGTGGAATACCATCTCGCCATTCTTGCACTACTTTTGGGTCTAGTTTTTCAGTCATTTCTGTTTCTATAAAACCTGGTGCAACAACATTACAGCGAATGTTTCTTGAGCCTAATTCTAAAGCAACCGATTTAGAAAAACCAATTAAACCTGCTTTTGATGCTGCATAATTTGCTTGCCCTGCATTTCCTTTTCTACCTACAATAGAACTCATATTTATAATAGAACCACTACGTTGTTTTAACATGGGACGAATTACGGCTTTAGTTAAATTAAAAGCGGCATTTAAATTGACTTGAATCACTTTTTCAAAATCCTCTAAACTCATTCGCATCATTAGGTTATCTTTGGTAATCCCCGCATTATTAATTACAATATCTATGGTGCCAAAGTCTTTTAAAACATTGTCTACCAATTCTTGAGCAGCGTCATAGTTAGCAGCGTCAGATTGGTAACCTTTTGCTTTTACAAATTGATTTAACTCTTGTTCTAATGCTTGTGCTTTTTCTACTGACGAGGCGTAGGTAAATACAATATTGCAACCGTGTTTAGCAAAAACTTGAGCTATGCTTTTTCCAATTCCACGTGTAGCGCCTGTTATTATGGCTGTTTTTCCTTCTAGTAATTTCATGTTAAATTAAATTGATGGGCTAATTTATGAAATGATTAGAAGTTGAGGATATGTTTTATTAAAAAAGATTAATTTCTTTTATATAAAAACGCCAACGGTGTAAAACCATTGGCGTTTTTATTTTTGTTTTATTTTTTTATAAATCAAAGGCTTGTTTTATTTTATCTACAAAGTCTAGTTTTTCCCATGTAAATAATTCTACTTCAAATGTTTTAGTGTTTGAATTGTTAGCCTCTACAAAAGTTTTGGTAATTGTTTGTGGAGTTCTTCCCATGTGTCCATAACGTGCTGATTCTAAATAAATAGGATTTCTTAATTTTAGACGTTGTTCAATGGCATAAGGCCTCATGTCAAAAATGTCATTTACTTTTTTGGAAAGCTCACCATCGGTTAAATCTACGTTAGATGTTCCAAATGTATTTACCAGTAAACTAACAGGAGCTGCTACACCAATGGCATAAGATACTTGTACTAAAACTTCATTGGCTACTCCAGCAGCTACTAGGTTTTTGGCAATATGTCTTGATGCATAAGCGGCTGAACGGTCTACTTTAGAAGGATCTTTTCCGCTAAAAGCACCTCCACCATGTGCTCCTTTTCCGCCATAGGTGTCTACTATGATTTTTCTACCTGTTAAGCCTGTATCTCCGTGTGGACCTCCAATTACAAATTTACCCGTTGGGTTTACATGGTAAGTAATATTCTCATTAAATAGTGCTTGTATATGTTGGGGTAATTGTGCTTTAACTCTTGGTATTAAAATATTGACGATGTCGTTTTTTATTTTGTTCAACATTTCTTCATCATCGTCAAAATCATCATGTTGTGTAGAAACCACAATGGTATCTATACGAATGGGTTGGTTATCGTCATCATATTCAATTGTTACTTGAGATTTTGCATCGGGACGTAGATAGGGTATTAAATTAGGTTCATTTTTTCTAATTTGGGCTAGTTCATATAAAATTCTATGCGACAAGTCTAAGGCTAGTGGCATGTAGTTTTCTGTTTCGTTAGAGGCGTAACCAAACATCATTCCTTGATCACCTGCACCTTGTTCTTCATTGGTGCTTCTTTCAACTCCTTGATTTATTTCAGGTGATTGTTCGTGTATGGCAGAAATTACGCCACATGAATTGGCTTCGAACATGTATTCGCTTTTGGTATAACCAATTTCTTTAATGGTGTCTCTTGCTACTTTTTGTAGGTCTATATAAGCTTTAGATTTTACTTCACCTGCTAGCACTACTTGTCCTGTTGTTACTAAAGTTTCGCAAGCTACTTTACTCATTGGGTCAAAGGCTAAAAAATGGTCTAATAAAGCATCTGAAATTTGATCTGCAATTTTGTCTGGGTGTCCTTCAGATACTGACTCTGATGTGAATAAGTATGACATTTTTTTATTTTTTTAGAAGGAGATAAAAAAGGACTAAAACAATTCTGGTTTAGCAATTTTTAACGAGGTTGCAATCAGTCAAATTTATCCTCCTTGAGTTATTTAAGTTGCAAAAGTACTATGTTTTTATGAATTACTATTAATTTAGTTTGTTGATTCATTAATAAATCAAGAAAAAATTTATTTTTAAGTATAAATGATATTTATAACTTTTTCATTTTCAAACTTATAAAATATATTCTTTATTTTTCTAGGGGTTTAATTAAATAATAAATAATTATAATAGGGGAGATTAAATAGGCTATTATTTTTAGGGTTGGTTGTTTGATTTTTTTTACTAAACTAAAAAAAGATTGACCTTTAATGTTTAACCCAAAGTAAAGGTATTTAAAAAGTTGTTTAATAATTGGTAGTGGGTAGCTTTTAAAATAAGTATTACTATATGCCTCTAGATAATGCCTATGTGTTTCAGTTAATCCAAAGGCATGCTTTTTTAGTCGTCTAGCATTCGTATTAGAGTTGGTATCACTTAAATCGAAATTATAGGTATAGACAATATCATTTATGAATCTTGTTGTAAATTTACTATCCAATGTATAATTCCAAAAATCAGGTAGATAACCATTACCCTTATAAATTTCCATATCAAAGCCTAAGCTTCTTACTGCTGAAGTTTTTTGGATTCCTGCATGTGGCCCTTTTACTTTATATTTGTGTCTCATTAAAAAGGCTGTAGTATCTAAAGGTTCAGTAGGGAAAGTGGTTCCTAAGCAATTTCCGTTTTGATTTTGGACTCTACCTATAACAGAAGAATACCTATCATCATCTTTAATTAGTTTTATTTGTTCCATTAAGATAAAAATAGAGTTTTTAGGTAGTTCATCATCTGAATCAACTCTAAAATGAAATGGTGTTTTAATTAAGTCAAAACCTCTAAACATGGTTATAACTTTATGTACATTTTTATGTTTGTTATATTCAATCTGAATTTTATTTTCAATTTGCCATTTTTTTACTAATTCTGTGGTATTGTCGGTTGAGCCATCATCCATAATTAACCAAACAAAATTTTTAAATGTTTGTTCGCATAATGATTGATACAACCTAGGTAGTGTGTTTGCTCTATTAAATGTAGGAGTAAGAATTGTAATTTCTTTATTCATTGATAATTTCTTTGAGTTGTTTGTAAATTTTTTCTTTCTGGAACTTTAAATAGGAATTTTTTGCTTCTTTTTTTAATTGACTTACATAATCTACATCAGTAATAAATTTTTTCATAGCCTTATAAATATCTTCTTCTGTGGCTTTAATGAGCATTCCGTCTTTGTTATGGTCAATCATTTCGTTAATTCCACCTACATTGGTGCTTATAATTGGTTTGCCTAAGCATAGTGTTTCGCCTATAATTAATGGGTATGATTCTGTTTTTGAAGGTAAAATAAAATAATCTGATGATTTTATGTATGGATAAGGGTTTTCTTTTGTGCCTAAAAGTTTAAATGTGTCTTTAATGTTTAGTTCATCAATAATTAATTCTATTTCAGCTCTAAAGTTACCGTCGCCAATTATAATAACTTCATTTTGTATGCCTTCGTCTAGTATTTTTTTATGAACTCGTGCTAACATGTCAAAACCTTTTCGCTTTTGGAGTCTTGCTACAGATATAAATTGTGGAATTTCTATGTTGCGTTCAGGTTTAAATTCTGTTGATTTTTTTGTGATAGATTCCCCATTAATAACATTGTAAATGACTTTTCCATTAGGAAAATCTTCGTTATACGTTTCTTTAATTATATTTCTTGTTTGTTTAGATCCAAATATTATTACATCGAATTGTTTCATCCAATGTATAAATTTGAGTGCTAGACTCTTTTCTACATATCGAATGTCTGTATGAAACCATCCTATTTTTTTAGATTTTTTATTAGGTGAATTTAATGTTTCTTTTAATTCTGAATAGCTCGAGGCTATTTCTACATCAATATCATATAATTTAAATTTTTTATAATGGTACTGAGGAAAGGTTTTATAAAATTTAAGCCAAATTCTTCTATTGCAAAGTTGTATGAATTTAATAATTTTATTTTTACTAAAGTTCTCCTTGCCTTTTGTTAAATGTAAAAATCTAACATGTGGTGAAACACTTTGTACTAACTCTCCTTGTTTTAGGTTTACAAGTAGCGTAATGTCGTATTTGTTTTTAGGTAAGTTTTCTAAAAAATCTAATATTACTTTTTGTACGCCACCCATTTCTAAGGATCGTAAATGAAAAAGTATTTTTATTTTTTTGGTAGATACCATCTATAAATTTAACTTACTTTAAACCAATTTTTAAGTTGGTATGTTAACAAACTTAATGTTAAGTCTAATTAAAGCTCAAAAATAGCAAAATATAAATTAACTTGTTACCATATTTTATGGTCGCTCTAAATGAAGGATATAACATATGCACTCTTCTAATTACTATTTTTTTCTTCTATTGATGGTTTTTGTCTAGAATTTGTTCCTTCTTGGCAAAAGAAACTATTATTTAACCATGGTACAAACAATAAACGATTTTTGTGGTAAGTATTTACTCATATTATATAAATATATTTTTTTTGTGAATTTTTATTTCCTTGTCTAATTTTTGGTTCAATAGAGTTTAATTTAAAATAATTAGATAGTTCCTCAATATTATTTTTATTTATTAAACTTAATGAATAAACTAACATTTTAGTTTTTATTAAGATATATGAAGTTTTGTTGGTATTAGTATTCTTAATTAAAATAATTTTTTTTACACTACCTCGATTAATCACGTACTTGAAGTGACCAATAAATGAAATTTTTTGATTTTCAAATTCAACTTTTTCTACTTTGAAAAATAGAACAATAATTAAATACAAAATAAAACAATATAATGCTAAAAATGGGAAAGTTAATAGTATAGACAATAAAGGCTCTCCCGTCTTAATTATTATACCAATACTTTTCTTATAGATGTCTAAAAATTTATGACAGGGAATCAATAAGACAAATCCTAAAAGTGCTAGGCTAAAAAATAATATTATTGGATTAATGATTAGATAAAAACTAGTTCTAAGTTTCCCGTTGTTGCTTAATTCACAACATATTAGTTGTTTAAAGTTACTATAATACGACTTCTTGTAATTATAATTCCGTAAGTGGAGTTTTTTATTTGGTAGGTTAATAATTATTTGTTTGTTTTTGAAATTAAATATGGATTTATGAGCCATATAATGTTGTTCTTTAAGACCAACAATTATTTCAACAAAATCATCTTCAACTAACTCCAAATAAACCCTTTTTGCAAAAAAAGGTAGCAATGCTCCGTAAATTACTATTACAAAAATTGAATAAAATAGTATAATTAAAATAATTGGAATAACAATCCCTAATTCATTTTTTACAGTAGGAATTGCTTGTTTTAGGTATTCTAAATTAGGAAGATAGGGGAAATAAAAAAATAGTAATGAAACGATGCTTAAAGAAATAAAAAATACAATTAACTTTTTTTTATTTGACGGAACTTTTCTAAATAAAAATTCTTGATTACTCATCTTTCAATCTTCTTAGATTAAACATGCATTCAGATTTGATATTATTCTCAATGTTTTCAATGATAGATAATTCAGCTTTATCTAATAATTTTGTATCAACATTATAAGTAAATAAATTCCTAATATCTAGTTTATACCTAGAAAATTTATACTTTATTAATGGTTTGTGATATTTATTGTAATTTTTCTCTAACTCGTTCAGTAACTCCTCAGACTCTTGGGTTTCCATTACTTTTCTCACAGTTACTAAAGCACCTTCGGTTTTAACTATATCATACCTAACCTTCATTGGAACATTAAGACTTGGGAATAATTGTGATTGATATGTGTATTCTTCTGGATTCAAACTATTTGAAGGGGAGTAAAGATATTTGTCTAGTACTGCTAGATAAAATAAATCTCTATCAAAATCTTTTTTATCATCATATTGATTTGAAAATTGACAATCTCCTTCACTAATCAAATTTCTGTATTCATTAGGCTTCGATTGTTTAATAACTTTTATAAATTCTATTTCTTCAATTTTATTGGATTTAAAATTTTCCCAATCATTTTTAAGTAAGTTTTTATTTATTTTTCTCAAAACGCTCTTTAAATTCTTCTTTGGACATTACATATTTTAAGTGACAATATACACTATTTTCATACTGTGATTGGGTAATATCTAAATTTTCGTAAGTAGTTTTTCCGTTTAAGTCACGATTTATTAATAATGGTTTTTCATCACCCACTACTTTAAAAACAGGGATAGGATTCGTTCTTGTACCCATTTTCGGATTTTTTATATCGTCTTTATTAACTGTAAGGATTACATTTTTATTATTTATTACATTACTAAGATTATAATTATCACCCATATTTGTAATCCTGATAACAAAGAATTTATTATATTCTTTAGCGTAAAAACCAATCTTATCTATGTAAATTTTTCCTCCTTTTTTTGATAAATATGCTGTATATATCTCATGTCCAAATGTATCGCTTCTCTTTCCAGCTTTAAAATCTTCAAAAGTGTAATTATTATTTGCTTCGAAATTAACTTTAACATGAATCTCCTCGGAATTCTGTAAATATTGAGCAATATACTTTTCAGCATCATTACTCTGATAAAATAGTTTATTTACTGCAAGAATTAACAATGGTAAAACTACTAAACCAGCTAATATGTAACCTATTGCATATGGTATGCCTAAATTTTTATTTATTTTTCTCAAAACGCTCTTTAAATTCTTCTTTGGACATTACATATTTTAAGTGACAATATACACTATTTTCATACTGTGATTGGGTAATGTCATAATTTTTATAGATTATTGTATCTTTATCTACTGGGAAAAAAGTAAGTTCAATTGGTTTTTCATTGCCTACTACTTTAAAAACAGGGATAGGATTTGCTTTTGTACCCATTTTCGGGTTTTTCATATCATCTTTATTTACAGTCATTATAAATCCTAAATTAGAAATATGATTATAGAATGCAGTGTAAAAATTATCACTAATATTAGACATTCTAAATTGAAAATATCTTTTGTATGTTTTAGAATAAAAAGTTTTTGTTCTTATATGTATTATTCCACCATGGTTTTTAGCTAAATAAGCCGTATACCGATCATAACCTGAAGTAATTTTATCATCATCGTTTAGACGAATTTTTTTCGTTTCCATTTGATTCAGATAATTTTCAAAATACTTTTCAGCATCATTCCCTTGAAAGAAAAACTTATTTACTGCAAAAATTAATAATGGAAGTAATACAAGTCCTGCTAATATGTAACCTATTGCATATGGTATGCCTAAATTTTTATTTATTTTTCTCAAAACGCTCTTTAAATTCTTCTTTGGACATTACATATTTTAAGTGACAATACACACTATTTTTATACTGTGATTGGGTAATATCTAAATTTTCGTAAGTAGTTTTTCCGTTTAAGTCACGATTTATTAATAATGGTTTTTCATCACCCACTACTTTAAAAACAGGGATAGGATTCGTTCTTGTACCCATTTTCGGATTTTTTATATCGTCTTTATTAACGGTAATTATTACTTTGTTATTTAAATATGTAATGACCTCAAAAAGATTATAATGATCTCCCATATTTGTTAATCTAATGGTAAAGAATTTTTTATATTCCTTGGAATAAAAAGTTAATTTTTTGATGTATATCTTACCTCCGCCTTTTGACAAATATGCTGTATATCTTTCATGTCCAAACGTTCCGTCATCTTTGTTTTTTTTTAAATCTCCGACTGTATATTTTGGTTTATTGGCATCTATATCAATAACAACCTGAAGACCAACACTATTTTCTATGTAATTTTTTATTATGGTTTGATTTACTTCGTTTCCTTGAAAGAATATTTTATTTACTGCAAGAATTAACAATGGTAAAACTACTAAACCAGCTAATATGTAACCTATTGCATATGGTATGCCTAAATTTTTCATGGTTGTGTTGCTATAATTCCTATATTATTGTTTTTATCAAGCTTTCGATCGGCCCTATCTGCTGTTCTCACTCCTTCATCATGCATTCTATCCTCGTAAGAATTAGCCCATTGGTCTATTGCAAAATTTACTGCACCTGCTGCTAAACCAATCCCTAAACCTTTTAGCATTCCTTTCCAAGGTGTAGAGTAAACACGAGATGCCATGCCTTGTGCTATTCTTGTATTAGCTGCACCAGCCAAATCGCCTGCGGCTTCTCTTGCAGCTGCCTGTTGCCCAAGTTCTATTGCTTCCCTCTGTGCTGCTTGGTTGATTGCTGTAGATTCAGCTGCTCCCTCTATAAAACTTCCTGGTAAACCTAATGCTGCATTTCTTCCTTCGTCTTTTGCAGCATCTGCTGCCTGTTTGCCAAAAGAATCTCTTTCTTGGTTGTTTTTTCTTTGTTCTTGTTCTGTACTTTCAGCATCATTATAAGAATAGACTGCCAATGGAGAAGCGACAACTAATGCTGCTGGTGATGCAGATGTAGCCCCTGTAATTAATCCCATTACAAATTGACTACTCATGTGTGCTGTGACTTCATTTTGATTATTATTTATGATTTGTTCTGCTGCACTTTGTGCAATAACTGGATCTACAATAATAGTCACCTTGCCTCCTTTATTACAATTGATAAATGATTGATTGAGTACTGCTCGTTCACCTTCAATTTTTACTGTGCTATGAAGCATACTCCATTGAGAATCTTTTGTTACATCGCAGTCATGTGCTACTTTGTATAAACCAACTATTCCTGCACCTACACTTACTCCTGCTGTAAAAATAATAGCACCTATGAATACTGCTGCTGCACCTCCAGTTAAAACAGTTGCCGCAACAGCCAAAACAACTATTGCTCCAATTGCAATACCTGCACAAAGTGCTTGCAAGCCTCCCCAAAATTTAGAAGCATTTTTGCATTGAAAAGATTCACTTATTTTTTTGTCTAGACTATTGAGTAATGGTTTGTTTTCTCCTTTGTAAATTACATAAGATGTTCTATCGCTTAAGCCTATTTTATTAGGCCCTTTTTGCATTAGTGTGCAAATTACTGATGTACCTTCTGGTATATATGATTCCGCCATAGTTATTCTATTTTTCTTAATTTATAATCTATTAAAACCTGAACATTGTTTTTGACTTCTTCTATTATGGTAATATCTGATTTTTCAATCCACCGATTTGTTGTGTTAATAGTACAATGTTCTCTTACACTAAAGTTATATTCTGAAAATTTGTATTTTACAATTGGCTTGAACTTATAATCATATTGTTTTTCTAAAAATCCAGTATTTAGTTTCTCTTTGGAGATCGTACTTACTTTCCTTACTTCTACTTGGTTGGGATTTTCAGATAGAATATGTTGTTTGAAGTTTAGTTCTACAGCATTGCCATCGAAAAGTTGAGAATAATACGTTCTAGAGTAATCATCAAAATTATCTTCATAAAGATATTTATCAAAAAAAACATCAAAAAATAATTTTGAGTTTAGGTCATCTATGATATTCTGTTTGGTGTTAAATTGCTTATCGTTTAATTCTAAAAAATTTTGAAAATCTTTTTGAGTTTTTTTATTCCTCATAAAAGAAAAGTCACTTTCTAATTGTTTTCGCTTATCTTTCCATTTTTCGAGTATTTCTTTGTAGTTGATAATATCTCCAATCTTGCCATCACCTTTCACAAAAACAAAAATATCAGATTTAATCATATCAATTTCTGAAACTAACTTCACTGCGAGTTCCAATTGTTTTTGATGGGCTTCTACAATATTTTCAACCATCTTAACTCTAACAACCAATTTATCATCTTTCAAACATTTTTCTACTTCAAATTCTCTTTTAGTATCAGCATGACTGTGGATAATACCATTTAATTTCATAACAACTGTCTGTTCACACCTATACCTAGCAGATTTATCAAAAACTAAATTTTCAAGTGATTTTTGTTCTTCTGAGAGCTGTTGTTGTTTATGTATTAAGCTAATTTTTTCTGTTTTTTCTTTATCAGGCACTTCAATTGTTTGCCCAATACTTACAAAAGTACCTCCTGATAAAAAGCCTCCAAAGGTTCTCATGCTTGGGTTTAACTTTTTAAGTTGCTCAACGGTAACTCCAAATTTTTCTGCTACATCAGAAAGTTTCTCTTCTTTTTCTATGTAATATGATTTGTGTTCCATAATTTAGTTAATATCTACTTGTCCTCCTGTAATTTTCACATCTCCTGTTACTACCATTCCTGGACTACCTGCTGCTTTTCCAACATTAGTGGTAGATGTTCCTTCTATGTTTACCGTTTCGGCTTTAACTGTAATACTTGTTCCATCAATGACTATAGAACTAGTACCTACTTCTAAAGTAATGCTAGTATTCCCTGAAAGTTTTATCACTCCTCCATTATTCATAGTTAATATAGAGGCTTCTTTTCCTACATTTATAGTATGGGTATCTCCAACATCTATGTTATGTTTACAATCTGCTTTGGTATGTGAATTCCCAGCTCCATCAAACTTCATGCTTACACCGCCATTATCTTGTAAATACATACTACCGTCTTGGTCGTTCATTTGTAGGCGTTGTCCTGCTACGGTTTGTAAGCCCTTCATAAAGTTACCGGATCCTCCATGTCCAGATTTTCCACTGCCATGGAACATGGTGCCTATAACAACGGGTTTTTCGGCACAGCCACCTTCAAAGCTTACTAATACTTCTTCTTCTAACTCTGGTAAAATGTGCATTCCTTTTCCATTACCAGCATAAGGGGTGGTTACTCGTATCCAAGGAGAGAGCTGATTGGTTACTTTTTGCCAAGGGAATTGTACACGGATTCTACTTAATCCTTCGGGGTCATTGTTATCTTTTACCACCGCATATTGTTCTTCGCATAGGGGAACTGCGTTTTCATCATAATATGTAGGTACTTCTATGTCTCTTGGTACACCTGTAAAATGGTTTTCGTATTCTCCGCTGCTATTAATGGTGTGGGTTACTTCGGTAATGATGTACTTTCCGTAGAATTCGGTTTGTCCTAACATACCAAATTTGATTCCTTTAATTCCTACTCCTGCTGCTAAGTGTATGCCTGGTTCATCGCTGTTTCCTTGAAATGCTATGGTATTTAAGGCTTGTTTGGATTTTAATTCGGCTACTTTTTCTAATTCTGAACTTCCATTTTGTAATAGGGAGTGGTTATAGATGGATTGAGGTTTTTTAGCAAATATTTTTTCTGATACGCCTGTTACATGTTTAATGTAGGGGTTAGGTACATCTTTTTTAAACTGGCTCATACTGGCATTGTGTATGGTTGCTTGCTTAGCATCATAGGCCATATAGGTATGGTCTTGAGGGCGGGTTTGCATAGAGAAATTGAAACTTTGCAGGTTTTGTCCGTATAATAATTCCATGCTTCCTCCTCCTACGGTTCCCATCATTCTTAGTTGTTCTCCGTCATAATATAGCCATTCTCCGTAACGTGCGGCTAATCGCTTAATAAAATCAAAGTCGTTTTCTTTGTATTGCACGGTGTAGGGGATAGGGTCTTTGTACCTAGGGCTTGTTTTAATGCTAATTAAGTCTTGTTGATACTCTTTGGTGGCTGTTTGTATGATTTTTTCTAGGGTTTGTTTTTCATAACTTTGAGAGTCTTCTCCATGACTAAGCAGTATGGTTGGACTTTGTGCAATGATGGTTAGTGAGCCATCGGCTCCGTCATATTTGTTAATGTTTACATGGGTTACAATGCCCATAAATTGTAAATCGGGCTGATTTATTTGCCCTGGAATGATGCCTGCTTTGCCTACTTGTAAGGCTAGTCTTTGTCCTATAAAATCTTTTGCCTTGTCTGCAAAGTTGCCTAATGGGTTTTCTATTGCATCGGTAGGGCAGGTGATTTTTAATGTATGATGGCTTGCCATTTTTTGATGGAGGGAAACTTCATAATTACTCGTTGTTAAAATAGGAGTTCCGTTGAGTAGGAGCTTGGTGTATACTTGTTGTGCCATAAGTTATTTTGTTTTGTGGTGGTTTAATATTTCTTGTTCATCAAGAATTACAATAAAGTTAAATAAAAAAGTAGGGTATGTTTTTTGTTTTTTATAAAATCCTTCTACTAGAATATAGGTAGGCTCGTTAAAGTTGCCTAAATGTAGATTTTTTGTAATTGTTCCATTTAGATATTCTTTTAGGTTTTTAGAGCAGGGAACTAAAATTATTTTTTGTAGGTTATCTGTTTTTTCTATAGTCGAAAACACAAATTCTCCATTGCCATTTATGCTAACAGTTCCTTGTAGTGTAATAGGGGTTTGGTCTTCATATTTATCACATTTGGAATAAAATGTATAAGAGTTAAACAAAAACAGAGAGGAAATTAAAAGAGCTAATGATGATAGTACTAAAGTGATACTAAGTCGATTTTTTGAGTAGGTTTTTGATTTAATTTTAAAAAGGTATTTGAAAGTGATATACTGCGAGCAATATATTAGAAAAGATAAAACTACTCCTGCTATAGAAATATCTAGTAATTCATAAGCTATTAGCAAATTATTCCAAAATTTTTGAGTAACAGTATTTAACAAGAGCATTACAATAATCAAGTAAAAAAAATACATAATGTGTCTTCTTTTATAATCTTTCGAAAAAAGAATGAATAAGCTAGGAATCCACCAAAAGAAAAATGAAAAACCTATGTTAAAAACCCAGTAATCTGACTTCGCAGAATAGGGGTTTATTATATCTTGAAAAGATCCGTAGTATATATTATCAAAAATTAAATATCCGATGACTAAATTCAATATAGAATTTACTATTATAGTACTGATTATGGGGTAGTATTTCTTTATCATATTATTCTTTAATTGTTTATAAATAATAATAGGTTTTTCCTTCGTCGTTTAATTCTCTAGTATCTTTTCTCGCCCAAGCATCATCACAACGTATTTTTCCATCATCAAGTCCATCATTACCCCTTCCAGCACCTATAGAGCAAAAACCATCATCACAAATAAAATTTCTACTTATATTGGTAATAATTTCTACGTGAGATGAACCAAAAACTACAATATCTCCAATTTGAGTATCCTTATACGAATTTCTTTTTTTTAAAAAAGAAGTTCCATTATGTATTTGTTTAGGGTCATAGTAATGATTGTTGGAGGCTGTAAAATTCCTACCATTGTGTAAAAAAATAGCATCTCCCACAAATACGTTACACATCCATATTTCATGAGAAGAATTATTTCCCCAAAACACGCTATAAAAGTCACTTGGCCATTTGGCAAAAGCTACCTTTAATTTATTTAAGTCAATCTTATTTGCTTTTATATTTACAGCATCATCATCAAAGCCAGCTAGAATAGAAAGTGTCCTTTTTTGTTTAGAATAAAGGTTTTTCCAGTCATTCCATGAAGAGAAGACTTTTGGTCGTGAAGTAGCACTATTAAGAGATTTATTTGGCGAAAAGAACCAACCTCTTTTTCGTGAATGAAATTCCCTATACGATTCCATCAAAATATTGTTATTAGCTAATTTTTTTGCTGCAGTGGCTAAGCTCATTTTTTATTTATTTTAAGTAATAACTTTATAAAAAGTCGTGTGCCATAAAGTTAGGGTTTAATGTTTACAATATGAAATATTTATGGTGTCTAGTTTTGTCATTTTTTTATTAAGTTTAACAGCCTTGATGAAGGGTTACAATAATTAAAATAATTTTTAAATAATTCATTTGATAAGGTAATATATTACTAATATGGCTATTGTTATAATTATATATATGTTATAATTTCTTTGAAGAGTAGTTTTCTCTTCTTCAAACACCTCTTCTATAGGTTTTTCTTTATCTCTAAAAACCTTAATAAAGGCAGCGTTTATAAATTTAAATATAATTTCTATTATTTGTTCCATAATAAGTTAGTTATTTTCTATGTATTCTGAAGCAGATATTGGTTTTCTTTGCTTCATTCTTTCATACAAAAACTCTTGAAACCATTGACCATTCAAATGATTATATGTTGTTTTATTATAAAACATATTTAATTCTTTGGTTTTTTCTATTACTCTTTCTGTAAAAGAAGATCTACTTGGCCCTAATTCTGATGTAGTTAATAACCACGATAAAACTGAAGAGTGTTTATAAAATATTCCTAGAACTTGAAAAAACGCTGTTCTTTTAGCAGAAGCTATAATCGTATCACCATATAATTCCCAATACTCTTTTAAAGTAGACATATTCGCCTTAAGTATTTTCGGTTTATTTCTGTTAAAATAAATGTTGGTAAAAGACTGTTTTGTTAATTGTTGAAAGTAATGATTAAGAGAGTTACCTTCCCAGTCACCAAGTTCAATCATGTGAATATTTGTTTCAGCTGTTTTACTTTCTATTTGATAATTATATTCTTTTGATATAAAGTCCAAGTATTTTTGTTGCTCTCTATAAATACTTATTTTTTGTTGATTGGTTAGTTTAAAAAACTTAGGAGAATCAACAACCTCAGTACCTCCATAATCAAAAACCTTCATAAAGTTATTGCCTAAATTTTCTAAATTAGAACCTTCATCAAAATATTTTTTTGCTTCTTCTATGGAGTCAAACCATTTCACTTCTTCTTTTCCATTTTTTACTCCCCTTATCCAATCGTAAGGAACATCTTTCTTTTTTTGCTCAATAGCATTATCAATAAGTTTTTGTAATAACGATTGGTTTTTTTTTAGATGAACTTCTAATTGTGTTTCAAAAGAAGTATAAAAATCATCAATGTCTAAGTCTTTCTCTATTTCTAATCTAAACTCAACATCACTTTTAGCAAAAAATAAAGCACATTTAATATCCTTCTCTAATTGCTCAAGAACATCTTCTATAGTTGCCATATGGGGTTTAATTATTTTGGGTTATTACTTGTTGTGCCATAAAGTTAGGATTTTTAATTTATTTGTTCGAACCTTGTATATCTGTGTTGTTCATACATGTTAGAAATAGATTGACATACATTTTTGGGTTTCTATTTAAACCATCAAATAATTGTGGGCTGTATTTACAGTTTTGCTCATAAACATCATATCTTATCCATTCACATTTTTTGTTTTTGAGTAAAATATCCAACAGGAAATAGGAGACATAGTTTTTCTTTAACTGAACCTCACAAATTGTATCATTTAGGTTTTCTGTATCTTCTAAAGTAGAGATGATTGTTTTGATATATTCTACATTTCCTACCTGATTTTCTACATTTCTCAATAATTCATCAGATTCTATATAATCTTCTGTTTTATTCCAGTTGATTTTTGTTTCATTGTTCAACTCCACCAAAAGTAAATTGCTTGTTTGGTTTTGGAGATTTATAGAGGCAAATTCTTTATGTTTCTTTGAATTGCAAGAAACCAACAGGCTGAAGAATAAAGCAGTTAAAAATAGATGTTTTCGTTTCATAAATTATGGTTGAAAATGAATTGGAATGTCTGTAGCTACAGATTCTGATAAGATAAGACCAGAGCCATGTCTTTTTCCATTTCTATAAAAATTTGTGTACCCTCGTACTTTCCAGTAAAGGTTGCTCATTTGTATGGCGTCTTCATGTTCATAATTGGCAGAACTAATAGTTCTTCCAAATCCATGTCCTAGAAGCTCATGTGACAGTAATTCTGCTGGAGTGGAAAACCGATTGTAATGTACTCCGTTACTCTTATAAACAAAATCAATTCCTACTTTAGAATCCATGATGATAATTGAGAAAGAACCACTGTTCGTAGTTCCAATATTTACACCACCACCCACCCAAGGGTCTAAAATCTTACCTTTATCTCCTTGTGCCAAGTATCTGGGATTGGATGGTGAGCCAAAGTTAGCATGACTAAATGCAGTAATGGATTTTCTGTTGATAGTCTCATAACTAAACGTCATATCTACCATATGCTCTTCATTAGAATTTATGGCTTCAAAGTAGGCTTTGGCTAATGCTTGTTCCTCTAAAGTTAAATTTTTAATGGCATTATCAAAGGCAGTTTGGTCAATTCTCTTCATCGTTAAACCATCTGTATCAATGACAAATAGTTTTCTCAAATCTTTAAATTTATCTCCTTGAAAAGAGTTCAAGATTTCATTTCTAACCCTCATGGCTGAAACTTTTGAAACCCCTTTGATTTTATCTAGTTTTTCATAGAGGTAAGATTCTATTTTATAGCTTGTATTTCTTAAATGAATTTCTAAATGCTTTTTGAGGGAAGACTGAAATTCATCAATATTTGCATTTCTGTTTTGTACCCCCGCTATAAATTCGACATCACTTTTAGCATAGAAAACAGATAACTTAATATCTTTCTTTAATTGCTCAAAAACATCTTCTATAGTTGCCATATGGTTTAATTATTTTGGGTTATTACTTGCTGTGCCATAAAGTTAGTTTTTTAGGTTGTGAATAGGTATAATAGTATTTTTTTCTCTGATTTTAATGATATAAAAAAGCCGTTTAAATAGGAATTATTGTAATATTTATTGGCTTTATAATATTTACATTCCCAATTTTTGCAATTAGCTATCTTAGTTTTAGTTCTTTAGACATCCTGTTTATTGATGTTTTTTTTATCGAAATTGAATTTGAGTCCTCTTCAAAAGATTCCACATTTGATAATAATGCTAAAATTTTTCGTCTGACAGGTTGGAGTAATCTAAAACCACAAATAAATCATAATCTACTGGTCCAAATTCATTATTTCCTTTTTGAAATTCTTCCCACTGCACGCTTTTAGGTAATGGATTTAACGTAATTATTTTGCTAAGAGGATCTAAATCTTTACTTAATGTATACCGATTTCCTTTTGTTGAACAAGAAAAAATTAGTATAAAAAATAATATGTTTGATAAAAATTTCATGCCAGTTAATTCCAAGATTGCCAAACAGTATCTATTTCAAATAATTTTAGACTATCTTTTTGTATTTTATACTTCCAAATAGGTGAAAAACTTTCATCTATAGAGCGTTCAAATTTTTGTAATTTATCAAATTTTGAAATTATACTGTCATTAAAAATAATTTTATGGTAGTATTTGGAGTTTTGCTTTTCTTTGAAATCTACAATTGCAACGGGATTTTTATTAAAAGAAAACATTCCCTTTAACTCAGTACCATTTTCCCCGCTTGAAGGAAAAGCAAACTTGGTTACCCACATAACAGTATCTTTTCCTTTTTTTCTAAAATCTATATGATAACGATACAATTCTACAGGTGTAGACACACTGGGTTGGGTTCTTATGGGGTAGGTTTTTATATAATCAGACAGTATATTTTGCAGCTCTATAGAAAGTTGTGCAGCAGGAATTGTATCAACCTCCACTTGTTTTAAAGTAATACTACTAACAAGGGTAGGTTCTTGTTTTTGAGAACAGCTTAAGATAAATAATAAAAAGATAAGAGTTGGTTTCATAATTAGATTACTTTTTAAAGGAAAAAAAGAATCGTTTGTAGTTGTCTTTAATTTTTCTGATATATTGTTTTTTACCTGTTACAGCTTCTACAATTCCATAAATTACCTGAATCTTTCATGTAAACGTACTTATTATAAAGTGTTCTATATTGTTTAGTTCTCTGGCTATCTCCCCATAATGATCCTTCTTCTTCTGCAAATGTTTCTTTGGACATTGGATGATTATGAAAGCTTAATATAATGTCTGATTCTTTCCAAGAAGGATAGCTACTTCCTTGATTATCATAATGTGCTGTAGCCAATCCATATCTATTTGACCTTAATTTCACTAATTCCCATTCCACAGAGGTAAATTGAGAAACAAATAGGAAAATTTTAAACAAATCATTCACATTTTCTTTTTTAGTAATTATTTCATTTAGTGTGATTCCCAAATATTTCCTTTGTTAATTGCCTTGTAATGAGAAAGTTTTGATATAACTTTATGGTTATTAATTATGATTGCATCTAAATCTGATATGGATAAATCCTTGTTAATATCTACTTTTGAATAGTATTCTCCATTCTTCACAACTTTATATAATTTATCATATTTATCAGAAGATTCTCCCAATTCAACAAAATAGCCTTTATCTGTTACTCCATATTCTTTTCCTCTATCCAAACAATCTTTGGATGGAATATGCATTTTAGCTTTTTTGGCGTAACTCATACCATAAGTTTTGTATTTTACTTTCAGTATTAAGCATCTGATTTTTCAATTGTATTTGAAAAATTTGAAAGAAAAATAGTTTTAAAATCCAAAGAAGGTGAGGCATTTAAAATAAACTCTGTTGAAGATTCAGCAAAAAAGGCTGCCGCTTCAATATCCTTATTCAACTGTTCAAAAACATCTTCTATAGTTGCCATAGGGTTTAATTATTTTTGGTTATTACTTGTTTGTGCCATAAAGTTAGGTTTTTTATTGGCAGAATAGTTTAATTTGTGTATTATATCCTTTGGCATTTATTCCCGTAGATCCATAATATAATTTGATTTTCCCATAAAATCATCTCTGCCAATTTGTTCTACCTCCCATTGAACCTCTTTTGGTAAGGGATTTAATGTAATTATTGAGCTAAGTCCTTTTATATCTTCACTTATTTTATTCTTCTGGTCTGAAGAACAAGTAAATAATAAAGTTATGACTAATAATGTATATAAAGACTTTTTCATTTAATGATATCCTTTTGAGTGATATTGCCCTTTATAATATTGTATTTAAATGTTTGATTATTTTTTTTTATAATTAAATCTTTAATTTCAGTACTCTGCTCTACATTTAATCGTTTTATTGAAGATGGAACAAAATAATGTTCTACTTTAAAAGAAACTTGATATGGGAACTCTAGTAATGAATCTTGTTTGATTAAAGTTTCAACTACTGCATTTAATTCTCCTTTTATTGTATCACAGCCTGTTGGATATGAAGTAACCATCTGTTCTATATTTTTAGTAATTAATAAATAAGTAGAGTCTTGTTTAACATTAATACTATAATTCTTTAGACATCGATTTTTATTTTGAGTTTCTAATTTTTGAGGCAATATTTTTAGCGTATCGTTTAACCATTTTTTGAATCTTTGGTTTGAAGTTATTAGAGATATAGAGTCAGATTTAGTTTTCGTTACTTTAAAACTTACAAGAGTATCTTTTGTTTCTATTAACGAATCAAGCAAATTTTCTGTTTGAATATTATTTTGGACAACCTCAGTAATTCCCTCTTTTTCTAGTTTACAAGAAAAAAAAAATGTTGAATAAAGTCAATAATATCAATACTTTCAAATTCATCTAATTTTCCACGTAGATATGATTCTATAACTCACATTACTTAAATTAACATTCGATTGAGATTGAAAGTTATAAAGTAAGAGTGAATGTCATTAATACTTGCATTTCTGCTCTAAATTCAACATCTTTTCTAGCATAATATAGAAGAAAGGAGGCCGATTCAATATTTTTGTCTAATTGCTCAAAAATCTATTTTAAGGCAGCCATAGTTAATCATTACTATACAGCCCAAGTGTTTTCAAAAGTAACCCCTTCAATATCCATTTTTTTAGCAGAAATGGTTAAAATGGATTTGCATAGGTGTATTGGATTGGGCATTAAAATGCTCTGTGTAATTTATGCAAAATGCTTTGCTAAACTTTAGTGCTAACATTCTACTCATGGCATCTCTTTTAAAGAAAGTAATTGTACCATCTTTGGTTTGTTTATGGTCTACCATCCATTTTAAAAAGGTAGTAGAACCTCTAGATTCTATCATTAATGAGATTTGTCCTCCTCTAGGCGTTCCAGAGGGTTTGTTGTTTCTATCTACACTTTGTTCAAAGGAGTAAGAGCAATCAAGGATATTGTACTCATCTCCGTCAATATCTAATTTGGCTAAAAATGACATAGCTTGTTGATTATTTAGGTTTGTGAATGAATTTAAAAAGCAAAAGGAAGTCAACATAAATGAGCCAACTTCCTTTTTAATATGTTAAGATGTTAATCTTTACTGTTTACAAAGAAATTACACCCATTCGTTTACGTGTTCACCTGTTCCCATTTGAATTTTCTTTGCAGAAAGGGTAATGGTTTCAGTTAATGGGTTTTCTTCCCGTAGAATCAAAGTTTTCTTTGTATTTAACTACATAAGCTTCTTCAAATTTTAATTCTTTTAAGGTAGCATCAGAATCTCTTTTGATGAAAACAACAGATCCGTCTTTTCTTTCAAAGTTATTGGTCATTAATTCAAATAATTCTGTTCCTCCAGTTGATTCTACTGTTAACTCAATTTTTCCACCTCTAGCAATTGAAGATGGTCTGCCTGTGGGGTCTGTTTTCTTGGATTAAACCATAGTTAACGTTGATCACGTTGTACTCTTTTCCTGCTAGTTTTAGCTTGGTTTTAAATGACATAATGTTAATTATTAAGGTTAAAAATATTTACCGATTATTATAAATTGTGCATTAGCACGGTAGCTAAATTATAGTCTTTTTTTTATTTCACCAAATTTTTTTGAATATTTTTTTGTCAAGTTATTAATTTTTTTTTTTGATGAGGTATTTTTTGGTTTAATTCTAAATTATTGTGAGGCTATAAGTAATTATACAAGGTTTTAATTACTCATTAACTTAATGTTTGTACATTTTTACCTTTACGAAAGGTGAAAAATTTTAGTAACCATTTCTTTTTATATTAGAACATTTTCCTCATCAAAAGCAAATAATAGTAATAATAAACATCTCTTTTAAGAATATGATAGTTAATATGTAATGTCAACTTAAAGACTATGTACCTATTTGATTTTTGTTTGGTCATAAAACAAAAGTAAGCTTTGTCTTAATTGTTTTTGAGACCAATATAAAAAGTGATTTTACCCCTAGACTAAAAGGTTATAATAGCCCATTGTAATTTAGGATTTACACTTCAACATTTATAGCTTATCTATTGCACTTTTGCCATATCCAAAATGCGCAATATAAGGAAAGGTAAAAACCGAAAAGCCGTAAAAAAGTAGGTAAATCTTAAAAACTAATATTATGAAAGTAAAATATTTATATTTTCTTGGAATTATTATGATTCCATTATTTTTTATGTCAAATACAACAGCACAAAATAACAATGATTCAGGTTGTTTTGATTTTAATAATCCTTCTACAACAGCTTCTAGCGGAAGTCCTTGCAATGGTATTTATGTGCCTAACCTTTTAGACAATTGGGGAGCGAGAAATATAGAAGGTATGCAATATAGAAATACAGGTAGTCAGGGAGGATCATCAGATTATTATTTATATTTAGATGATCTTTCTTGTGGAAGTGGTTCAACCATAGCATTTAATACAAATGATTTTTCAGGTAACTGGATAAAAAAAGTTCCTAATGAGGAAGGTTGTTTTTGCTTTGATTTAAAACTATTTAATGTTACTGGAGCTAATTTAAATGGATTTAAAAGTATAATACTGTTTAATGGAACTACACCTGGTAATTCTACTATAAGAGCCAGTTTCGAATTAACAACTGCTATTGATACTTCTCGTGGATGGGTAAGAATCTGTGCACCAATAGCATTGAGTCAAGGAGAAGATTTACCAAGTAATTCAGATGGTCAATGGATTGTTAATACGGGTTTGGCTAGTGATTGGAACACATTAATTCAAAATGTAGGAGGCATGGCTTTTGATGTAGATGGTGGAAATTCTGGAGATGAAAAATGGGGTCTTGATAATATTTGTATTAGTGAAAAAATGCAATGCTAATGTTGGTGGAGATGAACCCACAGACGGAGGTTCATTTTGTTGTGATGAAAGTGAGAATTTAGTTCAAAACGGTAATTTTGAATATGGTAACACTAACTTTTTAAGTCAATACTCACAAAACGAAAATACTTTACCAGGACAATATAATGTGACCGATAATGCTACAAATTTTGGTTCAACAGTAACCGACCATTCTTTTTGCGTAGATCCAGAAAACTACTCAAGTAACGACAAGTATCTTTTAATTAATGGTTTAACTAATCAACCAAGTGGTTCTAGTGCAATTATTTATTCACAAAACTTGTCATTGAAACCAGAAAAAGAATATAGGCTTTGTGTCAATTTTAAAAATATGGTACAGTGTACTTTTGATGTATTACCAGAAGTTCAAATTGAAATGAATGGTAGAATTGTTGTTCCTTACACTAAAATTGATACTGACCCTACAAATCCTTGTGATTGGGTTCTTTTAAGTGGTTGTTTTATTGGTGATTATGAAAGTCAAATCAAAATCAGACTAAAACAAGATGGTCTAGGAGATGGAAACGACCTTGCTATTGATGACATTTCAATTCAAGAACTATTAGATCCTAATTATAATCTAACAGTTACTCATAGTGGAAGTAATAATGATATTACTGCTACCATTAATCCATTTCCATTTTCAAATGAAATGTGTGAACTAGAATCAGATCATTATTGGTTTGTTTATGAGACTCTTAACCCTACGGGTGATTTTCTAACTAATATTTTACCAGGTACTTTTGCTTGGAGTGATAATAGTGGAAGTTATGGAAATGTAAGTTCTAATGCTAGTTGGGGTATGCCTACTACTAATTTTCCAACTTATATGAGTTTTGAAAACAATAAGTTTTATGTTATTGGAATGTACGTGCCTAGTTGTTGTCAGAGTTGTTTTACAGAAGATTGGACTTATCAAATCACATATAATTTCGCTAACAAAACAAATATAAATTTTGAGTTAACTGATAAAATGAAAGAAGAAATTAAAGCACGTTTTAATAAAAGAAAAGGAATTATTAAAAATGAAAAAAATAGAACTGTTTTAAAGATTACTCCAAATCCAACTTCTAGCTCAGCTTCAATCTCATTAGAGGAAGGGAATATTCAATCTATTAAAATTATAGACATCAATGGAAACAACGTAAAAAATATAGATTATAAAAGTGCTATGAATAATACAGTGAATTTAAATGTTTCGGACTTGTTAAAAGGAATTTATGTAATACATCTAAAAACCCAAGAAGGATTAGAAATAATTGATAGACTTATTGTAAAATAATTAAAAGATCATTATTCTAAAAAAGATTAAGATTATAGACTATGTAATTTAACTTATTTAAAGAAACATCCTTAATAATTCATTTCTATATGAAAACTATAAATGAATTATTAAGGATGTTTTTTAATTACCCTTTAACCTTAAAACTCCACATAAATTCAAATTCAGAGACTTGGTCTCCATTTTCATCTATACCAATGCTTTTTAATTGTAAGGTTTGCCCCTCTTTAGTTTCTATGGCTTTTGCTAAGATTGAATCAATTTCCTTACCTTGTGTACAAGTAAAAACAATTTTACCTACCGCTTTTTTAGTAAATTTGGCCTGCATACCAACCACCAACATAGATATTTTTTTATGAGAGGCTTGTATTTTAGTTATGCATAAAACACCAGTAGAGAGCTCTGCTGCCATACCTTGTACAGCCCAAAACATACTTTTGAATGGATTTTGATTTAACCAACCTAATGTTACACTAATCTCTGTTTTTTCCTCATTATTGTTAAGTAATTTTAAACCAGCAATTTTAGCTATAGGTAACTTAAAAAGTAAAAATCGTTTAAATAATCGTTTATTCATAATTCTACCAAATATAAAATAGATAAATGACATAGGTTAGTAATTAAAAAAAAATATCTAACTATATTTGCGTAATCACAAATTAAATTATGGAGGGAATAATAATTATACTATCATTTTTTGTACTACACTGGTACGCATCGCTATTTTTTCAATCTATGTTTCATCATAGATACGCATCGCACGGTATGTTTACTATGTCAAAATTTTGGGAAAAAACATTTCATTGGGGCTCATTTATAACCCAAGGTTCGTCTTACTTAAGCCCGTACGCCTATGGTGTTATGCATAGAATGCACCATGCTTATACTGACACTGAAAAAGATCCACATTCTCCTTTGTTTGATAAGGATATGTTTAACATGATGTTTCGTACACGCAAAATTTATAATGAAATTGGAGCTGAAATAGCTAATGTAGGAGAAAAATTTATAAAAGGTGTACCACGTTGGAAGTCCTTTGATGCTTTCGCTGGAAATAACTGGGTTAGAGCTATTTGGATTGCTATATACATAGCTATTTATATTATATTTGATTCTCCTTGGTGGTTATATATTTTAATTCCAGTACAAATTTTTATGGGGCCAGTACATGGCGTAGTAATTAATTGGTTTTCACATAAATATGGTTATAGGAACTTTAAGTTAAAAGACACATCGCACAACCTTTTTCCTATAGACTTATTAATGTGGGGAGAGAGTTTACATAACAACCATCACAAATTTGGAGGTCGACCAAACTTTGGTGTTAAATGGTTTGAATTTGACCCTATGTACCCATTTATTTGGTTCATGGATAAAGTAAAAATCATAAGAATAAAAAGAAATAGATTACAAACAGACTACATGTAGTCCAACAATAAAATCATTAATTAAAAAGGAGGCTATAATGCGTCCTTTTTTTAGCATAAAACTTAACCTTATTAAATAATAAGAAAATCAAATCATTAATCTATAGATTAGATTAAAAAAGATTAATAATTTTGTACAACAAAACAATAAAATGAGCGAAAAAAAAATACACGATACCGTAATTATAGGTTCTGGGCCAGCAGGTTATACGGCTGCTATATACGCAGCACGAGCTAATATGAATCCTGTTTTATATACAGGATTAGAGCCAGGTGGACAATTAACAACAACAACCGAGGTTGAGAATTTTCCTGGTTATCCAGACGGAATTACAGGTCCCGAAATGATGGTTCAATTACAAAATCAAGCAGAACGATTTGGAACAAAAGTTATATTTGAGTACATAACCGAAGTCAATTTAAGCAATCAAAAAGGTAAGACTCATATACTAAAAACAAATTCGGGCGAAGAAATAGAAACCAAAACCGTAATTATATCCACTGGAGCAACCGCAAAGTATTTAGGGTTAGATGACGAAAAAAAATACGCAGGTAGTGGCGTGTCGGCCTGTGCAACTTGCGACGGATTTTTTTACAAAGGTAAAGATGTAGCCGTAGTTGGAGGAGGTGATACCGCTGCCGAAGAAGCTACCTACTTGTCAAACATCTGTAATAAAGTATATTTACTTATTCGCAAAGATGAAATGCGTGCTTCTAAAGTAATGCAAGAAAGAGTAGAAAAATCTAAAAATATAGAAGTTTTATTTAATCACGAATTAATAGGACTTTCTGGTGAAAAGGTGGTAGAATCGGCACAAATTATAAATAATAAAACACAAGAAAAAAGTGAACTAACAGTAGATGGGGTTTTTATAGCTATTGGACATAAACCTAATACTGATATGTTTAAAAATTTGCTAACAATGGATGCCAATGGCTATTTAGTAACCGAAGCAAAGTCTACCCAAACAAATTTACCAGGTGTTTTTGCGGCAGGCGATGTACAGGATAACATATATAGACAAGCTATTACTGCTGCAGGAACAGGTTGTATGGCAGCTTTAGATGCAGAAAAATATATAGCAGAGTACTTTCATTAGACTATGAAATTCTACTCCAAGCCAATTTATTTTTATGAAATTTAATAAAATGATTTTTAATAGCCTCGTTTTCGGGGCTATTTAATGTAGGGTCATTTTTTAATAGAGCTTCGGCAGCGAATCTAGTGGTACTTAACATTTCACCATCTTTGGTAAGGCTGGCTACTTTAAAGTCGAGTACACCACTTTGTTGTGTTCCCATTAAGTCACCAGAACCACGTAATTGTAAATCAACTTCGGCAATTTTGAATCCATCATTTGAGTTACAAAGTGTTCTAATTCTTTTATAAGCTACATCATTCAAATAATCGCTAGTCATTAAAATACAATAACTTTGTTGCGTTCCACGCCCAACTCTTCCTCGTAATTGATGTAGTTGTGACAAACCAAAACGTTCGGCACTTTCTATAACCATAACTGAAGCATTAGGAACATTTACGCCTACTTCTATAACAGTTGTAGCAACCATAATTTGGGTTTCTCCTTTGGCGAATCGTTGCATTTCGTAGTCCTTGTCAGCAGGTTTCATTTTACCGTGTACAATGCTTATGGCGTAATTTGGCAGAGGAAATGAACGGGTTATGCTTTCATAACCATCCATTAAATCTTTATAATCCATTTTACTAGACTCTTCAATTAATGGATATACAATATAAATTTGTTGTCCTTTATCTATTTCATTTTTAATGAACTTAAATACATTAAGTCGTTGGGCATCTTTTTTATGAAAGGTTTTTATAGGTTTTCTTCCAGCAGGCATTTCGTCAATAATAGAAATGTCTAAGTCACCATATAAACTCATTGCTAAGGTTCGTGGAATGGGGGTTGCAGTCATTACTAAAATATGTGGTGGTAAGTTGTTTTTTTTTCCAGAATTTAGCTCTTTGTGCTACACCAAATCGGTGTTGTTCATCAATAATGGTTAGTCCTAAATTTTTAAATTCAACGGTGTCTTCCAATAAAGCATGGGTTCCTATGAGTAAATTTAAATCGCCATTTTTTAAATCATTAAGTAATTTTTTTCGTTTAGATTTAGGAGTAGAACCAGTTAGTAATTCTATCGATACATCCATGTTTTTTAAATAATTATTAATGCTATTAAAATGTTGTTGTGCTAAAATTTCGGTAGGTGCCATGAGTGCACTTTGGTAATTGTTGTCTAACGAAATTAGCATAGAAAGTAGTGCTACCATGGTTTTTCCACTTCCTACATCACCTTGTAATAATCTATTCATTTGCGAATTTTTACCCAAATCAATTCTAATTTCTTTAACAACTCTTTTTTGTGCATTGGTTAGTTGAAAAGGTAAATGATGATGATAAAAAGTATTAAAATTATTACCTACTTTTTTGAATGGATAACTTTTTATTTCTTTTTTATGGATTATTTTTTGTGTTAATAATGCTAATTGAAAAAAGAAAAATTCATTGAATTTTAATCGTTTTTCGGCTTCTTTTAATTGTTCAATACTAGCTGGAAAGTGAATGGAACGGTAAGCAGCATCTCTTGATATTAAATGGTATTTTTTGATAAGGTTTGATGATAAAGACTCCTCTAATGTAGGCATTTCATTTAATAATTGTTGCTGAATTTTTTGCATTACACGATTGCTAATTCCTTTTTTTTGTAGTTTTTCGGTACTAGGATAAACAGGAAATAAACCTAAAGAATCTTTTTTTACATTATCTATTTTTTCAATTTCTGGGTGTACAATATTTATGTTGTTATTAAAAGTAGTAGGTTTTCCAAATATAACAATGTTTTGATTTACAAGTTTTTGCAATTGTTCTTTTTGCCAGTTAGTAGTACGAAACCAAACTAATTCAATTTCATCAGTTTCATCTTTAAATAGGCCTACCAACCTACTACCACGCGTTTGTTTTATTTCTTTTAGTTGGGTTATTTTTCCAATAATTTGAATTTCGGCTTGTGTAGTAGCAATGTCTTTTAAACTATAAAATTTAGAACGATCCACATACCTAAAAGGAAAGTGTTGTAATAAATCAAAATAGTTGAAAATTTTAAGTTCACTCTGCAAAATCTTGGCTCTTTCAGAACCAACGCCTGTTAAATAATCTATGGGAGTTTTTAAAAATTTTGCGACACGTGAATCATCATTTTATACTACGAATGTAATAATTTTTTTGAAGGGAATTTTTAAGTCTTATATTTACGATTAATAAATAAACAATACATGAAAAAAATAGCATTGCATTGGCAGATTTTATTAGGAATGGTTTTGGGGATAATTTTCGGTTATATTATGACCGAAGTACAACATGGTAGAGAATTTGTAGGTGATTGGGTAGAGCCTATAGGTACTATTTTCATAAATCTGCTTAAATTAATTGCTGTACCACTTATTTTGGCTTCATTAATAAAAGGAATATCGGATTTAAAAGATATTGTAAAATTTGCAGCAATGGGTCTTAAAACTGTAAGTATTTATATACTTACAACCGTTATAGCCATTGTTATTGGTTTAGGTTTGGTTAATTTAATTCAACCAGGAAAAGGTATGCCTACTAAAGTTGTAAATAAACTAACTGAAACATATGCGGGGAGCGATAAAATAGCTGCAACACAGGAAACCGCTCATTTACAAGAAGACGCAGGTCCTTTACAGTTTATTGTTGATATGGTACCTAGTAATGCTATTACAGCTTTAAGCGATAATAGCCTAATGCTACAAGTTATATTCTTTTCTATTTTTTTAGGAATATCAATGTTGTTAATTGGAGAAAAAAAGGCAAAACCATTAAAAGATTTTTTTGATAGCTTAAATGATGTAGTTCTAAAAATGGTAGACTTAATTATGCTAACAGCTCCTTTTGCCGTATTTTCTTTATTAGCAACGGTTGTAGTAAAGGCCGATAGTGCAGAAATTTTAATAGCCTTATTAAAATATGCAGGAGTAGTTGTTTTAGGTTTATTTTGTATGATTTGTGTGTATGCTTTAATTTTTTGGATTTATGTGAAAAAATCGCCTTTTTGGTTTTTTAATAAAATTGCTCCAGCTCAGTTATTAGCTTTTTCGACTAGCTCTAGTGCAGCAACCCTACCTGTTACTATGGAAAGAGTAGAAGAACATATGGGAGTACATAAAGAAGTTTCTAGCTTTGTCTTACCTGTAGGAGCAACCATAAATATGGATGGAACCAGTTTATACCAAGCCGTAGCAACTGTTTTTATTATGCAAGTACTTTGGCCCGAAGGTCTAGGATTCTCTAACCAACTTATTATTGTACTTACAGCCTTATTAGCTTCTATTGGTTCGGCAGCTGTTCCAGGAGCAGGGATGGTAATGTTAGTAATAGTAACTAAAGTCTGTAGATTTTCCAAATGAGTTATTACCAGTTGCTTTGGCATTAATTTTTGCTGTAGATAGACCGTTAGATATGCTACGCACAACGGTAAATGTAACGGGTGATGCTACCGTATCGGCTGTTATAGCCAAATCATTAGGTAAATTAGGAGAGCCTAATGTTAAAAATTGGGATGATAATCATAAAAAATAATGAATTTAACTTGGGAAGACTTTGAGAAATTAGATATTCGTATAGGAACAATTCTTTTGGTAGATGATTTCCCTAAAGCACGTAATCCATCCTATCAATTAACCATTGATTTTGGAGATTTAGGGATTAAAAAATCGAGTGCACAAATAGTTTCATTATATAGTAAAGATGATTTACTATATAAACAAGTTATTGCGGTCATTAACTTTCCACCTAAACAAATTGCCAATTTTTTCTCTGAATGTTTAGTATTGGGTGTTTATAATGAAAACAATGACGTAGTACTTTTACAACCCGAAAGAGGTGTAAAAAAATGGAAGCAAAATAAGCTAAAACTATATTGACTTAAAACAAAAATCAATAATATCATTTTTATTGTTAGGGTTAAACCAGTGTATATCTTTTTCTTTTCTATACCAAGTCATTTGTCTTTTGGCGAATCTTCGGGTATTTTTTTTAATTTCTTCAATGGCAAAATCTAGTTCAATTTCTCCATTAAAAAAATCGAATAACTCTCTATATCCAACAGTTTGTAGTGCATTATAATCTTTGAAGTGATAGACCGATTGTGCTTCAAAAATTAATCCATCTTTTACCATTTGATCGACTCTATTGTTAATTCTACTATATAGAATTTCTCTAGGTAGTTCTAACCCAATTTTAATTATATTAAAATTTTTCTTTTTTTTCTTTTTACTTAAATAAGAAGAGTAGGGTTTTCCAGTTTCTCTATAAACTTCTAAGGCACGTAAAATTCTATGTGGGTTTTGTAAGTCAATATTTTGGTGTTGTTGAGGATCTACTTTTTTTAATTCTTCTTGTAAGTAGCCTATACCATTAACTTTATAATCTTCCATTAATTGCTGACGTATATTGGGGCTAACATCTGGAAAGTGATCTAAACCTTCGGTAACCGCTTTTTCGTATAAACCAGAGCCACCTACCAAAATAACGGTGTCGTGTTTTTTAAATAATTGATTTAATTTTTTGGTAGCGTCTTTTTCATAATCACCTACATTATAATTTTCGATCACTTTTTTATGATGTATAAAATGGTGAGGTACGGCTTCTAATTCTTCATTGGTTGGTACAGCTGTTCCGATTTTTAATTCTATATAAAATTGACGAGAGTCACAAGAAATTATTTCGGTGTTTAGTTTTTGAGCTAATTCAATGGCAAGTGTAGTCTTACCAACGGCTGTTGGTCCAACTATTGTAATTAGATTTTTATTTTCTTTATTCGGCATTTACTAATGTTGTAGTTATATTTTTATATTGTATATTTTTTTCCCAGTCTAAGTAGTTTATTACTTCTTTGTTTAGGTATTTTAAACCAAAGAATAGTATGGCGGTGTCGTCTATTAATCCAATAGGTCCTAAGAAAAGTTCTGGAATAAAATCTAAAGGAGAAATAGCATAAATAATAGCAAGAATAGCTATTGTAACGATTGAAAAATTAGGTTTATACTTACCCGTAAAAACATTTGAAAACATTCGTTTACTTGCTTTTAGTTTATCTTTAAGAGTAGCATCTCCTTTTGCTTTTACGGCTACGAGACCTAGTAGTTTTAAAATTCTGTTCATAACACTATCTATTTGAGATACAATTTACAAAAAGTATTCCAATTATTCGTTAATTAATTTATTTAAAAGTTGTACTACTTCTAGTGTGTTCCAATCTGACGCTACTATTTCCTTTAAAACTACGTTTCCTTTTTTGTCAATAATATAGGTTGTTGGAAATGATTTTGGTAGCATAGCTGAGGGAATTAGACTTTGAGCTTCGTAAACAGGCATTGTGTAATTGTTTTTTTTTTAGAAAAGGAAGAAATTTATCGGGTTTATCATTCATAGTAATTAGTACAAATTCTACTTCTTTACCTTTTTCTTCGTAGAGTTTTTGTATGCTAGGCATTTCTGCAACACAAGGTGGACACCAACTTCCCCAAAAATTTAGGAATATAACTTTTCCTTTAAGGTCTCCTAGGTTTATATTGGTAAAACCATTATAAGCCTTTAAGTTTAAATCTGTATTAGTTAAAGAAAAATCTCTATTAGGTTTTTCAATGCTTGGACCAGAGAGTGTTAATTCATTTATTTTGGTTTTTAACCAAGTACCCGCAGGGGTGAAAAAAATAATGGCTAAAAAGACTAAATAAACAATATTAGTTATGGTTCTTTTATTGAAGGTCATGTTATATTTTTTCAATTAATTGTAATAGTTCATTAACAATAGCTTCGCCTTTGTTCTTATTGTACCAAATTTGTAAATCTTTATAAAAATCATTTTTAGGATATTTGGTAGGATTTTCTTTATGCTTTTTAAGGAGTTCCATACCATAAGAGGGTCTAGGACCAAATTTAAATAGCTCTTTACCATTGTTATTAACGCCAATTAAAATAGGAATAGACTCTGTACCGTTTGTTAAATAGTTTTGCATTAATGTTGGGTTTTCATCTTTAAATACGATTTTAAAATCAACATTTTTTAGTGTGTTAGCTATGGTATTAGCTATGGGTAATATTTGTGAGGCATCGCCACACCAACCTTCGCTTATTGTTAAAATAGAAAAATTGCCATTTATTTTATGGACTTTTTCTAATTGCTCTGGTGTTAGCGTAAAAGTTTTTATCAACCTATTCATTCTATTAAGGTTTAATGAATAATATTTTTCAAAACCTTTTGGATCATCTTTTTTTAATTCTTCCCATTGATTGTTAATAATGGCCATGTATTCACCAAAAGAAATTCCTTTTGTTAAGTATTCATTCAAATTCATGGATTCATTGCTTTTTTTAGTGATTCAATTTTTTGGGTAAGATTTTGTTTTACAGCATCATAATCATCTATTGATTTTAAATCAGATTTTACTGAAAAATAAAATTTAATTTTAGGTTCTGTTCCAGAGGGACGAATAGCTATTTTACTACCATCTTCTGTATAAAAAATTAGCACGTTTGAACTAGGTATATCTAATTTTTTTTCTTGACCAGTAACTAAGTTTTTAGCAATGGAGGTTTGATAATCGTTTATTTGAATAATGGTTGAATTATTTATTTTTTTAGGTGGATTATCTCTTAAATTAATCATCATTTGTTTAATTTGCTGATCACCTTCTTTTCCTGTTTTTACAATAGAAATTAAATCTTCTTGGTAAGCGCCTGTTTGGGCATAGATTTTTAATAGTTCTTGATAAAAAGAGCCTCCATTTGCTTTAGCTAAAGCGGCAATTTCACAAGCTAAAAGGGTAGAGGTTACGGAGTCTTTATCGCGTAAAAAATCGCCTACCATAAATCCAAAACTTTCTTCGCCACCACCAATAAAACGTTGTTTGCCTTCGGCTTTTCTAATCATATCGGCAATCCATTTAAATCCTGTTAGTCCTACTTTGCATTCTACTTGATAGATTTTGGCGAGATCAAAAAATATGTCGGAGGTTACAATGGTTGAACCTATAAATTCTTTGCCTGTTAATTGGTTATTGTTTTTAGCATGGTTTAATAAATAATTAATTAAAACAGTATTGGTTTGATTGCCGTTGAGTAAAATCATTTCGTCATTATGGTTACGTACGGCAATACCAAGTCTGTCGGCATCTGGGTCGGTACCAATAACAATGTCGGCATTTATTTGTTCTGCTAACTCTAAGGCCATTTTAAGTGCTTCAGGTTCCTCTGGGTTGGGTGATTTTACGGTAGGAAAGTTGCCGTTGGGTTCTGCTTGTTCTTTAACTACTGTTACTTGTGTGAATCCGGCTTTTTCTAGGGCTGTAGGAATAGTAGCTATGGATGTACCGTGAATTGATGTGAAAACAATTTTTAAGTCTTTTTTACCTTCTTGCGTAAAACTTCCATTCTCAACACAAGCATCTATAAAAACTTCGTCTATATCACTACCAATTATAGTTAAATTTTCTTCTTTTCCGTTAAATTGTATTTGATTGACTGTTACTTTGTTTACTTCATTAATAATGGCTTTATCGTGCGGAGGAACTATTTGTCCACCATCATTCCAATAAACTTTATAACCATTATATTCAGGGGGATTGTGTGAGGCAGTTAATACAATTCCTGCGGTACATTTTAAATGCCGTACGGCAAAGGATAGTTCGGGGGTAGGTCTAAAACTTTCGAATAAGTATACTTTTATATTGTTTGCTGTAAGTATGTTGGCTACAGTTTTTGCAAAGGTGTTGGAGTTGTTTCTAACATCATAAGCAATGGCTACAGCATTGTTTTGTTTAGGAAATTGTTGGTTTATATAATTGGCTAAACCTTGTGTAACTGCGCCTAAGGTGTATTTGTTAATTCGGTTTGTTCCAACGCCCATTATTCCACGCATTCCACCAGTTCCAAATGCTAAGTTGGTATAAAAGGCATCTTCTAAGGCTGCTGGGTTTTGTAATAGTTTGGTTACTTCTTGTTGCGTTTCAAGATCATAAGATTCGCTTAACCATTCTTGTGCTTTTTGTTTTGCAGTCATTTTTTATAATTTATTAATTTCTGCTCGGTCTTGTGTTTCGGTTGATTTATTAGGATCGCCTTTAAAGTTTACAATGGCATTGTTAGTTGCTTTTCCTTTTAATTCTTTTCTGGGGTATAGGTTTAATTCTGAGTTGTCTGTGGCTGAAAATTCAACTTCGTTAGCCGATAAGTCTTCTAAATTAACTTTTGTAGCGTTTTTTGTATTTACTTCTAAAAAAATACTACTACCTGTAATTTCGGCTTCTGAATTGTCATTAAAATTTAGTTTTAATTCTTTGGTGTCAATATAAGCTTCATTTATTAAGGTATGATTATTTGCTTCGATATTAATTTTTTCGGCTTTTAATGTTCCCGAAATTTTCATTTTGGTTTCACCTTTCAATATAATGTTTTGTAGATTAGGACTTGTGTAAACTAATACATTGTATAAGTCATAGGAGTCCACTTTTTTTTCGTCTTTTATGTATAGTGAATTAGTGCTTGTTTTTACAGCTAAATTTTCTATTAAATTTTGGTGAGATTCTACTATAACTTTAGTGCTGTCACTAGGTAGTATGGTTACATTACAATTGCATTCTACTTCTAGTTTTTCAAAGTCATCTATATTATATTTTATGTTTGCTGTAGCGGCACCTTCTCCTTTTATATTTGAATTACAGGCTGATAAGATGAGTAGTGAAACGAATATTAAGCTTATTTTTTTCATTGTGTATATGTTTTAAAGGTTGATTGTTTCTTGAATATCAAATTGAGTTTTGTCTTTTTTATTACGTACAATAATTTCTCCTAAAAATCCTGCTAAAAATAGTTGTGTTCCTAGTACCATTGCGGTTAATGCAATATAAAAAAAAGGATTATTGGTTACTAATTTAGCGTTTATGCTTAGTACATAGGTTTTATATAATTTGTCTATTCCTAAATAGGCTGCTGCTAAAAATCCAACTAAAAACATTAGGGTTCCAATAGCTCCAAATAGGTGCATGGGTTTATTACCAAATTTAGCAATAAATGAGAGTGTTATTAAATCTAAAAAACCATTAATGAATCTACTAGAACCAAATTTAGAAGTCCCGTGTTTTCTAGCTTGGTGTTGCACTTTTTTTTCTCCAATATTTGTGAAACCCATATTCTTAGCTAAAACAGGTATATAACGGTGCATATCACCATATAAATTTAATTGTTTTACTAACTTGTGGTCATAGGCTTTAAGCCCACAGTTAAAGTCATGCAAGTCTACATTTGAAGTTTTTTTAGCCACCCAATTAAATAATTTAGACGGAATATTTTTGGTTATTTTAGGATCTTTTCGGTTTTGTTTCCATCCAGACAATAAGTCTAGTTTTTCTTTTTTAAGTTGATGGTATAGTGCGGGTATTTCTTCCGGAAAGTCTTGTAAATCTGCGTCCATTGTAATTACTACATCGCCTTTAGTAGTTTTAAAGGCAGCATTTAAGGCTTGTGATTTACCAAAATTCTTTCTAAATTTTATGGCTTTTATAGTTGAATTAGCATTAGCAAGGTATTGTAGAACTTTCCATGAGTCATCTTTGCTACCATCATCAATAAAAATAACTTCATAATCAAAACTGTTTTTATGCATTACTGTTTTTATACGTAAAAAAAGTTCTTCTAATGAATCTTGTTCATTTAATAAAGGAATTACAACAGATATATGCATTAAATGCGTCTATTTTTTAATAATACTGCGAAGATAGCAGATATCATTAGGTTAAAAAAGATTATAATGGGTAAAAACGAGAAAAAATTACCGATTGAAAATATATTAAAATCTAGCCCCTCTATATAGTTTAATGTTTCTAATAGAGCAGCATCTGGTGATCCGTTTTGTTTAGGTAAGTCAACAAAACCTTGTTGTAGATGATCTTCAGCCCAGCTGGCAAAAGTATTGAATGCAATGAAAATAAATACGAGGCTTATGAAGCCACCTAAAGTCATGGGAATGAAAGATGATCTAAATCCTTCTCTAAAAGTAACAGGCTTTATTTTGGCAGCCTTATAAACACCTATAAACCCTATAATAGCGTATAGTGGTAATAAAACAAAAGAGTTAATAATAAATGACACGTTAAAATACTGTGCATTAGTGAATTGCGAATGAGTTGCAAAATAAAAATAAACAGCTAAAAATAAGGTAATCGTTATGCCTGCAGCACTTAGTCCTAATTTTATGCTTTGCGGTTTTATATTCATGGCAGCAAAGATAAGTATTTAAGAAGATTTTGACATGGGTTTATTTTACTTCTTGTGATGGTTCTAATTCTAAGGATATTGAGTTTACACAATAACGTAAGCCAGTTTCGGTTGGGCCATCATCAAAAACATGGCCTAAATGTCCACCACAATTAGCACAAATAATTTCTATTCTTTGCATACCGTGTGAATCATCTATTCGTTCAATAATTTTACCTTCACTTATTTCTTTGTCAAAACTTGGCCAACCACAGTGGCTTTCAAACTTAGCGTCTGAACTAAATAATGATTCTCCACAACCAGCACATTTGTAAGTGCCTTTTTCTTTGGTTAGATTATATTTTCCAGAAAAAGCTTGTTCGGTTCCAGCTTGTCTTAGTATAACATATTGTTCGGGAGTTAGTGATTCTCTCCATTCTTCATCAGATTTTTGTACTTTAAATGTTGTTTTTTTAGACATATTGGTTGATTCTTTTTGTAATGGTGCTGAACATGATAAAATTACACTTAGTAAGATAAATATAATAGCAGTTTTTTTCATGATTTTATTTTTTTATTGAACTGATTTATAGCTTCAATAATTTGTTTTTCAGTAATATGTACTTCTATTTTGGATTCTCCAATATTACTTATTAGACTAAATGAAAATTCGCCATTCTCATTTTTTTTATCGTTTTTTAGCCAATTCATCAAATTATTAAAAGTATTTGTAGGAATTGCTTTAAATTCAAAATAATTGGTAATGTAATAGTAAATTTCGTTTAATATTTTTTTTGGCATTAACTTTAGATTCACGGCTAAAATACTTTCAATAATCATTCCATAAGCAATGGCTTCTCCATGTAACAAGGGGTTGCTGTGGTGTAAAAAACTCACTTTCTATGGCATGCCCAATGGTATGCCCAAAGTTTAAAGATTTTCTTATGCCTTTTTCTAGAGGGTCTTGATTAACTATGGTTTGTTTAATAGTAACAGAGTCAGCTATAAAAGGAGCTATGGTTGTGGCATTAATTAAAGAATTTTGGGTTAAATTATTCCAATGTTTGGTGCTTGCAATTAAACCATGTTTTAACATTTCGGCAAAACCAGCAGTTAAATGCCTAGGTGGTAAAGTGTTTAAAAATTCATGAAAAATGTAGGTAGCTATGGGTAAATTAAATGTGCCAACTTGATTTTTAATACTGTTTAGATTAATACCGTTTTTACCGCCAACAGATGCATCGACCATTGCCAATAAACTAGTAGGTATGTTTATAAAAGGAATCCCTCTTTTATAAGTAGAGGCGATGAATCCACCTAAATCAGTAATTACACCACCACCTAAATTAATTAGTAAGGATTTTCTATCAGCATCTAGTTCAGTAAGTGTTAACCAACAGTTTAGGGTAGTGTTTATTTCTTTAGAGTCCTCACCTGGTGGAACTTCTATTATTTCAAATGCTATTTCATTTTCAATTTTAGATAATAAATTAGGCAAGCAGTATTTATGCGTGTTCTCATCAACTAAAATAAAAATTTTAGAATAATTATCTTGGTTTAATTGTGTAGCTAAAGTTAAAGAGTCGTTGAAATAAATAGGCGAATTGTTCATGGGGTAAAAATAAGTTCTTTTTGTAAAATATTTTTATTTGATGTATACAATTATCAATTGTTTAAATGAATTTAGCTACATTTGGATTAAAAATTAATGGGAATGAACATCATTTTATTTGATGGAAAGACATACCAAAACCTAAAGCCACTAACACTAACCAAACCTTTAGGCGAGTTACGCATGGGTATTTTAACCTTTAAAGAGCGTTGGCAATATCTATTAGAAGGGAGTTTTTCATACCAAACAGAAGAGTATTTGTCTCATAAATATCCATTAGTTATAGATGATATTAATTTATTCATTAACCCAAGTTATTTCCCCAATAAAGATTTATTACAGCAAATAAAGAGTTTTAAAAAAACATCAATACATTCTGTCTAATGATGAATTGGTAGCAGGTAAACTTACTTTAGATGAGTTTAAATCTTGTAAATTAGATAAGACTAAGGCATTATTCCAAAGTAACTATGAATTACTTAAAATAGAAAATTTGTGGGATTTGTTCACGTACAATGAACAAGCCATAACATTCGATTTTGATTTATTAACAAAAAACAGGAAATCACAACCCATACCATCAACCAATGGTGTACAAAATCCAGCAAAAATATTTTTAGAAGAAGGAGCAAAAGTTGAGTATGCTTTATTAAATGCCAACAATGGCTCTATATATGTTGGTAAAAATGCTGAAATAATGGAAGGAAGCATGATTCGTGGAAGTTTAGCTTTATGCGAAAACGCAAAGCTAAACATGGGTGCTAAAATATATGCAGGTACAACTATTGGACCTTATTGTAAAGTAGGCGGTGAATTGAATAACACCATTTTAATGGGCTACTCTAATAAAGGACACGATGGATTTTTAGGTAACTCAGTTATTGGTGAATGGTGTAATTTAGGAGCAGACACCAATAATTCAAATCTAAAAAATAATTACTCCAATATAAAAATTTGGCAATACGAATCAAAAGACTTTAAAGACACAGGCTTACAATTTTGTGGTTTAATAATGGGTGATTTTTCTAAGTCAGCAATTAACACACAATTTAATACTGGTACAGTTGTTGGAGTGTCTGCCAATGTTTTTGATGTAGGCTTTCCGCCAAAATATATACCATCTTTTAGTTGGGGTGGTGGTAGTAAAGCGGGTAAATTTGAACTAGATAAAGCCTACCAAGCTGCTCAAAAAATGATGGAACGAAGAAATGTTCAATTAACAAATATTGATAAAAAAATATTAAAAGATATTTATAACATAACTGAATAATAATTAAAATACGATCGATTAAAATTTAGTGATTTATTAAAATTGTGAGAAAACTGTTAATAATAGCTTCATAAAAAAATCATTATTTAATAAAAATTATTAAATTTGCCGATTGTAAGTAAAGATTAAATGTAATGACCTGGTACATACAATAACGTTTTAGAACTCATAGGTGAAACACCATTGGTAAAACTAAACAAAATTAACCAAGACATTCCAGGTAAGGTATATGCAAAATTAGAATGTTACAACCCCGGACATTCAACTAAAGATAGAATAGCACTTCATATAATAGAGGAAGCCGAAAAATCGGGATTATTAAAACCTGGAGCAAACTATAGTAGAAACAACATCTGGTAATACAGGGTTTAGCGGTTGCAATGGTTAGTATAATAAAAGGTTATAAATGCATATTAGCAGTTATCCGACAAAACTAACCACGAAAAAATAACCTACCTAAAAGCCTTAGGAGCAAAAGTATTTATTTGCCCTGCCAATGTCCCTTCAGACGACCCAAGAGTCATACTATGAAGTAGCTAAAAGAATTAGCAGAAGAACCCCTAATTCAATCTATATTAACCAGTATTTCAATTTAAAAAATATAGAAGCACATTACCAAACCACAGGTCCAGAGGCTATGGAAGCAAACCGAAGGTAAAATAACCCACCTTATAGCATGTTGTGGAACAGGAGGAACCCTTTCAGGTTCAGCCAAATATTTAAAATCTAAAAATCCAAACATAAAAATAATAGGCGTAGATGCCTACGGATCGATTTTAAAAAGCTACCATGAAACAGGTGAAATAGACAAAAACGAAATCTATCCATATAAAATAGAAGGTCTAGGTAAAAAACTTAGTACCAAAAGCAACTGACTTTGAACAAATAGACCGTTTTGTAAAAGTAACAGATGAAGAAAGTGCCTACCGAACTAGAGAAATAGCACTAAAAGAAGGAATAATGGCAGGCTATACCTCTGGAGCTGTTAATACAAGCGTATAAGCAATTAGCGTTGGAATTTAATGATGATTCTTGCGTAGTGGTTATATTTCCAGACCATGGTTCACGTTACATTACAAAAGTATTTAGCGATGAGTGGATGGCAGAGCAAGGATCACCAACAGTAAATTAAATGGTTTAGAGTCTAATGCAACCATTGATTACATAAAGTAAAACTAATTTTTTAAGTACTGTTAAAAATCAATAAGCAAATTACACTAAAAATAGTATAAGTACGTTGTACTAATAATGCTGTAAAAACTAATCAATAACAATATGGATATATTTGACCGAATAAAACAGAACCCAGGTCCTTTAGGACAATACGCAGAATATGCCAGAAGGCTACTTATATTTCCAGAGCTAGAAGGAGAGATTGCTCCACGCATGCAATTTCAAGGAAAAGAAAGTAATAACATGGAGCATTAATAACTATTTAGGGCTAGCTAACCATCCAGAAGTTAGAAAAGCAGACGCAGATGCCTGCCGCTACATATGGAATGGCTTACCCCAATGGAGCAAGAGCAATGTCTGGTCAAACCAAATATCACACACAACTAGAAAATGATTTAGCAGAATTTTGTACAAAAAGAATCAGCTTATTTATTAAACTTTGGTTATCAAAGGAATGGTATCTTGTATAGATGCCCTATAACGTAAAAACGATGTAATTTGTATACGATATAGATAGCCCATGCTTGTATTGTAGATGGAGTAAGAATGCATTTTGGTAAAAGATTTACGTATCAACATAACAATATAGAATCGCTGGAAAAAAACCTAAAACGTGCTGCTAAAGTAACACAGGAAAACTGGAGGTGGAATTTTAAGTTATTACCGAAGGTGTATTTGGATGAGAGGAGAGCAAGGTAAATTAAAGAAATTTGTGCCTTAAAAGAAAAATATAAATTTAGAATATTAGTAGACGACGCTCATGGATTTGGAACATTTAGGTTAAAAACTGGTGCAGGAGCAGGAGAGGAGCAAGGTGTACAAGACCAAATAGATGTTTATTTTGCAACCTTTGCCAAATCATTAGCAGGTATAGGTGGTTTTTTTGCAGGAAATAAAGAAATCATTCGTTATTTAAAATACAATTTACGTTCAACAAATCTTTGCCAAATCGTTTACCATTGCCTATGGTTATAGGGGCTATGAAGAGATTAGAATTATTAAAAAACAGTCCTGAATTAAAAGAAAATTTATGGAAGAATGTTAATAAAGTTCAAGGTGGGCTAAAAGAAAGAGGCTTTAATATAGGGTAAAACCAATACATGTGTTACACCAATATATTTAGAAGGAAGTTCGGTAGAAGCCATGATGATGGCAAAAGATATTCGTGAAAATCACAATATATTTGTATCGGTTTGTAGTTTATCCTGTAATACCTAAAGGTATGATTATTTTTAGAATTATACCAACCGCAGCACATACCGATGAGGATATTGAATATACTTTAACTGCTTTTGAGGCCGTAAGAGAAAAATTAAATTCAGGTGTTTATAAAAAAAGCAGCTGAACAGGTTGTGAAACAGAATTTATTCAACATTAAAATGATAATATAATTATTAATAAAAACACCGCTAAGATTTATTTAGCGGTGTTTTTTGTAAGTAAGTAAAACATACATGTCCTCAATTATGACTGTATTTTTTTATAGTTAACCCTTCACTTTCATCGTTTGGTGGTGTCGTAAAGCCGGTACTAAAAACAGTAACTACTTCATTTGAAAGGAATTTTTGGTTTTCAATGGTAGCCAATAACTCACCAGTTTCACTATTTTTTAAGTAAATATTATAAATTCCATTGGGAACATCTATAAAGCCTTGTGTAGCACTACCAAAAGTAAAGTTACCAATAACTAATTCATTAAATTCAACCTTCATAGTAGGTGCATCGGGTGACAGTTGTATAAATCTTAATTTAATATCATAGTAGTACTAGTTGTAAAGTCATCATTAAATGCTAGTAATTCTAAATTATCTTGAGTATTTACGGCAAAAAAAGAATATTTACTTTGGTTAGTGGTTGTAAAATTTAAGGTATCTAAAAAATCTGATTCAGGTGTTTTTACTTTTATTTGGTTTTCACCAACCTCCATAGGAAAATAGCCAATTACTTGCCCTAGAGTCAAAGCATTGCTATTAATTAGTTGGTCATTGTTGTAATATATTAATTTACTAGCATCTGGAGATGCATTTACTACGGCACCATAGGCTATATTGTTATAGTCAATAGTAGGAGTGTCATCTTCATTAATTCAAACAGGCGGGTAAAAAGTTAAAAGTGCCAAAAGAACTACAGTTAAAAATGTTGTTTTTTTTCATTGTTAAATTTAATATTATATTTATTAGATGTATTTTTTATAAAAGGTTGCGTCAACTTGTCTTTTTTGCGAATTTTTTCTTTCTTAAAAAAATCATTAATAATCTATAAACCATAAGAATAAAATGGGTATAAGTAAGTTAACGAATTGCCATTGTTTTTTTTCTAGGGTTACTTTTGAATCATTTAATAAAGGAATTTCTAGCTTTCTATTTCTTAGGTATAGAAAGTCTTTTTCGCCTAGTAAATAATCTAAAGAATTTAATAAGAAAGTTTGATTATCGTAGGTTATAGGGCGTTGATTTTTATTATCGGGTCGTAAAGTGTATTTGTCTTCACCTAAACGCATAGGTTTACCTAAGAGTATATGATTTTTTGCTACGTCTCCATCAGCTATAACAATCATTTTACCATCAACAGTAACTATTCTTAAAATTGGGGAATTCTTTACTCTCGTATCTTGTAGCATAAGCTGATTTAAAGTTACCTTCTAGTAATACAGCAAGTGGAATTTTCCCATTTGGTACTCTTCGGGATTTATGTTAGCTACTTCATTTAGTTCAATAAAGCTTAATTGGGGTTGAAAACTAGTTTTTTGCTGAGGTGCTTAGTAAAAAGGTTTGTTTTACATTAGGGTTATCGAGTGGTTCTATGGCATTTGCAAATTCAAACCTTACGGTATTAATGCTTTGGGTAATTGGATTTTCTTGTGCTTTAAAACCACGTAAAAATAAGGCCAAGTATAGTAATTGTAGCTTACGTTTCAGTTGGTGGTTTCACCGTCTGCGAGTACAATTTTAGAAGCATCTAAGTCTTTTACTATTGCGGGAATAATTCGTATACCGTAATTAAAAAAAAAGTCGTTTAAATTTAATTCTCTAGGAAATGCTACTATTTTACCGCTTCTAAAAATGCTATCCATTTCGGCATCTACGCTTTCTGTCATCCATAGTGTTTTGGCCACCACTCATTATGTATTGGTCTAAGCACTAGTTTATCCCATGTCAGAAAAAGGCAAAGTGGGTTTGGCGATTATTAGTGCATCAAATTTTTTTAGAGAATCTAAATCACTTACTTTTAAGGTAAAACTAGAATCTATAATTGGATTTAAATAAACGTCTACATTATATTTTTCTGACAAGGCACGTCCAAAACCGTCTATGTGTTGTTGTGGTAATTCATCGTGATGAACTATGAATCCTACATTTTTTCTATTGGTTTGTGTAATTCTTTTTATGTCTTCCATAAAAAGATATTCTAATTTTTCGGTAGATTCTAAGGCTAGCTCATCTAGTGGAATGGCAGGGTCATTTACCAAGGTTTCCATCCAACTTTTTTTATTATTATAGATTATTTGGGCGTATGGGTAAATGTTTAAAGTTCCGCCATCTATTTTTATAGGAACAGGTTGTAAGTTGGTTTTCCTCTAAAGTATTACTAGGTAAATCTTTACTAGGGTTTATAAATTGGTAATTTATTTTTGATTGATTGATTTTAAACTCGTCTAATAAGAATCCTATTTCATTTTTTAAGATTCTATAATCACCAGTTAATTCACCACCTAAAAGAATATTTATGGTTAAAGGTTTATTTTTGCTAGTTTGGGTAAGTGTATATCGTTTGTCTTTGGTAGCATCAAATCTTTTATAAACGGTATTAGATAGAACAAAGACTCCTACTAAAATGAATATGATTATTAAAAATTTTATACCGTTTTTCATTGTTTTTTTATTTGTAAATTATAATTAGTGAATAGCATAAAAAAAGTAATTATTACTATAAAATAAATTACGTCTCTTGAATCTATTATGCCTTTTAATAGTTGATTATAATGTGTATATAAACCTAATTTTTGGACGTAATAATCAGCACTTCCTAATAAATTGTAGGAAGATAAACTTTCGAATCCATATAATAATATGAAGCATAAAAATATAGCCGAAATATAGGCTAACACTTGATTTTTTGTTAAGGATGAGGTGAAAATTCCTACAGCGGTAAAACTACTACCTATAAAAAACAACCCTAAGTAGCCCGTAAAAAAAGTTCCATAATCCAAACTTTGTTCTTCTAAAACAAGCTGTTGTAAAGTATATATAAAAATTAAAGTTGGAATTAAACATAAAAGTAAGACACAAACAATGGCAAAGAAT
>JASJYW010000027.1:68667325-68734594 GCA_030386875.1 Morinoia aosen
ATTTAGGCTCTCCGTTTCTAGTTGTTTACCAAATTGTGGAATAGTAATTTTGTGCGTTATGTGTTTTTCAATTTGGGGACAGATTCCATTGGCTTCGTTACCCATAACAATAATAGCATTTTTATTTAAATTGCTTTGGTATATGTTATTACCTTTCATAAAAGTGCCATAAATAGGATTCTTGTAATTACTCAAAAAATCATTTAAGTCATCATAAAAAATAGGAACTCTTACAATAGATGCCATAGTGGCTTGTATGGTTTTAGGGTTGTAAACATCTACTGTGTTCTTAGAGCAAACAATTTTAGTAACACCAAACCAATCGGCTAGTCTTATAATGGTACCTAGGTTACCAGGGTCATTAATTTCATCTAATACTAAAATTAGTCCATTATTATTTGTATTTAAATGGCTATAGTTAGGTGTTTCGCAAATAGCTAAAGCGGTATTAGGAGTGCTTAAATTGCTTATTTTCTTAAGTTCTTGTGGAGTTATTTCTACTACAGAAAAAGGTAGGTTTTCTTCCCAAAAAACATGAGTGGTATATAAAGTTTTAATTTGTACAGGGCTATTTATTATTTCTTTAATGATTTTAACACCTTCAGCAATAAACAAATTGTATTTTTGCCTAAATTTTTTATTATTTAAAGAATTAATAAGTTTGGTATCTTTATTTGTTAACATATATGCCTAAATTGAAAACAAAGATAATATTATTATTAGCCTTCAGTATATTTTTATGTGCTTGTAGTACTACAAGTAAAGTTCCACAAGGTGACTACTTGTTAACTAAACACGAATTTAAATTCGAAGGTAAAGAAAAACCACACCTATCAAAATTACCTTACCGAGTAAAACCTAAACCCAATACTAGATTGTTAAATTTAATACCTTTAGGTTTAATTATTTATAATTGGTCTCCTCAAAAATTCGATAAAACATTTCAGGAATATGCTAGTTTAACAAAAAAGAATAGAAATAGAACAAACTTAGATAGTTTGCTCATAAAAAATGGATTAGAAAGCTATGCAGGCAAAAGTCTTTGGTTAAACAGGTTTATTTTTAATAGTGGGCAAGAACCTGTATTAGTAGACTCTTCAGCAGCAGAATTTTCAGAAACAAATCTTCAGAATTTTTATAAAGACAAAGGTTATTTAGACGCTACTGTAAAAGCTGAACATAGTTATGATATAGATAAGAAAAAAGGAAAAATAATCTATAACATAAATCCAGGAGAGGTATCTATTATAAATACATATAATTACGATATAGAAAATGAAGAAATAAAAAACACATACGCTAAAATGTATCCCAAAAGTCATGTAAAAGTTTCCGATGAATTTGACTTGGACAATTTTGAAGATGAAAGCAATAGAATTACAGCAGTCTTAAAAAATAAAGGGTATTGGAAATTTAATCAATCAGGAACAGATTTATACTTTGAGTCAGACACCACTCAGAGCGATAAAATAATGGACGTAACGCTATTTATTAACGATAATGACTCAGATTCTTTAAGCTATGGTTTTAATAAATACTACTTTAAAGACATTACCATTTATCCAGATACTAAATCTAATAGAAATGAAAACGAAAACATAACCTATTACGATACCATTTATAACGGGTATTTAATTCGTTACCAAGATAAAAAAATGAAGCTTAAACCTAAGTATTTTACCGATGCCGTGGTAATAGAACCTAACACACTTTATAAACATGATGACGAAATAGAAACCAAAAGAAATCTGTTTAAAAGAGATAATGTAAACCTAGGAGCCTTTAACTTAACGGCTGGTAAATCAAAACAAGACTCATTAATAGATGTAAACATCTACTTTACACCTCTACCAAAATATGATTTTAAACCAAGTATAGAATTTTTATGGTCTCAGTTTATGAACTTTGGTATATCGCCCAGTTTAACATTTATTTGGCGAAACCTATTTGGCGGTGGCGAAAACTTTGAAACCACTTTTAAAGGTACATTTGGTACAGTAGATAAAAGCGTTGCAGGTAAAAGTGGATTTTTAAACGCTTACGAAATATCATTACAATCGGCGCTAAAATTCCCATACCTTTTAGCTCCATTTAATACAGATAAAATATTCCCCAAAAGATTCAGTAAAGAATCTAAAATTAGATTAGGAGCAAGTACTCAACGTAATATAGGCTTAGGTAGAACTACCTACAATACAGGTATTGACTATAGTATTTCCTATAAAGAATCGCACAATCATCAACTCAACTTACTAAATACCGAATTTGTCAATAATCTCAATAAAGACAAGTATTACTCAGTATATAATAGTGATAACGTTATTAAAACAGATTTTTTTAACACATATTTTGATTATAATCCAACCATAGAACAACAATACCTTAATAATGAACTAACTGACGATCAGCTCTCTAATTACATTAGCCAAGATTGGGATTTTATAAATTCACTAAATGGCAGTCAAATAGATGATTATGTACGCTACCAAAACATGTTATTTAAAAAAGCAAGTATAACCCAAAACGTATTAATCAGCTCAATATTATATCAATATACTTACGATCAAAGCAAGCAAACAAGAATAAAAAACCCTTGGAATATACGAGGTAGAGTAGAATTAGCAGGCAATATTTTAAGTGCTTTAGACAAAGCCATAGGCTTTAATAAAGTAACAACAGAATATGGAGAAGAAGCCTCATCGGTATTAGATGTTCCCTACTCACAATTTGTAAAAATAGATTTAGACGTAAGAAAATATTGGAATTTAGGAGAAAAATCAACCATTGCTACCCGTTTTTTTGCTGGAGTAGCTCAACCTTATGGTAATTTAAAATTTATACCATTTATAAGAAGTTATTCGGCAGGTGGAGCAAATGACATAAGAGCTTGGGCTCCAGCAACATTAGGTCCTGCAGGTATACCAAGGTATAATTCAGACGATGAAGTATTTGCCATAGAACACATGAAACTTCTTTTAAGTGCAGAATATAGATTTAATATGATGGGGCTAGTAGACGGAGCATTCTTTGTAGATGCAGGAAACATTTGGGGAGTAGACAAAGACAATGAACTCTCATTATTTAAATTCAGCGAATTCTATAAACAATTAGGTATAGGCTCTGGATTTGGTTTTAGGTTCGACTTTACTTATTTAATTTTACGATTAGACTTAGCCTATAAAATTCACGACCCAGCCTACCAAGAAGGTAAACGTTGGCAGTTTAATAATTTCAATATTTTAAAACCAAGACTAGCCTTAGGATTAAATTACCCATTTTAAGAATAAGTTCAATATATTTGTAATTAGAATAAATTTTTTTAAATCAAAACTATGAGTAGAAAGTTCCCTGCCGGTGTAGCCACTGGCTCGTTAGTTCAAGAAATTATACAAGATGCAAAAGAAAATCAATATGCATTACCCGCCTGTAATGTAATTGGGTCAAGTTCTGTAAATGCCGCAATGGAAGCAGCAGTAGAAGTAAACTCACCTATAATTATACAATTTTCTAATGGTGGAGCTGTATTCAATGCAGGTAAAAGTCTTTCCAACGCAGAACAACAAGCCGCTATAAAAGGAGCAGTAGCAGGAGCAAAACATATTCATACATTAGCAGAAGCCTATGGAGCAACCGTAATTTTACATACCGACCACTGTGCTAAAAAATTATTACCTTGGATTGATGGTATAATGGATGCTAATGAAGAGAACTACAAAACATACGGAAAAGCATTGTACAGTTCACACATGTTAGACCTTTCAGAAGAACCTTTAGAAGAAAATGTTTCTATTTGTAAAACATATTTAGAACGTATGGCCAAAATAGGTATAACACTAGAAATAGAACTAGGCATAACAGGAGGAGAAGAAGATGGAGTAGACAACACAGGAGTAGACAATTCATTACTATATACTCAACCAGAAGAAGTAGCTTATGTATACGAACAACTAAAACAAATATCACCTAATTTTTGGGTGGCAGCAGCATTTGGTAATGTGCACGGAGTATACAAGCCAGGTAACGTAGTTTTAACTCCAACCATATTAGACAACTCACAAAAATATATAGAATCTAAATACAGAACGAATACAAACCCTGTAGACTTTGTGTTTCATGGCGGTTCAGGATCAACTTTAGAAGAGATTAGAGAAGCCATAGGTTATGGAGTCATTAAAATGAATATAGATACAGATTTACAGTTCGCTTACATGGAAGGTATTAGAAAATATTTTGATGCTAACGCAGACTATTTACAAACACAAATAGGTAACCCAGACGGAGCAGACCAACCTAATAAAAAGAAATATGACCCACGCGTTTGGGTAAGAGAAGGAGAAACATCATTCAAACAAAGATTAATACAAGCGTTTGAAGACTTAAATAACATAAACAGACTCTAACACACAATTATATGCCTTGGTTTAAAAGAAATAGAAAAAACATTACCACCTCTACCGAAGATAAAAAAGATGTACCCAAAGGACTTTGGTATAAAACCCCAAGTGGTAAAATTATAGACACTAACGAACTAAAAGAAAATTTATACGTAAGCCCCGAAGACGATCACCATGTACAAATAGGAAGCGAAGAATATTTTCATATTTTATTTGATGAAGGTAATTACAAAGAATTAGATGCCAAAGTAAGTAGCAAAGACCCATTACAATGGGAAGACACCAAAAAATATAAAGATCGAATAAAAGAAGAACAAAAGAAAACAGGTCTAACAGATTCCATACGAAATGCCACAGGTAAACTACATGGAAGAGACATTGTAATAAGTGCCATGGACTTTAAATTTATAGGAGGCTCATTAGGCTCAGTAATGGGCGAAAAAATTGTAAGAGCCATAGACTATGCAATAAAAAATAAATTGCCATATGTGTTAATTACTCAATCAGGTGGTGCAAGAATGATGGAAGCAGCCATATCATTAATGCAATTAGCCAAGGTAGAAGCTAAGTTAAGCCAATTGTCTGACGAAAAATTACCTTACATCACGGTTTTAACACACCCAACCTTTGGTGGAATTACAGCCTCGTTTGGTTCCATTGGAGATATAGTAATGGCAGAACCAGGTGCATTAATTGGCTTTGCAGGCCCACGTGTTATAAAAGAAACCATAGGTAGGGACTTGCCCGAAGGATTTCAGACCTCTGAATTTTTACTAGAAAAAGGATTTGTAGATATGATTGTGCACCGTAAAATGTTAAAAAAGAGGCTATTTGATTCTATAGAAATGTTAATGCCAATCAAAGTAAAATGACTATGAATAAGATATTGCTATTAACTACTCTTGTTTTTATAGCCTGTAATACAAGAACACCCAATACCAATTTAAATACTGGAATTGAAAATGAACGAATAACAAACCCTAAGATAGTATATCTATACTTTGACGCACAGAAAAAAAATGATGAAGTAACAATTGAGTTAACTCAATATCAAAATGTAGATGGACTACTAAAGAAAAGTACAATTATTAACCAACCAAAAAATATAGGGAATTATATCATACAATTACAAAGTAAAACAGGTGAGATAATTGAAGAAAGAATAATAGAGAACCCATTTAAAAAACTACTAGAAAGTTATGCCCCAGAAGGGATGAATACAGAAGTAGTAGACTTTAAAGAAGGGCATTTCTTTGTAAGGTACACATATAACAAAAATATAAAAACTATAGAAATACAAGAAATACAAGAAAACTCAAATAAAATACTCTTTAAAAAATCATTACTATGAAAAAAATTCTCCCCTTACTTCTTTTACTTACTGTAGCACTTCATGCACAAGTATTCGAAACAGAACTAATTTTAAACAATGGACCATCAGACAAACGAATCAATTTGGTAGTTTTAGGCGATGGTTATACCGCACAACAACAAGATGATTTTATAGCAAGTGCAAATAATTTAATAGATTATCTATTTACGAAAGAACCATTTGCATCGTATAGAAATTATTTTAATGTATATGCCATAAAAGTAATTTCTGAAGAAAGTGGCTTAAAGCACCCAGGTACTGCAACAGATGTTACTGAACCTGTTTTTCCAGTATCTAATCCAAATAATTATTTAGGAACAACTTTCGATGTTGGAGTACATAGATGTGTGTATTCAAATAATACAAACATTACAACTCAAGTATTGGCTACAAATACTCCATTTTATGATACGGCATTTGTCTTAGGTAATTCGACAGAATATGGGGGTTGTGGAGGACAGTACGCTTACTTTTCAAACCACCAAAATGCAAGAGAAATCTTAGTTCATGAATTGGGACATTCATTCTCTAATTTAGCAGATGAATATTGGTTTGCTCCAACAGGAGAAAGTAAAAATAAAACACAAGACAATAACCCTGAAACCAATCGTTGGAGAAACTGGATAGGAGTTAATGGTGTGGATATTTATCCTTTTCAAGAAGATCCGAGCTGGTTTAGACCTCACCAATCTTGTGAGATGAGACAATTAAACAATAATTTTTGCTCTGTATGCGTAGAGGCAACAATAGAACGAATACATGATTTACAAAGCCCAATAGAAACCTATTTACCAGAAAGTTTAACGATAGAAAGCACCCAACTACCATTAAACTTTACGACTACTGTAATAGAACCAATTCCAAATACATTATCAATGAACTGGGTGTTAAATGGACAAGAAATAAATACAACAGACACAACGGTTAACTTAACAGCAGATGATTTAGTAGAAGGAGTCAATACATTAACTTATTCGGTGGTAGATGATACACCGCTTGTAAGAACCGATAATCATGAAACAATTCACGTAAATACGGTAACGTGGACAATAAATACTAATTTGTCTACCGTAAATGTGGAATCTCTTTCATCACAATTTAAAGTTTATCCAAATCCAGTAGAAAATAAATTATTTTTAAAATCAAATCAATTTAATACAAATGAAAAAATAACATTTGAAATTTATGATTTAACAGGTAAAATGGTCTTAAAATCGAAAGGTACTAAAGTAGACGATAGGACTTATTTAATAAACCTAAACTCATTAACGACTCAGAACTATGTGGTTAGAGTAATCAAAGACGGTAAAATCCTACTTAACCATAAAATAATTAAATCACTTTAGAAGAAAAACAAACAAAAGAGAATACAATTAAATAAAAAATAATTGATAAAAAATTTGTAAACAGAAAAATGAGTTTTATATTTGCCTCCCATTTGCGAGAATAGCTCAGCTGGTAGAGCACGACCTTGCCAAGGTCGGGGTCGCGGGTTCGAGTCCCGTTTCTCGCTCCACTAAAAACCATGCCCTGGTGGTGGAATTGGTAGACACGCAGGACTTAAAATCCTGTGCTCATTAGAGCGTGCGGGTTCAAGTCCCGCCTGGGGTACTTAAATCGCTGTTAATCATTATGATTTTCAGCGATTTTAATTTTACCATAATTCTACAAGTTAAGTGTTGATTAATCACACATTATCAAAATGATAGTTCAAATATTCGTTAATACTTAATTCCCCCACAATAAAAAAACAAAAAATTCACTTTTAAAGTGAATTTTTTGTTTTTTTATTGTTTGTATATTTGCATTATGATAATCAAAGAGAATGGAAATAATTTTTGAAAAAGATTACTTAAAAGAACTATATGAAGACGGAAAAGCTAAAAGTAAAAGACATAGATTCGAACCAACCGTAGTAAAAAAGTATATACAAACAATAGATAAATTAAGAGTTGCAAAAAACACAGAAGAATTATATCCAATCAGAAGTTTGAATTACGAAAAATTAATTGGAGATAAGAAAGGACTAGAATCTGTTCGTGTAGATAAAAAATATCGAATAGAATTTATTAGTTCAATAGAAGGAGAGGAGCCAGATACTTTAACGATTTGTTCAATTATTGAATTAAGCAATCATTACAAGTAAAAAATACTAAAAAAAAATGATGACACAAAAAACAACTTTAATTCCTGTACAAGCAACACATCCTGGAGTATTAATAAAGGATGAAATTGATGCTATACCGAATTTTACTCAAAGAACCCTTGCTAAAGAACTTGGAGTAAAACCTTCATTTTTGAATGAAATAATAAAAGGAAAAAGACCCGTAACAGCAGACTTGGCTATTTTATTGGAGAAATCTTTAGGTATTTCCGCAGATTATTGGATGAAATTTCAATCTCAATACGAAATTGATAAAGCAAGAGTAAAACAAAAGAATATTAAAAAGTTAAGAAATATTGAAATTTGGAACATCATAAAGGAGTATGTACCCGTAAGGTATTTCAAAAAACATAATTATTTAATTGATGAATTAACTGAAGATATCAAAACTATAAAGAAAATATACGATGTTGAAACTATAGATGATTTAGTTAATTCATTTAGTAATGACAAACTTGCTTATTATCGTAAATCAGAAAAACTTAAAATTGATGATAAAAATATGTTTGCTTGGAGCTCATTAGCTCAATACGAAGCTAAAAAACAAAAAGCAAATACATTTAATTTTGATAATCTCTCTCAGCTTATTGTTAGATTAAATAATATTTTTTTCGAAAATGATAATACAATTAATAAAGTGCAAATTCTATTAAACCAGTTCGGAATTAAAATGTTATTAATTGATAAATTAGAAAAAACACCAATTGACGGATTTTCATTTTGGTCTAATAATAATCCTGTTATAGCTTTAACCTTACGTCATAACAGAATTGATAACTTTGCTTTTACAATAATGCACGAGATTGGTCATATTCATCTTCATTTAAGAAATGATAGGAATCGAAAATTTATAGATTTGACAGAAAAACAAAATATTGACCAATGCGAAAATGAGGCAGATAGTTATGCACAAGAATCGTTAATTTCTAGAGGTGTTTGGCAAAATATTTTAGATAATCATTTACCATTAAATGACGAAAAAATAATTTCGTTAGGAGAAACATATAAAATAAACCCAGCAATTTTATTAGGTCGAGTTTGTTACGAAATAGACCATTATGCAATGAAAACTACAATTGACAAAAAGTTAAAATAACAGTGAACAGCACTAGTTATAAGTAATATGGGTTTTGGTACTAAAATTAAATTTCCATTTCCCTATTCCCATCGCTTTTGTAGATATACAAAACAGAAAATGAATAAATCCAAAATTTCGTACTGATTTTAAAGTCTGGGTTTTCAAATCCCTTGCTAAGAATAGCCTAAGCTGTTTTTTCTAAATGCTTCACAATTTTTACAGAACGATTTACTAGCTTACTTTTTTTATAACACGTAAAATCCATTCGTATAGAAAATATAGGAATTTTGCTAAAGAATATGATGAAATAACTCTAAAACAAATGGAATCTACCTTGATAAATAAAGTAACTTAGGTTAAATTCTACAATTATGTGACTTTGAATTTACATTAAAATTGATAAGAGGCTTGGAATCAATTTAATATAACTTTAACATTGTAGTTTTACAATTGTATTAAAAGATTGTTTAATTTTAGAAAACCAACCTAATAAACTATAAATATGACTTACTTCTAAAAAGCGTTAAAAACAATATTTTCTTAAAAACACCTATTAACAGTAAATGCAGAATCCTAGCATTAATTGAAGAAGGATTCTATACTTTAAAAATCAACTAAAATTATAAATAAAATGGAAAAACCAATTCAAAAAAAAGAAATCACGAACACTCTTTATCGGTTTATAACAGCTAGAGCACCCAAATTAATTGGAAAAAATGAAAAACAAAACTTTTTTGTTCAACGAGACTCAGCAATAAATATTTTTGTGCAAGGAGTTAATGTAAAAAGCTCTGATTTTTGGAAAAGAGTAGAATCGTACACACCTAAATATAAAACTACTGAAGCCTTAGAAGCATCAAGTGGATTTGGAACATTCTATGATTTTGCCATATGGTTAACTAGAAATAGAGCTACATTAAAATGGGAAGATGTACAAACACGTTATGGCAGCATTAGAAAATTTGAAGATGGAATTACGCCTACTGAAATAGGAAAATTATGGAATGATTTACATTATTATGCATTAACAAATACAAATGCAAAAGTAAGAGATGAAATAATTTCGTTATTAGTTGCAGACTTCTTTATTAGAAATGTTGTCTTAGGTGCTACATTATTACATACAGACGTTGATTACATTAGACAAGTAGCTAAAGCTAGAGTAATTTTAGACACCAATAAACTAGAAAAATTCGTCATTAGAAGCAGTATTGGTAAAAGTAATGCAAACCAAACTACAGAACTGCAGAAAATAAGTAATTATCATTTAGCAGTTAGGAAATTAGAAGGTTTGAAGCAAGCACTTAAAGATATAAAAACAGCAGAAAAGCATTATAATCGTATAAATAATAAAGAACAAATTAATTATGACAAACAACATCAAAAAGCTATAGAGGCAGCTTACGCAAAAGCAAAAAAAGTAGAAAGAGTTGTAGAAGATAAAGAAACAGGAAAAACAAGTGTTGTTGTTGAATATGAAAATTTAAATCTACCTGCTTATAATTTTACTCCAAAGCCTCAATTAGACCTTAAGTTTATTATAACCTATATTACTAATAATGATACATTACAATTAATTAATAACTTAAAAACAGAATATGATTGCGATTATTTTAGTGAATTAATTGATATTGTTGAAGAAAAATTAGCTGAAGCTAAACTACAGGTACTCGAAAATAGCCCAAAAAAACAAAAAAAGATTCTTTATAAAGGAATTTCCATTGAACCTAATTTTAGCAATCTCGATCCTACCAATTCACATGTATGTTTTTATCGTGTAAATACTGATGAAGATATTTATGAGGTATACATTACATTTATGCAACCAAACAATACCTATAATATTGATTCTGCAAATTATACTGTAACAACAAAGAATGGTCAAACAATTCATGATACTACCTTTAACGAAACATATCAACAAGGCTATTTACAGGTTCGTTTATTCAATATACGTATTCAAAATTGGAATGGTATTCAATTACCTAATGGCAATATCTCATCAATTTCAGGTTCTTTTACTTTTAGTAATGGTCGTGTTTTTTCCTTTAATAGTCCTTTTCAAATGCAGCCTGATGGAGGCTGTGCCTTTATAGATATAAGTTGGAGTTCAGTAGATGAAGTAGAAGTCTATGAGCCACCCATTAAACCTCAAACATTTGGTATTCAACGAGTAGGGATTGCAGATTACAGAAAAGTAGAACAAAGTGTTTGTTGCTATGTACCAGGAGAGGTAAGCCATATAGAAAACATTATGGCACGTGAATATAAAGAAAAAATTAACCGTAGATTAAGAAGAAGTGAGGACACCTTAACAACCTCCTCAGAGACAGAACGTGAAACACTTAACGAAAGCACCAGTACCGATCGTTTTGAAATGAACCAAGAAATATCATCTTTAATAGCCAAAGACACCTCGTTTGGTATACAAGCAGGAAGTCGATTTTCTATAGGAGGATTTTTTTCGGCAGATATTAATTCCAGTTTGCGCCACTAATACCTCAACCGAAGAGTCTAATAGCCAAGCCATAACACAAGCTAAAGAACTTACCAATCGTGCATTAGACCGAATAGTACAAAAAGTAAAAGAAGAGCGTATAGTTAAAATGATAGAAGAAAATGAAGAAACTACCACGCATGGTTATGACAATAGAGAAGGCGATAAACATGTTTCTGGTGTTTACCGTTGGGTAGACAAAATCTATAAAAATCAAATACACAACTATGGCAAACGCTTAATGTATGAGTTTATGATACCCGAACCAGCTTCTTTTCATACAGTTGCCATTGATTTACTTAATCCTAAAGAAGTTTTTGACTTAACAGAACCAGAAGACCCTAGAATATCAAATACTGAAAGAATAAGAACACCAAAAGATTTACATGAAGAAGAAAGTAAAGCATATCATTGGGCAGGAATTTACAATGTAAATATTGATCCAGCACCGCAGCAATATATTGCCATAGGAAAATCTATGTCGTTTACTACTATTCAAGCAGAAGGAGGAAATGTGGAAGAGCAAGCAGGTGAAGCTTTTGATTTACAAATCCCAGAAGACTATGTGGCTTATGCAACTTCTGTAGATTGGAGTTTATCAAATGATGGTGGAGGAAATATGGAGGCTTTAGTAGGTGGAGTTATAATCAGTAAAAATTCTTATCGTTATATATCTAGGTTCAAAGGGAGTGTGCCTGTCTCTTATCACTCTTATGGGAGAAATACGGGTAGTATAAGTTTTGCTGTGCATTGTGAGCTGTCTTACGAAGCTAAACAAGCATGGCAAATAAAAACCTTTAATGCTATTATAGAAGCTTATGAGCAAGCTAAACAGGAATATGATGAAAAATATGCCGCTTATTTAGAGCAAAATAATCTTGAAGAAAATGCCCAAGTAAACGCAAGTTTTTATCGTAAAATAGAAAACGATGTATTGCGTAAAAACTGTATTACCTATATGTTAACTAATGGTATATATGGCATGGGTAAAAGTGGAATGCTAACTTCTCCTCGCGAAAGCATACAAGTTGGACCCATCCAAAATGAAGCATTAGACAATTATGCCGCAACCATTAAATTCTTTGAACAAGCCTTTGAATGGGACATAATGAGCTATCAGTTTTATCCTTTCTATTGGGCAGAAAAAAAAACATGGAAACAAAAATACCAAGTAGAATGTAATGACTCCCTATTTAGAGCTTTTTTACAAAGCGGTATGGCTAGAGTTATTGTGACCGTACGTCCAGGATTCGAAGAAGCCGTAAACTGGTACTTTGCTACAGGGCAAATTTGGAATGGTGGACAAGTACCTGTTTTAAATGACAATGAATTTATTTCTATTGTTGATGAACTTCGTGAAACAGAAAGCGTTATAGAAGAAACATGGAAAACACGAGTACCTACCTCACTTACTATTTTACAAGCAGGAAGCATAGGGCTCAATGTAGAAGGTTTACCTTGTAACATAGACTGTGGAGGAGAAGACAACCCTATAGGACAAACTAATGCACAACTCAATCAACAAAAAGAAAAACTGATTCGTTTTTCCTTTCTAAATCAAGATGGAAATCATAGTCAATACGCTACCATTGGTGATTTTGATCAAGATGACACTTGTTTTCCAAGAATATATAAATGCATGGGCGAAGTTATAACTATAGAAAGAGATGCTACTTGGAAGGCCACAGATAGTTCAAAAATTATTTTTGACAAACTAGCAGCACAACTTTCTTTAATTCCAGGAATAAAAGCAAAACAAGTATCTAATGTTATTGGTAAAGAAACGTATAATTCGGGTATTGAGTTTACCGTAGACATAAACGTTGTACCTGATTTTACCTATGAAAAACCAGGCAGAGATCCTAATTATGATGAATTGAGAGTGGTTTCTAACGCTGAATCAGTAAGGGTAATTTGTGGACAAGATGAATATGCAATATATGGTGCAAATCGTATTACTGACAAAAACAATACACCATTACAAGAAGGAGAGCCTAATACTTTACTACCTATTAATAGATTTTTAGTATGAGTCAAATAAGAATGAAAATGATATGGCAGCATAATCAAGTGCTGCCATACATTTTAGGTGAATTAAAGGATAAAATAAATGCTATTTCGGTGGTACAAAATATTTATTTATATGGTAGCAGAGCTAGAACTCCAATAGGTGAATGGGAAAAACTAGCAGGTAAAGATTGGGATATTATAGTGGTAGCAGGTTTTACAATTATAAATACCACCATTTGGACAAAAGACAAAAATTACCATATAGACCTTAAAGTTGTTAATCAAGAAAAATTTAATAACCTAAAAAAGTACTCAAATAATTGGTTAGAAATTTATCCTAACAATGCACTTAACGAGCTTTTAAGCCAAGAATAATAAAACATACCCTATATGAGTAAAATAACAGAAATAATGGGCTATCAAAGTCCGTTGGGTAAAAATAGTTTGTTTGCTACGCCACTAGGATCTGAAAAATGGCTCTACAATAAAATAGAATCAACCAATGCAGTTGATTTAATTAATGAGTATTTAAAATATGATGCTAAATTGGAAGAAGCCAAAGGAACTACCAATAAAGATATCGATTTCTTGATTTATATAGAAATTCCCAATAGTAATTTAAACATTAACTTGAATAACACCTTACTTATTAAAATGAGTAAGGTTATGAGAGAATATATAGCAGAAAATTCATTAATAGAATTCTATGCAAATGCTATAGCTAATAGAGAAAAAAACGATAGACTAACCAAACAAAAACTTATAGAGGCCTTTAAGTTAGAACTCAAATACCGAAACGCTAAAAATTTTACATACAATAATAAGTTATTTACAGATACTGAATTAATCAAATTTATTTCTGATCAATTAACTAACAGTATACGTAAGCTAAAAATAAGCGAAGAGTATTGGAATCCAGATTTAAAATCAAAAAAGTACGTTGGGCCTAAAAAGCTTATTGATAAAGCTATTCAGCTTATGCAAGAACTCTATAACGGATTAAAAGCCAGCAATAAATTGCTTAAAAATGTCGAAGATAATACCATAACCTTTGTGGGTAGACAATTTGTAGAATATGCCATGAAAGACATAGCGGCTACTATTCAATGGCTGTTAATACAAAAAAAAATACAGCCCATTGTGTTTGCTTTTTTATGTGGCGTAATAAACGGTATTATAGAATTTATAGCAGGTATTTTTGAGGTATTAATATTAGTTCTTAAAGCAAGCTTAATACCTGAAAAAGCAAAAACAGGAGAAATAGAACTTGAGGTAAAAACACTTACCGAAACAGTAGAAAACCTAATAGAGCAATACATTCAAACCCCTTATTTTTTTAAAAATCAAATAATAGAATCAATGGCGGGTTATGTAGAAACAAGGTATAATAAAAAACTGTCTCGCTATGTAGTGGCTCATAACGCAGGCGAAGATGCTGTTTTAGCCATAGATATTATTATATCTATAGTAACCATTATTAAAGGCATTGCAAGATTCTCAAAACTCTTACCTAAATTTACCAAATGGATAGACGATGTTTTAGCGAGAAATGGAAAGGGAGCAGATAAGGTTAAAAAGGAATTAAGGAATTCAAAGAGAACTGAATTATTTTCTAAAATTAAAGGCAAGCCAATTAGTAAAAAACTTCTCAAAGAATTGCAAGATGATTTTAAGAAAACAGGTGGAGATTTGGTATATGATGAAAATTCTTTTGAGTATATATCGTCAAGAGAAAAAATTTATAATGAAGAAATTGAGGCACTGACCTTTAATGAAGAACTTATTTATTTAAATAAAAATGTAACAACTTCAGCTGTATATGAGGAATTGATTCATGCAGAGCAATTTAGAAGTGGAAAGTATAATACGTGGGTAAAAAAATATAATAATATTATTGCTGAAAACCTAATGGAAAAAGAAGCAGCAGAAGAGCTTTTAGAAAATTCTTTTAAATGGAAATTGCCAAAAGAAGAGATAAAATTAATAGAAGAAAGATTAGAATATTTTAAAAATGAATTAAAAAGATTAGATTATGACAACTAAGATAAAAATAATTGAAGTATTCAATTTATCAAACAAAATAATTTTTAACGTAAAAATTGAAGGTGATAAATATTTTATTGGTGATATATATCAAAGCTCAGATAATGACTTAGCATTTATTTTAAAAGGAGTAGGAATAGAGAATAATCCTGACAGCGAAAGTAAGTCTCTTTTAGTAGAGATATTAAATGAAAATTATCCGTTGGAAGGTTTCAAAGATAAATTGTTCATTAAAAGGGAATAATTTCATACTCCGAAGCATAAAACCTTCGGAGTTTTTCTTGAAAAAAAAACTCTCAAAACTCTTACCTAAATTTACCAAATGGATAGATGATGTGTTGGCTAGAAATGGAAAAGGGGCGAGGAAACTTGAAATCGCTTTATTAAGAAGAGGGAAGTATTTGGGGCAGATTATAGAAGAAGCAGATCTTATTAAAATTAAAAATTATTTAAAAAACTTAAAAGTAGAATTACAGATTGGTAAAGGAGCAGGAGCTTTTGAAGTAGAAGGATTTTTTTACAAATCTAGAAAGCCTCTTTTATTAGAAGCACATAATGCAGCTATGTTTGTTACTGATGGGGTAAGGATGAAGTTGGTTTTACGTGAAAATGCTACTGTTTATGAAGTCTTACATGAACTAATGCATATGCGGGATTGCAAAAAAATAGGCATGAAATCGTTTCTTAAAAAATCTTTGGTAGATCGAGAAAAATTTGTCTATGATAAAATGTTAGAGCATTCTAAATATTTAAATAGGGACGAATTAAAGCATGCAGAATGGTATATTAATCAAAAATATAGACAATTCGGCGTTACAGATAATATAGGCAATCCAATTAAAGAAATGCTACCTTTTAATTTAGACGATATACCTAGAAAGAGACAAGAAATAAATATTTATATAATTTTAAATATAAAATAATATGATAACAAAAGAACAAGCATTAGAAAATGTTAAGAAATACCTCAAAGATAGAAATAGAGTTTTTAAAAGTATTAATGAAAATTTGGATAAAATTTTCTTCGATAGTGCTAAAGAAATACCATATCCTTATAGCAAATACTATGAACAAAAAAGAGATATTTATACTATCGCCTATTATTGTGAAGGTTATTATGGAGATGTTCCCCTTTTTGTGACAGTAGATGCAGAAACTGGTGAAGTATTATTTACAATGACAGAGCATGGTTATGCAGAAGATTGGGAAGAGTAAACTAACATTTTCAAACAAACCTCCGAAGCATAAAAACTTCGGAGTTTTTCTTGAAAAAAACTTGCTAAGCTTTTACTTAAATTTACAAAATGGATAGATGATGTGTTGGCGAGAAATGGAAAGGGAGCATTAAAAGTAGAAGAAGCTTTACAAGAAGCAAAAAGGTCTAAAAAATTAATTGGAGCAATAGAATATGAAATTTTAAATCCAAATTTACTTAATAAGTATATTGACGATGTATTAAACATCTGTAAAAAAAGAGGTGTAAAACTCGAAATTAAATGGATAGATAAAACGCATCCTGAATTTGGTAATTCTAGTTTACTAGGTAAATTGGAAGTTACAATGGACAAAAGGAAATTATTTTTACACCTTCGTCCAGAATGTCCCAAAATTACGTGGTTTCACGAAAAGAAACATTTAGAAGATTTTTTAGAATTAGGTTGGCGTAGATATACCAATATTTCAAAGAAAACACCTTGGAAACACGAACAATCTGTTTGGAATTTCATATACAAAAATCGGAATAAATGGAGCGAACCAGAATTGGTAGATGCGTATGAATATGTTAAAAACTATTTCAGCAATAGATTTCAAAAATTCCCTGAATTAAAAGAAATGGAAGATTTAGGAAAAAAATTAGGATTAATAAAAACTAAATAATTATGAAACTAACAGAAGAACAAGTAAAAGAAATAATAAAAAAAGTACACAAAGATTTAAATTTATTACATAGTGATAAATATCCTATTTTTTTAAGAGGTTATGAAAAGAATGATAAAGAAAATGAATATTCGTTTCCAAGATGGGGAGGAGGATTTGATTATAGTGACCCCGAAGCAGTTGGTGACGATAGTTGGGGCAAATACCCTGAATATATTATATCCATAGACGATGAAAAAGGCGAAGCCTTTGCTTATCATTATTATACGGGTCATTTGAGAATAAAATTAAACGATAAAGGAAACTATGAAGTCGTTGGAAGGTTGTACGAATACAAAGAAAAATAATTTCATACTCCGAAGCATAAAACCTTCGGAGTTTTTCTTGAAAAAAAACTCGCAAAACTATTGCCTAAATTTACAAAATGGATAGACGATGTTTTAGCGAGAAATGGTAAAGGAGCGAGGAAGGTTAAAAATACAGTAAATGAAGATGACTTAGCTAAGTTTATAAAAGCAAACCGTATAAAAGGTAGTATTGATGTTGATTATATTTTAAAAATTTCTAATAATAGAAAAGATTTAGCAGAAAGTTTATTGCTATCTTTAAAAGAGGTAAAAGAAGGTAAAACGGTGAAGCAGTTAATGCGTATATTTAAAATAACCGACCCACCTGCTCCAGCAAGTTTAACAAATTATCAGACAAGAATATGGTATAGTTTTAAAAAATCACAAATAGCAAAACAAATACAGCATATTAAAAGTATAGAAAACAAAGCCAAAAAAGCCTTTGAGCTACGTAATAAATACCGTAGCGAAGCTCGCCAATACATGAAAGACCGAAAATGGGCAGATTATTTAGAAGAAGTAGAGAAGAATCAAGAGTGGGAGAAATTGGTAAAAAAGATTTTGAAAGATGATAAGATAAAAGAGCTAGATGGTTTCTTTAAAAAGAAAAAATCAACCCTTTGGCCAAAAGAATGGTCTATCGAAAAAATAAAACAAATTACCCAAGAAGCCAGTGAAAATATAACAGCCTCAAAAGGGAGAAAATTTCAAGGTGTTTCTAAAAATGGTTATCTAATAGAGTTCTTCTCTGAAGATGGAAAAACAATAGAAAATGCATATTTATCATTTAACCCTATAAAATAAATAATAATGATTAAAGTAAATTTTGATATAAAAACAGGATGGTGTATAACCGAAAAAGAAGAACATATACTACTAGGATACTTTGTAGATGATACAAGATATGGAGTACAAGAAACCATAGAAATATTAGAAAGTGTACAAAAAGGAGAAAAAACCTTTGAAGAAGCAACAGAAGAATATGCTGGATGGGGCATAGGAGAAGGTTCAGGCACATTTGACTGCAATGCAGAAACCGCTTTTTTTATTTCAGACGTCCCAGATCTAGAAAGTATGGAAATGCCCTTAAAAGAACTGATAGAAATTCTTTATGAGTGGAAAGCTTTTTTAGGAGAGTAAAATAATTATAAATCCCTGCTCTACACTAATAGAGTGGGGTTTTTCTTTAGTTGAAAAAAATGGTTTCTTTAAAAAGAAAAAATCAACCCTTTGGCCAAAAAAATGGACTATCGAAAAAATAAAACAAATTACCCAAGAAGCCAGTGAAAATGTGATTTCTAACGATAGAAGACGTTATAGAGCAATTTCTAAAGAGGGCTATCAAGTGGAGTTTTTTTCACCTGATGGTTCTACAATAGAAAACGCATATTTAAGTTTTGAAGAAATAATAAAATAAAAATCATGAACAATAGATTGGAATTTATAGCTCGATTTGGTATCAGATGAGGAATGGAAATCTATTTTTACCAAAATGGTTTGTAGAAAGCATGACTTCAAAATCATTAGAAGAAATTATGAAAACAAAAGGACAATGGCATTATGAATCTTGGATCGATAATATGAGAATGAGAGCTTGGGTTTGGTGGAGTTCTAAAAAAGATGCAGAAAATTTAGAATTTGTATTAGAAACTCTTTCATTTCCATATTTATTTGAAACCTTCAATTATATTTTATACAGTCAAGGTGTTCCAATAGAAAATATTTCTTTTAAAGATGATATAGACTAATTTCATACTCCGAAGCGTAAAACCTTCGGAGTTTTTCTTGAAAAAAAAACTCTCAAAACTCTTACCTAAATTTACAAAATGGATAGATGATGTGTTGGCGAGAAATGGTAAAGGGGCGAGGAAGGTTAAAAATGCTTCTATTAAACTTAGAAAAGTAGCTTATGGTGAAAGCGAATTAAGCAAAATTGCTCTTGAATTTAGAAAAACTTTAGGTAAAGCTAAATTGCATAATGGAAACATAGCTGTTGTTGAATATATAGATGATACAGGAAAAATTAGAATAAAAGAGTTTACCACTCTTACAGAATCTGAATGGAAGACATTAGGGTATACTGAGAAGCCACACGCAGAAGAAATATTGATTGATTGGATTTTTACAATAATATTTCTAAAGACAAAGTATCACGCATATATAGCGAATTAGAACTTTGTGATTTTGAAAAGCATTTTTGTAAAAGAAATCTAGAGACATTATTTCCTGATGCGATTAAAGAATACAGCTATGATTATCCTGGAAAATTAGGAGATAATTTAAAATCGGTTAGAGATGCTTCTATAAAAGAACGAGCAAACGATATGAATAAATTAGTTAAATAATAATTATTATGACATTACAAGAAAAAATAGAGTACATAGGTAAAGATAAATTTGTAAAATTTACAAATACTGATGATTTCCCGCAGTTATCAAGCAGCTTAAGAACTTTTTTAAAAGAAGTTGGAGTATACAGCAATAGTAAAGGTTATCCATATTTATTAACTGATGGTAAACTCATTTTATTTAATAAAAATTTGATACAATTTGGAGAACTTAGGTTTTTAGGATATCCATTTTGTATAGACATTTCAAATAAAGAACAAATTGTTGGATATGATTTAAAAGATAAATCAATTGATGTAATCAATTCATCAATAGAAAAATATATTGATTGTTTGTATATAACATATTATTTTTCAAGAGAATACGAATCAAAAGAAAAATTAGGAGTGTATTATAAAAATCACAAAAAATATGCAAAAGAACTTTTAAAAATGTATCAAAAAATAGAACCTAACGCAATGGAATTACCAACGTGGGGCGGATTGATAGAAGAAATGGATTTAGGAGTTTTATAGTTTTTATAAAATTTGAATCACAAACCTCCGAAGCGTAAAACCTTCGGAGTTTTTCTTTTAAAAAACTCGCAAAACATTTACCTAAATTTACCAAATGGATAGATGATGTGTTGGCGAGAAATGGAAAAGGAGCATTAAAAGTAGAAGAAGCTTTACAAGAAGCAAAAAGGTCTAAAAAATTAATTGGAGCAATAGAATATGAAATTTTAAATCCAAATTTACTTAATAAGTATATTGACGATGTATTAAACATCTGTAAAAAAAGAGGTGTAAAACTCGAAATTAAATGGATAGATAAAACGCATCCTGAATTTTATAACCGCAATCTTTTAGGTAGATTGGATGTAAATCTAACTAAAAAGAATGTGTTGCGTTTAAATTTAAGACCAGAATGTCCCAAAATTACATGGTTTCACGAAAAGAAACATTTAGAAGATTTTTTAGAATTAGGTTGGCGTAGATATACCAATATTTCAAAGAAAACACCTTGGAAACACGAACAATCTGTTTGGAATTTTATATACAAAAATCGGAATAAATGGAGCGAACCAGAATTGGTAGATGCATATCTATATGTTAAAAATTACACCATTGAAAAAAGTTTATATAAAATAAAATTTGAATTAAAAGAAATGGAAGATTTAGGAAAAAAATTAGGATTAATAAAAACTAAATAATTATGAAACTAACAGAAGAACAAGTAAAAGAAATAATAAAAAAGGTACACAAAGATTTAAATTTATCCCATAGTGATAAATACCCTATTTATTGTAATTTCAGAAAACCATCAAAAGGCTTAGGAGAGTTTGATTACCCAACATGGGGAGGGGGATTTGATTATAGTGACCCCGAGGCAGTTGGTGATGAATGGATAGGTTTATACCCTGAATATATTATATCCATAGACGATGAAAAAGGCGAAGCCTTTGCTTATCATTATTATACGGGTCATTTGAGAATAAAATTAAACGATAAAGGAAACTATGAAGTCGTTGGAAGGTTGTACGAATACAAAGAAAAATAATTTCATACTCCGAAGCATAAAACCTTCGGAGTTTTTCTTTTAAAAAACTCGCAAAACTCTTACCTAAATTTACAAAATGGATAGACGATGTTTTAGCGAGAAATGGAAAAGGGGCGAGGAAAATTTTTGAAAAAAAATATGGAAAAATTTATAGAGTACAAGGAGGAGATAAATTTCCAAATTTTAGTAAGTATAGGTTTTTCATAAAGAATAAAAAAGTATTTATTGAAGGGGAAGATATGATACATGTAACTTTTGATGATACTTATAGAGTTGCATATTTTTGGACGAAACGAGGAAATAAAGCAGAAGTGTTTTCTGCCGATATATTGGAAGAATTTATTCTGAAAATTAGAAAAGACGCTGTTCCTCAAGAGTATGGAAAAGCATTTCCCAATCGTCCACAAATAGATGACCCAACTAAAACAAATAGTTCATTTGGTATTCCCAAAAACTATTTTGACGAATTAATTAATAGCATTAAAAATCCAGAAATCATAAAAATTGAATAGAAATGAAAGGAGAAGAATTAAAAAGAATAGAAAATAATAATAATGGAGAATTTCCGAGCACCACAAAAATTATTATTCGAGCCAAAAATGTTAAAAACGCTGATAAGGTTTTGGCTAATACAAAAGAAATAATGAAATGTATTTCTCAATTTGCTTATACAGATACTTGGCCGTCATATGAGGAATGGAAATCTATCTTACCAAAATGGTTTGTAGAAAGCATGACTTCAAAATCATTAGAAGAAATTATGAAAACAAAAGGACAATGGCATTATGAATCTTGGATCGATAATATGAGAATGAGAGCTTGGGTTTGGTGGAGTTCTAAAAAAGATGCAGAAAATTTAGAATTTGTATTAGAAACTCTTTCATTTCCATATTTATTTGAAACCTTCAATTATATTTTATACAGTCAAGGTGTTCCAATAGAAAATATTTCTTTTAAAGATGATATAGACTAATTTCATACTCCGAAGCGTAAAAACTTCGGAGTTTTTCTTGAAAAAAAAACTCTCAAAACATTTACCTAAATTTACAAAATGGATAGATGATGTGTTGGCGAGAAATGGTAAAGGGGCGAGGAAGGTTATCAATACAGTAAATGAAAACGACTTAACTATTTAAGTATGGCAATTATTGTAAATTTAGACGTAATGTTTGCTAAACGCAAAGTAAAAAGCAAAGCACTAGCCGAAGCAATTGGCATCACGCCTGCCAACTTATCAATTTTGAAGTCTGGAAAAGCGAAAGCTATTCGATTTTCTACTTTAGCCTCTATTTGTAAAGAGCTCAATTGTCAACCTGGAGATATATTGGAATACATAAACGATGATGATGCGTACATAAAATAACTACGCACAACAAAGAACTAAAATAAAAAAAGCAAAATGAAAATTTTAAAAATAGTACTAATGGTCATCATAAGTGGTAGTGCTTTTTTGCTATGCAGAAAATACTATGCACTTTCTAATCAACGCCTTTTGGAATACGGATGGAAATGCTATAATGAAAATTGTGAAAGTGATGCAATGAAAATTAAAAAAGAAGATTTGAATAAAATAGGCAAAGAATGGAAGTTAACCTATCGTTGGATAGACAATTCCGTTTTCCTTCATATTAAAAAGGATAATTCCCCAAATGATGGCATCTATATTTGTAAATAGCAATCTTTTATTGGAATAAAGATTAAAAATTAGGTACAAAAAAACAAAAGGTAAAAATCCAACCCTCATCCTAAAATTTAAAAATTATCGTATATTTAGAGGCGTTAATAACACACACAAGGAGTTAGAAGTCTATTTTTTATCGCACGCAAACACAAAATTGAAAATGAAAAAATTAGGTTCACTATTCATACTACTATTACCACTCCTCAATTTTGCACAGCAGGTTCATTCTCCACCAGAAATACCAAAACAACAATTATTAATAGCAGATGCTTACAAAATAATATCGTGTTCAGACTTAGAAAACACTTCTGAAATTTTCTTGTATATAAACGATTCACTTACACACAAAATAAATATAAAAAGAGGTACGCAATTAGAAAAAACCATAAAAGAAAAGTTTTATAAAACCATACAAAAAAGTGATTCATTATTCATTGCGTATGATTTATGGGACCGTCCTACTACAATTACATACACCGATAGTGCCATTATTCTTTATGAAAAAAGGCTGAATTCCTCAGGATATAGTCTTCCAATAATAGAAAAAATAGAAACCTATAACGCTTATGGCTTTCTTACATTATGGGAGAAAATTTCTTCTGATGAAAACGAAACAATCAAAAACAAAATTACTACAGAATACTTTCGAGACGAAAAAAATAGAGTAACAAAGATGGTAACCAGAGAAAACTGGCCCGATTCAATACAAAATAAAAAAATAACAGAAGAAATAATTGAAGCTATTTATAACAACCAATCCATAACCATTACAAGTGAAAACGGAACTATTAAAGGCATATTCGTTCCATAGCCACTTCCCGCCAACATCCTATTTGCAAAAATCCAGCCCTCGTCCTAAAATTTAAAAATTTGCGTATATTTATCCACTATCATTAATGGCGGACAACAACTATGAAAACAAGATTAACCTTACTACTCCTCACCCTTTTTTCCGTTTCCTTCGGGCAAACAAAAATCGATAATTGGTACCAATTCGAAAGAAAATCCACTAAAGGATATTTACACCACACCGTAGAAGAAGATTCGCTTTCCTTTCGTACTACTTTAGATTTCAAATTCAAAAAAAATGACGATTTGCGGTACTTCCATGCACAAATAAACAGCCAAAAAGATACGCTGCTCACCGTTACTTCTTTCAACATGGTAGGTACAGATGACGATCATTCCAATCCAGAAAAAATAAAAATAAGTGGAAATGTATATCCAAACCACAATCATTTAACTTGGGTAACCACCGTAAACGATAGAAAACGAGAAAAAGAAACCCAACACCCCACCATAACCGATTGGAATTTATACCACGTTTTAACAATGCTTGATTACTCCAAAAAAGGAAGAATCCTCGAATTTAATCTTATGGAAATATCCGAATTAAACTATAAAGAAAATCATTATTTAGAATACCTCGAAGACGAAGTGTTAGAAATAGACGGACAAAAAATAAACACCAAAAAATCACGCATAATGGCGATGGTATAGGAGAATCTACCTATTGGCTAGATGACAATAACACTTTAGTAAAAATTTCGATAGACAATTATAAGAATTATACCAAATGCCAAAAAGAAGATATTGATTTTGAAGAATACTAACCACCAATGAAACCGATAGGATTGGAATAAAAATAAACAGATGAAAAACCCATTATTTTTTTAAAAATCAAATAATAAAATCAATGGCGGGTTATGTAGAAACAAGGTATAACAAAAACCTGTCGCGCTATGTAGTGGCTCATAACGCAGGCGAGACGCTGTTTTAGCCATAGTTATATATCTATAGTAACCATTATTAAAGGCATTGCAAGATTCTCAAAATCTCTTACCTAAATTTACAAAAGGTATTCAAAATTTACTACTTATAGTTTAATTTTATTGTCAAAAACACGCACTGATCGTATGTTTTTTACACCTTCATCATTAGTTTCAGACAGAACAAGTAATGGGTAATACATACCTGTTGGAATAATTTTATTTAGATTCATTTTAATTTTAGTGTTGGTAATTTCATTAACTGTTCCTGTTATTTCTAAAGGAGCAGAAGCAAGTAAATATCCAACAAAACTTTTTTCTTCAGGCGAGAATTGTTCTTTTGTTAAGTATAGATTCATTTGTAATGGTTGAGTTACATTTCCTCCCATATTAGTTAAAACATTTCCACTTATGTAGATTAGGAAGTTTTCAAAGTCAATATTAACTTCCCAAGTTCCACTAATAGTAATTTCTTTTTTAATTTGTAATATCAATGTTTCTTGATCGTCAACTATTACTAATTCAGTAAATTCTGTCTTTTCTTTAGAAAAACTAACATTTTCTTCACTAACAACTAAAGCTCGTTTATTTTGGAAACTATAATCAATAGCTACATATTCTCCATTTTGTTTTTCGTAGAATATCATTAGCGGGTAATAAGAACCATCGGGTATAGTACTCAAAATATCACCAATTAGAGAAATATTTGTATTGGAAGAGTTAGGTGCAATAGCATTTAGTTCGTAACTACTGAGTAAGTAACCTTGAGAGTATTGGTTTAATGTACTACTAGGCATAAAGTAGTATTCTACTTTTAGGTCATCAGTAGACTCGTTGGTAGAGTTATTAATGCTTCCGCCACTTAAAATTAATTGCTTGTTGGGTAGGTTAAACATTGTTTTCCAACCCTTGTCAAATTCAATACTTTTTTTAATAGTACTAGGTAATTGAACATTTACTAAACTATTTTGAGCTAGTGTAAATCCTACAAAAAATAGGCTTAGAAAAATAGTTATATTTTTCATATTAGTTGGGGATAGGTGGTATGATTGTAAGGATATAATTGTTTTTTATTGGTCTTTTAAGGCTATGTTTATAGTTTAACCATGTTGTCAAAAACTCTAACTGCTTTAATTATTGTTTCTCCATTTTCTCCATCTTCAGATAATACCAATAGTGGAAAGTACAGACCTTGTGGGATTATTCTATCTAAATTCATTTTAATTCTAGGTGAATTGTTTTTAGTATCTTGTTTTATGGTGCTTAAAGGAGCTTCAGCTATTAAATAACCTTCGAAATTACTAGAATCTTTAGTGAACTTATCTTTATTCATGTATAATTTTAGCTTCATAGGCCCATTACTTGAGTAGTGGGTGTTTAGTATAGCATCACCATTAATTTCTACCAAGAATTTTTCAAAATCAATATTGATTTCCCACTTTCCACTTAGAGCAAGGTCATTAGTGAAGTTTAGTACTATTCTTTCTGACTTATTTTCAATAACTATTTCTGATTCTTCTGGTGTAGGTTCTTTTTGCTCCACAACTTCAATTATCTCTTTTTCAACTTCTTTAAATGTTAGTTCATTATTTAAAACGTATAACGCTTTATCGTTTTCTAATACAAAATCTACAGGTAAATATTCTCCAGCTCGTCTTTCATATAAAATGAGCAGAGGGTAATATTTACCATTAGGTAGTGTGCTAGCTAGATTACCAGTTATGGAAATATTTGTATTCGCAGTTCTTTTTTTAATAGGGTTAAAATCTAATTCAGTAATAAAGTAACCCTCTTTAGAGGTTTCATTTAATAATGAATTTTCAGTTACTAAGTAGTATTCTAATTTTAAATGACCTGTATTAGAATTAATAGATTTGTTAGTGATTTTACCACCATTTATAGTTAATTCTTTATTATCTGTGCTAAATATAAAATTCCAAGATTTAGAGAATTCTATATTTTCGACTGAAAATTCAGGTAATTCAATTGTGACTAAATCATTTTGAGCTAAAGATAGCGATGCTCCTGTAAAAAATATTGTTAGAAAATAGATTATTTTTTTCATTGTTTTTGGGTTTATGTTGTAGGTTTAATAGTTAGTTGGGTTTTATATTAATTTTTGGCAAAGTTAGTAAAAGTATTTTTTAAAATTTGTAATGCTTCATTTAGTTCATCTTTGTTAATCACTAATGGGGGGGCAAATCTAATGATATTGCCATGCGTTGGTTTAGCTAATAATCCATTATTCTTTAGAGCTATACACAAATCCCATGCCGTAGTGCTTTGCGGAGTGTCATTTATTAAAATAGCATTTAGTAGTCCTTTACCACGAACTGCTTTTAGAATGTCAAATTCATCTACCATTTTTTGTACTTCGGTTCTAAAAATATTACCTAATTGGTAAGCATTTTCGGCTAAGTTTTCATCTAAAACAACTTGTAGCGCCTCTACGGCAACAGCACAAGCTAATGGGTTACCGCCATAGGTGGATCCATGTTGTCCAGGTTGAATAACATTCATAATAGAATTATTTGTTAAAACTGCAGAAACAGGATAAGCTCCACCTGACAAGGCTTTGCCTAATATTAACATATCAGGGTGAATGTCTTCATAATCGCAGGCTAACATTTTACCTGTACGTGCTATACCTGTTTGAATTTCATCGGCAATAAATAGTATATTATTTTCTTTACAAATGTTATAACATGTTTTTAAGTAACCGTCGTTGGGTACATATACACCCGCTTCACCTTGAATTGGCTCTACTAAAAAGGCACAAATAGTATCTTTATTCTCTTTTATAATTCTTTCAAAATCTGCTGTGTTATTATATTTTGTAGTAATGAAGCCTGTGGTGTAGGGGTCAAAATTGGCACGTGCATCGTCATCATTAGAAAAAGAGATGATGGTTGTGGTTCTTCCATGAAAGTTATTTTCACAAACTACTATTTTAGCATTGCCTTTAGCTATTCCTTTTTTCTCATATCCCCATTTTCTTGCAATTTTTATGGCTGTTTCTACAGCTTCTGCACCTGTATTCATAGGTAATACTTTTTCGAACCCAAATAATTGAGTCATAAATTTTTCATATTTACCTAGTTCTGCATTGTAAAATGCACGAGAGGTGAGCATTAGTTTTTTGGCTTGCTCTACTAATGCATTTAGGATTCTAGGGTGGCAATGTCCTTGATTGACAGCTGAGTATGCTGATAGGAAGTCAAAGTATTTTACACCTTCTACATCGTAAACATAAACACCATTTCCTTTCTCTAACACTACAGGTAATGGGTGGTAATTGTGGGCACCGTGTTCATTTTCTAGTTGTATTAAATCTTTAGATGTCAGTTTCATGCAAAAATATTTAAGGCACAAAGATAAAACTTTAGATGAATTTATGGTACTAATTGCACAGATTCAAGTGTTATACTTTTTCCAAAAAAAAGTTTGGCTAGTTTTGCGAAGTTAGTAGTGTAGTCTGATAAGTAAAAATGATATTGAGGTTCTTTTTCATTACCTAGTAATTCTAATCTGTTAAGTTCGTATATTAAATGATTTACTACGATTAAGGGAGAGTTTATTACTTTTACTCTGTTTAAAAATTGAGCATTGACTTCTTTTTCTATGAGTGGATAATGAGTACAGCCTAAAATAAGAGCATCTATCCCATCTAGTTTTTTGTTGCTTAAATAGGCTTCTATCGTAGCTTTAGATGTGGGAGTATTAATAAATCCTTCTTCAATAATAGGAACGAGTAGGGGGGTAGCAAGTTCTATTACTTTAATGTGTCTATTGAGTTTTCTTATTTTTTTTTGATATGCCTTAGAACTAACAGTTGCTTTGGTGGCAATGATACCAATTTTTTGATGAAGTTCAAAAGCTACTTTTTCAGCAACGGGCGATATTACATCTACAACCAAGGTGCTTTGAGCAACTTCTTTTATAGCAGCTAATGAATTAGAGGTTGCAGAATTACAAGCAACAACAATAGCTTTACATTCTTTTTTTAATAAAAAATCAGTAATATCTGTTGAATATTGTGTTATGGTTTCGGATGATTTATCGCCGTAAGGTAAGTGTTTAGTGTCACCAAAATAAATAATATTTTCGTTTGGTAGTAAACGTTTAATTTCACGTGCTATGGTTAAGCCTCCAACGCCTGAGTCAAAAACACCAATGGGTCTGTTATCGTTCATGTTGCAAAAGTATTCATTTTATAAAAATCAAACTATAAATAATTGAGCAGCTATGCCATCAGCGAAAAATTTACCACTTGAGCTAAGGGTGAGTTGATTATGCTCCAATACTAATTGCTTATTTTTTATAAAAGGTTTTATTTCTTTGGTTAGATGATTATAAAATCCGGTAGGGTATTCCTCTTTAATTTTATTTAAGTCAATGCCCCAACTTGTTCTTAGCCCAATCATTATTAATTCATTAAATTGATTTTCTAAACTGAGTATTTCTACTTGTTGTGGTATTTTTTTTTGATTGATGCTTTTTAAGTACATAGCATTGTTTTTTACATTCCAACTGCGTTGTTTGCCGTTGTAGGAATGTGCCGAAGGTCCAATACCTAGGTAAGGAGTACGTTTCCAGTAGTTGCTATTGTGTTTAGACTGAAATCCTTTTTTTGCAAAATTAGAAATCTCATAATGTTCAAAATTATGTAGACTAGTTACAGAACAAAGTTCATTGAATTGTTCTAGCTGTTTAGCATCGTCCACATTGGGCGAGGTTCCATTTTTTATTTGATTAGCTAAAGCAGTATTAGGCTCTATGGTTAAGGCATAGGAAGATATATGTGGTACGTCTAAATCTATAGTTTTATTTAAGTTTTCTTGCCACATTTTATTGGTGGTAGTGGTACTGCCATAAATTAAATCAATAGAAATGTTTGTTAAGCCAGCGTCTTGTGCCTTTTTTATACTAGCATCAGCTTGTTGTGCATTATGTGCTCTATTCATTAGTTGTAAATCTTTATCAAAAAAAGACTGTACACCAATGCTTAATCTATTAATAGTTGTATTCTTGTATTGGTTGATTTTTTGTAACATTAAATCGTCAGGATTAGCTTCTAAGGTAACTTCGGCAGTAGTGCTAACTTCAAAATTAGTATAAATAGTATCTAGTATTTTTTTGAGTTCAAACTCAGTAAGAACAGAAGGGGTTCCACCACCAAAATAAATAGTTTGTACAGTTTGATTTAGCTCATGTCTACGTAAAAATAGTTCAAGTATTATAGCATTAATTAAATCACTTTTATACTTAAAATTGGTAGAAAAATGAAAGTCGCAATAACTACACTTTTGTTTACAAAACGGAATATGAATATAAATACCAGCCAAGTTTTTTGGGTAAATATACTTGGTTTATAATTTAATTTAAAGGAACGCAACCTTTTTTGTAAATTTACGTCATAAACATATAAAGAGATTGTATAATGAAAAAAATATTTAATGCACTTGTGGTGTTTGCTATCTTAGCTATATCCTTTGTAAGCTGTTTAAATGATGACAATGGAGTTTCAAATATAAAATATACCTATTCTCCTATAGACAGTATTGTAGTGGGCGAAATAATGCCACAAAATCAAATAACCAACATAACAACATATTATAGCAAAAAAAATACCTGTCAGAACTTTTATACCTATGATTATTTCAGAAATGGAGATGAAAGAACAATATACCTAGTGTTAGCAGAGTACTTAAATAATTCGGATGAATGCACAGACGAAGCACTTGTTTATGAAAACACACTAAAATTTAAGCCTGAACTTTCAGGGACGTACACACTTAGGTTTTGGAACGGGACAAACGAAGCTGGTGATGACGTTTTTATAGAAACAGAAGTAGAAATACCCAACAACCTTTAAACTAAAATTTTGGATGAAAATCTAAACATACTCATTCAACAATGCCAAGCCAATAAACGAGAAGCACAGAGTCAAATTTATCAAAAATACTCAGCACAATTGTTTTCGGTATGTTTGCGTTATTCCAATACCTACGAAGATGCACAAGACATTTTTCAAGAAGGCTTTATAGTCATTTTTAAAAAAATAAAACAATATAAATTTAATGGCTCTTTTGAAGGATGGATGCGTAGAATAATGGTTAATTTATGCATGGAGAAGTTTAGAAAAAACAACCATTTAGTTGTGGTAAAAGACGAATTTAAAGATGAAGAAATTGAACCTGATTTTGAAGATGAACCATTGGATGAAGAACTGAGTTATAATGAACTATTAACGATTGTTAGAGAATTACCAGATCGTTATCAGCAAGTTTTTAACCTATACGTAATAGAAGAATACTCGCATCAAGAAATAGCAACAATGCTCAATATAACAGTAGGTACTTCTAAATCTAACTTATCTAGAGCAAGAGTAAAACTACAAGAATTATTAAAAAAAAAGAATAACATTCAATATCTTTTAAAATGAAAAAAAGAATAGATGAATACTATAAAAGAAAGTTAGATATTCCACAAGCACCACCTAAAAATGCTTGGGAGAATATTACTAATGAATTAGATAAAGAAAAAAGACCAAAAGTAATACCATTTTGGGTAAGGCTTTCAGGCGTTGCCGTTGCATTATTGCTAGTAACAGGAATAAATTATTATACCTATAATAGTTCGCAGTTAAATACACCCATAGAAGAAAATCATTCGGTTAACGTTTCTCAGTCTAAAAAAAATACTAGTACTACTGATTCAAACGCTACTAATGGTAATGACGAAATAGTTGAAGAGAATTTATACAATTATCAAAACACTCAATCAGAACAACAAGTAACCATGCCAAACTCTAGTTTGCGTACTTATTCCAATCATCAAAACAATAAAAAATCTAAAACATTAAATTATATAGACGCAATTACTAATCAAAATCCAGTTTTATTCTTAGTAGACCCAACCATTCAAAAACGAAAAACAAACGAATTAATAGCTGAATTGTATAAAACAAATCAATACGAAAAAAATCCATTCCAAGAATTTTTAGAACATAACTCAGTTTTAAAACAAATAGAAGAAGAAAACGCTTTAGCAAAATTAGATGATAAAACGTTAGAAGAATCAAGTAGCGAAAAAACAAAAAACAAAAAAAGAAAACAAAAAATAAATTTTGACAGATTCGAAGTCTCTGCTTATGCCTCACCAATGGCGTATAATACTTACGAAGGAAAATCTATGTTGTCGGATAACTTAAATAAATATAATTCCGAAAATTCAGTAGCAATATCGTACGGAACAAAAATCGCCTATGCCTTAAGTCCAACAGTAAAACTAAGAACAGGAGTAGCTGTTGTTGGCCTAGAGCAAAGCACCTATGATGTACCTTTTTTAATAGACGCTGGAGCAAATGCTGTTGCGAGTCTAAAAAATAGTTCTAATGTGAGATACTCAAATAATTTATTGATAGACACTTCTTTGTCAGGAAGTAGCTTGGCGAGTTTCCTCGAAACTGAAGAAAGGGTTTCACCAAAAGGTACGGTAAGGCAACAAATAAATTACATAGAAGTACCATTGGAGGCTGAGGTAAAATTATACAATACTGATGTTATTGGAATAAGTGCAACAGGTGGTGCGAGTACATATGTTTTAACACACAATAAACTATTGGCAGAAACAGGTAATGCTACACATGAATTAGGAAAAGCCAATAATTTGAATGATGTTAGTTTTTCAGCCAATGCAGGTGTAAGAATGCACATGAATCTCACCGAAAAAATAAAACTAAATGTAGAGCCTAACATTAAATATATGGTTAACCAAGTTTCAGACGTAGAAAAACTAAATCCATATATAGTTGGTGTTAATGCAGGCGTAAGTTTATCATTTTAAATCTAACGAGAGTTGAGTAGGTAAAAGTTTAAATGAGGAACGATGATGCTTTGTAATACCAAAATCTTGAATCGCTTTTCTATGAGCTAAAGTAGGATAACCTTTATTTTGTTTCCAACCATAAGCAGGGAAACTTAAATCTAACTGTTCCATGTAACCATCACGATAAGTCTTAGCCAAAATAGAAGCTGCGGCAATATTCATAAAACGAGCATCGCCTTTAACCAAACAAGCGTGAGGTATTTCTTTATAATTCTTAAACCGATTTCCATCAACACTAATAAAATTAAAGGTAGACTTTAATTGATCCAGTGCCATATGCATCGCTAAAATACTCGCGTTTAAAATATTAATTTCATCAATTTTACGAGGTTCTACAAAAGCAACTGAAAAGTCTACAGCAATAGCTTCTATTTCAGTTTTAAGTAATAATCGTTTTTTAGATGTTAATTGTTTAGAGTCATTAATAATAGCGTTATTGTAACTTTTAGGTAGAATTACAGCTGCTGCAACGACTGGTCCAGCTAAGCAACCTCTACCAGCCTCATCACAGCCAACCTCTAAAATAGCATCAGAAAATTGTTTTTTCATAAAAAAATAAAAGTTAAATTTTTAACATTTTATACTATAAATTTTGGAAGTATTAACAAGTTTGCGTTAAATTAGCATTATATTAATATAAAAATAAAAAACACATGAGTACAAAGTTAAGAAATTTGTTGCTGTTTGGGTGTTTCCTTTTTGGAGGAATGCTTCTTGCACAACAAAAGACCGTTACTGGTACAGTAACGGATGCAAGTGGATTTTCTTTATCAGACGTGAGTGTGAAAACATCGTCAGGTACTGAAGTATTCACCGATGAAGAAGGAAACTACTCCATAGAGGTAAGTAATGGTGAAACATTAACCTTCTCTACATTTGGTTTAGATTCATCAACAATAACGGTAGGTGGTAGTAACAGCTACGATGTAAAACTACAAGCAGGAGGTTCCATAGAATTAGAAGGTACAGTAGTTACAGCATTGGGTGTATCAAGAGATAAAAGGTCTTTGGGGTATGCCACTCAAGAAGTAGGGGGTGATGTTCTTTCTGCAACACCAGTGGCTAATTTTTCCGATGCTCTTTCTGGTGAAGTAGCAGGTTTAGATATTAAATCTTCAGGAACAATGGGAGGTTCGTCAAATATGATTGTACGTGGGTATAGTTCCATTACTGGAAATAACCAAGCATTAGTTGTTATTGATGGGACACCTATTAATGATGAGACATATAATACCTCTAATCAAAAAAGGGGTAGAGGAGGCTATGATTATGGTAATGCAGCATCAGATTTAAATCCTAATGATATAGAAACACTAAATGTATTGAAAGGAGCTGCTGCAACGGCACTGTATGGTTCGAGAGGTCAAAATGGTGTAATTATGATTACCACTAAAAGAGGTCAAAAAAATAAAGGTATTGGCGTAGAAATTAACTCTAGTATAATGGTAGGTTCAGCTGATAAAGAAACTCTACCAGTATATCAAAAAAAATATGGGCAAGGTTATGCCGCAGAAGGAAGTTCTCAGGTTAATCCTTATTTTGATGAAAATCAATATAATGGAGGGCTTGGTGCACAGTTAGGTGCGGATGCTTCTTATGGAGCTGCTTTTGATCCAAACTTATTAGTGTATCAATGGAACTCAGTATATAATTACTTACCAGGCTTTAACCAAGCTACACCTTGGGTAGCAGCTAAAAATGACCCGAATACTATTTGGGGAACATCAGTAACTACCGTGAATTCAGTATCATTTTCAGGAAGTAATGATGAAGGTTCATTTAGATTAGGTTATACTAATTATAATCAAGATGGGAATTTAGAAAATTCTTTATTGAAAAGAAACACCATAGATTTTGGAGCTGATTATAAATTAACTGATAAATTAACGGCGAGTGGTAAAATCACTTATACTAATAACACAGGTAAAGGTAGAGTAGCTACAGGTTATGATGGGCTAAACCCAATGCAGGCAATGCGTCAATGGTGGGCAGTGAATGTAGATATGCTTGAGCAAAGAGAAGCTTACTTCTCTTCTGGGAAAAATGCAACTTGGAATGCTAATTGGAATGGGTCTAGTTATGTGCCTGCTTATACAGATAATTATTACTGGACACGTTATGAAAATTACCAAAATGACGAGAGAAATAGATATACAGGTAACGCAAGCTTAAATTACGAAATCAATGATTGGTTAAGTGTCTTAGGAAGATTTACTTTTGATAATTATGACGAAATAAGAGAAGGTAGAGGGGCTGTTGGTTCTGCGGGCAGTATAAGTAGAGGAGAATATTCATTATTTAAACAAAGTGTATCTGAAAATAACTATGATGTTATTTTTAGTGTTGATAAAGATTTAACATCAGATATAAATTTAAATGCAAATGCTGGTTGGAACTTAAGAGTACAGCAAGTGGATCGTGTTCAAGCAATAACCAATGGAGGTTTAATAATACCAGGAATCTATTCTTTACTTAACTCGGCGGCACCGCTAACCTCTGATCAATTGGCACAATTTAAAGGAACAAAAAAAGTAGATGGACTCTATGCGAGGGCAAGTTTAGGTTTTTATAGGATGCTTTACTTAGATGGATCTTATAGGTCTGATAGATCTTCTAGCTTACCTATTAATAACAATAGATATAACTACTATTCAGGTTCATTAAGTTTTGTGTTTTCTGAATTAATCAATGCAAATTGGCTTAACTTCGGTAAAGTAAGAGCGAATTACGGTACAGTTGGTAACGATACTGATATGTATAGAATAAGAAGTACATATGTTCCAGTAGCATCTTTTGGTAACTCTCCTTCTTATACCAATCCTTCAACGTTTAATAATACTGCATTAAAAGCTGAAAATATGAAAGAATTTGAAGTTGGTTTAGAAATGAGTCTATTTAAAAATAGGGTATCATTTGATGTGTCTTATTACAATAGAGAGACATCAGATTTGATTACCCCAGTAAATGTGTCAACAGCTTCAGGTATTTATGCATCATATTTGAATGCAGGTGATATGGTTAATAAAGGTATTGAAGCTACTTTAAGAGTGACACCTATTAAGACCACAAATTTTAGATGGAACATGACAGTTAACTTCGCAAAAAATAACAATGAAGTAACTAAATTGGCTGAAGGCATTGACTACTTAGAATTAGCTTCTTTGCAGGGTGGTATTTCTATTGGAGCTAAGCTAGGTGAATCTTATGGTGTAATTAGAGGAACTGATTTTGTTTATGTTAATGGAGAAAAGGTTGTTGGTTCAAATGGGTACTATGAAACAACTGCTAATACTTCAGTAATAGGTAATATGAACCCAGATTGGACAGGAGGTGTTAAAAATCAATTTACTTATAAAAACTTTAACTTAAGTTTTTTAATAGATGTTCAACAAGGTGGTAATGTGTTCTCATTGGATACTTGGTATGGCTTTGCAACAGGTATTTATGATAATTTTACTACAGGTTTAAATGATTTAGGAAACCCAGTAAGAAATTCTTTAGCGAACGGAGGTGGTGTTATACTTCCTGGTGTAGTTGAAGATTCTAATAACCCGGGTACTTACATTCAAAACAATACACGTATTGAGGCAAATACAGGTTATAACACACCATGGGGGTATCCAAATCTAGCTCCTAGAGCAGAGCATGTATATGATGCTTCTTTTGTGAAACTTAGAAATGTTACCTTGTCTTACGATTTACCTGAAAGTCTAATCAAAAATACTTTTATTAGAAAATTCACCATTTCTGCAATAGGTAGAAATTTATGGATTATTCATAAAAATGTACCTTATTCAGATCCAGAAGCTGGTTTAAGTGCAGGTAATGTACAGGGATATCAATCAGGAGCTTATCCAACTATTCGCGAGATAGGAGCTAGTCTTAAATTACAATTTTAAAAATGAAAAAAATGAAAAAAATATTAATTATATTAGGAATATTAATATCCTTTAATTCTTGTACAAACGAAGATTATGAAGAATTAAATGTTGATCCAGTTAACCCTTCTAATGTTCCAGCAGGCTATTTAGTAACAAGTGCTACAAAAAGTTTGTTTGACAGAATGATTTCTACAAATGTTAACAATAACATATTTAGATTAATATCACAATATTGGAATGAAACAACTTATATTTCTGAATCAAATTATGACTTAGAAGGTAGAGATATAAATGGAAGACTTTGGGATGAATTATATTCAAATGTATTATTTGATTTAAAAGATGCCAAAGAAAAAGTGAATAATGATACCACTATTTTACCAGCGGTTCAAGCAAATCAATTGGCGGTTATTACCATTTTAGAGGTGTATACGTGGCAAATTTTAGTAGACACTTTTGGGGATATTCCTTATACAGAAGCGTTAAAGAGTACGGGAAATCCATCACCAGCTTATGATGACGCAGAAACTATTTATTTAGATTTATTATCAAATATAAATACTGCTATAGCATCAATAGATACTTCTGAGGAAGGATTTGGTAGTAGTGATATTATTTATGCAGGCAATATGTCATCTTGGAAAAAAGTAGGAGCTTCTTTACAACTACGTTTAGGTATACAAATTTTCGACAAAAATCCATCAGCAGCTCAGTCAGCAGTTCAGTCAGCAGTAAATTCAGGTGTATTTACGTCTAATAATGATAATTTTACTATCCAATATAAATTGGGTGAACCAAATAATAACCCACTTTGGGATGATTTAGTGAATAGTGGTAGAACTGACTTTGTTGGTGCTAATACATTAATAGACATAATGAATGCACAATCTGATCCTAGAAGACCAATTTATTTTCAAGAAAATTTAGGATCTGGCATTTTCTTAGGTAGTAATTATGGTGATGCATTACCATATGCCTTATATTCTCATATAGGAACTTTACTTGAGAAAAAAGATTTACCAGGTACATTGTTAGATTATTCAGAAGTAGAATTTCTACTGGCTGAAGCTATAGAAAGAGGGATTTCTGTAGGTGGAACTGCTGCATCACATTATACAGCAGGTGTCCAAGCTTCTTTAGATTATTGGGGAGTTTCAGCAGCGGATGCAGCCATATATATTGCTAGACCAGATGTAGCCTATGCTTCTGCATCGGGGTCATGGAAAAATAAGATTGGAAAACAATTTTGGCTAGCTATGTATAATAGAGGATTTGAAGGATGGAATACTTGGAGAAGACTTGATTCACCAACATTACAAAATGCTGCATCAACAAACACGCCTGTTCCACTTAGATATACTTATCCTGTAGATGAGAGAAATTTAAATGGAGCTAATTATCAAGCAGCAGCAACAGCTATTGGAGGCGATGAGCAACAAACTAGAATTTTTTGGGATGTTAACTAATCTCTATTAATAATATTAAAAACAATAAAAAAACCTCGCATTTGCGAGGTTTTTTTATTGTAATAAAGTTTTTTTAGTTAGAATAATTAGGGGCTTCTTTCGTAATAACCACATCATGTGGATGGCTTTCGTTGAGTCCAGCATTGGTTATTTTTACCATTTTACTATCCTTAATTAAAGAAGGAATATCTTTGGTGCCACAATAGCCCATTCCAGCTCTAAGCCCACCACAAAGTTGATAAACTACTTCACTTAATGAACCTTTATAAGGAACTCTACCTTCAATCCCCTCAGGAACTAATTTTTTAGCATCAGATTGGAAGTAACGATCTTTACTACCACGTTTCATAGCAGCTAAAGAACCCATACCTTGATAGGCTTTGAACTTTCTACCTTGAAAAATGACTTCCTCACCTGGTGATTCGTTTGTGCCAGCAAACAAGCTACCAATCATAACGCATGAAGCACCAGCAGCTATGGCTTTAACTATGTCGCCCGACAGTTTAATTCCGCCATCGGCAATAATTGAAACATTTTTGGTTTTTGCGTATTCATATGTGTCGTAAATAGCAGACAGTTGTGGTACACCCACACCAGCTACTACTCTTGTGGTGCAAATAGACCCAGGGCCAACACCAACTTTTAGTACATTAGCTCCAGCGTCTATTAAGTCTTTGGCAGCAGCAGCAGTTACAATATTTCCGCCCACAATGTCTAGGGTAGGGAATGCATTTCTTACTTCTTTTACCTTATCAATAACTCCTTTGGAATGACCATGTGCTGAATCTAATGCAATAATATCAACACTATTGTTAACCAATGCTTGTACACGTTCTAATGTGTCATTGCCAACGCCAACACCTGCTCCTACACGTAATCTACCACGTTCGTCTTTACAGGCATTAGGAAATTCGGCTAAGTTATTTATATCTTTTATGGTAATTAATCCAATGAGCTTAAAATTATCGTCAACAATAGGTAATTTTTCGATTCTATTTTTCAGCAGAATTTCTTTAGCTTTAAATAAATCGGTAGTAATGTCTGATGTAATTAGATTTTCTTTGGTCATTACATCCTCTACACGCTGCTCCATTTCGGTTTGGTAGCGTATATCTCTATTGGTTAAAATACCAACTAAAGTATTATCTTCTTCCACTACGGGTAAACCTGATATTTTAAATTTACGCATTAAAAAGTCAGCATCTTTCAATTGATGATTACGAGTAAGTGTAATGGGCTCGGTTATCATACCATTTTCGGAACGCTTTACATAATCAACTTGTGCAGATTGTTCTTCAATAGACATGTTTTTATGAATGAATGATAAACCGCCTTCACGTGCTAATGCAATGGCTAATTTGTTTTCAGAAACAGTGTCCATGGCTGCCGATACAATAGGGATGTTTAGCTGAATTTTATCAGTTAAACGAGTTTGTAAGGAAACTAAATGAGGTAATATCTCGGAGTATGCGGGAACCAATAACACATCGTCAAAGGTAAAACCGTCTTGAATAATTTTGTCAGAAAATGGCATTGCTTTTTGCTAAGCAAATATAAGCTATAAAAGTTAGAAGATTGTATTTTAATGATTGTATTTTTAATTAATCAAAAAAATCTAATTATTTTCACAGTCTATTAGCTCACATAAGTATAAAATAAATAGTATTTTCGCAAAGATTATAGAACAAGATTATGGCATTCAATTTTAAAAAATGGAACAATTACGGCGGGTGGCTTTTATTTATAATAGCATCAGTTGTGTATTTACTAACTATGGAAAGGCATTTAAGCTTTTGGGATTGTGGTGAGTACATTGTTTCTTCATCAAAATTAGGAGTTACGCATGCACCTGGTGCTGCTTTGTTTCAGATAATAGGTGCAGTTTGGTCGGGGTTAGCTTTTGGAGATGGTAGTAAATATGCTGTATTAATTAATTCAATGTCGGCAGTTTGTAGTGCTTTAACCATCATGTTTTTGTTTTGGACTATTACGCATTTTGTACGTAGAATGTTTACTGTAAATAAAGTAGGTGAGGAGTCTATAAATGTTTATGCTAAGACTTTATCAAAATCTCAAATTATAGTTACCATAGGTAGTGGAATTATTGGTGCTTCTGCCTTTATGTTTAGTGATTCTTTTTGGTTCTCAGCAACAGAAGGAGAAGTTTATGCTATGGCATCTTTATTTACGGCTATTATACTTTGGCTAGGTTGTAAATGGGAAGAGGAAGCCGATGATATTAGATCTAACCGCTGGTTAATACTCATTTCATTGCTAATAGGACTTTCTATAGGCGTACACTTAATGGCTATGTTAGCTTTACCAGCAGTATGTTATTTATATTATGTTCGTCATTACAAAATAACGTTAAAAACGTTTGTAATAGCCAATGTTATTATTTTAGCCATTTTTGGTTTTGTCTTTAAAATGATTTTCCCAATGGTTATGACCTTTTTTGGTAGAACCGAAATGTATGTGGTTAATAACTTTGGAATGCCGTTTAATTCTGGAAGTGCTGTAGCAGCAGTAGTATTAATAATTGTATTTTGGTTAGCGATACACTATACTAGAAAATATCAATTAAAATTAATAAACACTTTAGTACTTTCTATTATGTTTATGCTAATAGGCTTTTCTAGCTGGATGGTTATTCCTATACGAGCCAATGCTAACCCACATATGAACTTAAATGACCCCGATACTGCTCTAGGTATGTTAGATTATTTTAATAGAGAACAGTACGGAAGTTGGCCTATTTTTTATGGAGAAGTTTATACAGCAAGTATAGCTGATGATGGTATGGTAACAGATACCAATGGTAACTATAAATTCACCGTACGTGGAAGTAATTATGTAAAAGATAATAAAATTGGAAAATACATAAAAGTATCAGATAGAAAAGAATATGTATACAACAAAAAGTACGTTAAATTCTTTCCTAAAATGTTTAACACCTCACCCGATGTAATGGAAAATTATGCAGCACTTTATGGCTTTCCAGAATTTTCTTTAAATCCATCATTCTTCAATAACCCTGAAGATTATCCCGAAGAAAAAGCACAAAAAAAGGCTTATGCACAAAAAATATATAATGAACTAGCAACAAAAAGAGAAAACGGAAGCATAAAAATAGCAGACTTACAAAAATACGCTCAAATCCTAAATATAGAACCACCTACTTTTGGACAACAAATTAACTACTTTATGGAATACCAAGTAGGCTATATGTTTTTACGATATTTTATGTGGAATTTCTCTGGAAAACAAAATGACTGGGAAGGACATTTAGAAGTTACCAAAGGTAATTGGATATCAGGTATTCCATTCATAGATAATTGGCGATTGGGCGATCAAAGTAAACTCCCCAAAATTTATAAAGAAAATAAAGGACGAAATGTTTACTTTATGTTGCCTTTAATTTTAGGTTTTATAGGATTTTTTGTTCAATTAAACAGAAACGTAGGGCATTGGTGGGCACTAGTTTCACTCTTTTTATTAACCAGTGTAGGAATTATATTCTATACCAGTGTAAAGCCATTTGAACCGCGTGAACGTGATTACGCATTAGTTTCGGCCTTTTATGTATTTGCTATTTGGATTGGATTGGGCGTACAATCTTTGTATGTTCTATTAACCCAATTAAAAAAACAAGAATTAAAACCCTCTCTAGCTATCGCCATACCAGCTATTTGTTTAGTAGTACCATTATTAATGGGCTTTCAAAATTGGGATGATCATGACCGCTCTAAAAGAGAAGCCGCTTATTCATTAGCTTATAACTACTTAAAAGGATTAGACAAAAATTCAATCTTATTCGTATATGGAGATAATGATACCTATCCATTATGGGGATTACAAGAAACAGAAAATTTTAGAGACGACGTAAAAATTGTTAACTATACCTTATTAGGTTCTCCATGGAATATGGAACAAGTACATAGAAAAACCTATAACGCAGAAGGAATTCCACATCAATTAGAGCCAACCCAGTATCAACTCAATACGAATGACAACATTATAGTAGTAGCCGATAGAATTAACGGTATTTTTAATGAACTTAAAAGCATAATAAAACCTAATGAAACTATGTCTATTGCTGAAATTTTAAAATTACCAGCAAGTGAATTAACAAAACATTTGGTTGATGAAAACTATGATCCAGAAGGAATTAAAAGTCTATACAGTACCATAGAACCCTTATCACAATACTTAGATAAAGATAGCATGACAGCAAAAGAAGCTATGGACTTTATTCTAGATAATAAAAACCCAGCCAAAAAAGCCATTTCTGAATTTTTAGGCTACCCATTAGGTGCTGTAAACTACTTACCAGTAAATAAAATAATAGTACCCGTAAATAAAGAAAATGCCATAAAGAGCGGTATAGTTTCTGCCAAAGATGCTGATAGAATTGAAGACTATTTAACTATAAACATAGCCAATAATCAATTATATAAAGCAGAATTAGCCATGATAGATATGCTGGCTAATTATAATTGGGATAGAGCCATTTACTTTAGTGGTGGAGGAATATCAGACCCTAATAACACCTTCTATTTAAATGATTATTTACAGTACGATGGTCTTTCATACAAACTAGTGCCCATCTATTCAAAATTTGGAAAAAATGGAATTGTAGGGCAATCTAATACAGAACAACTATTAAAAAACTTTAACCAATATAAATGGGCCAATTACAATAACCCTAAAGCATCTTTTACAGAAACCGATAGAAATTACACCAATGCTTATAGAAACATAGCAGTTCGTTTAGCTGAAGACCTAATCGCCGAAGGCAAAAAAACAGAAGCTAAAAAAGTGTTAGATACAATTATGGAAAAAATTCCTATAGAACCTCGTTATGATTTTGGTTATGCGTTGAGTAGAATAGCTCCTTTATATCAAAAATTAGGAGAAACCAATACCGCCGAAAAACTATTTAATGTTAGTAAACAAAATGTAAAAGACAGAATAGTTTACTTAGAATCTTTAGCCCCACACTTACGATACACAATCTCCAATGATTTAGCCGATGCAAGAAGTGATTTATCATTGGTGCTGTACAATCAAGTAGAAGCCTATATGGCACAAAATAATTCAGTAAAAGCCTTAAAAGTTTTTAAAGAAGAGTACGAACCAATAAAGAAAAAATTAGAGAGTACATACCAAACCTATTCAAAAGATGGAAGTATAAATGCACAAGAAGAATCAGACATAGCAAGCCAATTTAGAGTAATTAATGAAATACTCTCTATTGGTGGTATGATTGATTCGGTTTATGCTGAAAATGAATCTGAAAAAATATATAATTTATTAACCAAAGAATAGTTAGTATTCAATTTTAGCTTGGTAAAATTCATCTTTTTTGTTGAATCTTTCTACAGGATATTCTTCGGTAAAACAGCCAAAACAATGGTTGGTAGAACCAAGCAGTTCTTTTAAATTAGGAACTGTTAAAAAGTCTAAACTATCTACCCCTAAATACGTAACAAGTTCTTTAAGGTTCATATTGGCAGAAATTAAATCCTTTTTATTGGGCATATCAATACCTAAAAAACAAGGAGCTATAATAGGCGGCGAAGCACTTCTAAAATGAATTTCTTTTGCACCAGCCTCTTTTAGGATTTTAATTAATAATTTACTAGTAGTACCACGTACAATAGAATCATCCAAAATAACCAATCGCTTACCACGTATTTTATCTGCAATAGGATTTAATTTTAGATTTACAATCCTTTCTCGCATTTCTTGCGAAGGTACAATGAACGATCTGCTCATATACCTATTCTTTACCAAAATAGGTTCAAAAGGAATTCCAGATGCTTTAGAGAAACCAATAGCCGAAGGAATCCCAGAATCTGGAACGCCAATTACAATGTCGGCATCTACGGGTGATTGTTCAAATAATTTTTGTCCACATTGTACTCTTAAATCATAAATTTCTTTGCCTTGAAAATTAGAGTCGGGGCGTGCGAAATAAATGTACTCAAAGGCACACATTCTTTGTTGAATTTTTCCTGTTAGTTGGTATGAGTGTAATCCTTCATTATTAGCAATTACGATTTCACCAGGTTCAACATCTCTAACGTAAGTTGCTCCAACAGCGTCTAATGCACAAGTCTCTGAGCTAAAAACATAAGCACCGTCATCTAACTTACCAATGCATAATGGACGAATTCCATTGGGGTCTCTAAAAGCAGCTAGTGCATTTTTGGCTAGTAGTAAAACAGAAAATGCTCCACGAACTTTTGCTGCTCCTTTTATAATGGCTTCGTGTAAGGAGAGATTACTGTATTTTTGAATGGATCGTAAAAGTACTTCTGTGTCGGATGTTGCTAAGAATGGTAATCCTTCTTTTTCTAATTCTTCTTTTAAATCATCAACATCAACTAAATTACCATTATGTACAATAGAAAAATGAGGTTTTCCATAATAGTTTACAGCGTATAATGGTTGAATGTTTTTTGAACTTCCACCGCCTGCTGTAGTGTATCTAGTATGCCCAATAGCAGCATTACCTTGAAAGTCTTCAATATTTTCAATATTTTTAAAAACGTCTAATACAAGTCCTGTATTTTTATAGGTTTTTATGCTTTCATTTTTTAATACCGAAACTCCACAAGCCTCTTGTCCACGGTGTTGTAGGGCAAACATACCAAACTGAGCAATAGAAAAAGTGTCTATGTTATGTGGAGAGTAAATACCAAAAATACCACACTCTTCACGTAACTCATTGGGGTAAACTAAATGCTTTTTTTGAGATGGAAACATTGAATTATAATTAAGGACGCAATTTACAAGATTTATTACTTAATGTGATTTATTTTTAATTGTTTTTTTTGATGATAAGCAACTACTAAACCTACAAACTTTCCATAACTTTCTAATCCTTCTTGATTGTTGGCACGTAAATAAGCCTCGTTTAACATAGAAAAAGCATCGCTAGCATTGCCATGGTATTTTTCTTGTAAAGAAATATCGTGGGCACGGTCCCGTTTCATTTTTGTTGAATATCTAGTCAACATTTGGTCTACATAAGCAGGGTCTTCCCAAACAATTTTATTTAGTAAGCTATTGAGTGTTTTGTAGTAAGTAGCATATAAAATATTATTATTGTTACTATTTATACCAACTAAATAACCTATAAAGCTGGCTTCACTTTCTTTTGCATAACCCCATTGATGGGCAACTTCATGTAAATAGGTAAATGTTTTTTTAGAATCAGACTCTTTAGTTATATAAGTAGCCTCTCCTGTAAATGGATTGTAATAACCTAAAATACCGAGATAACTTAACCCAAAACTGAATAAAGATTTTTTTAAGTTGACTTGTTTTGTGTTATTCTCAAAAAAATGATTATCAATATGATAAGCATTTTTTTTAGCAAGTATAATAGCTTCTACTAATTCTTCATCATTCAATTTTAAAGCAAATACGCCATTCTCATCTTCACTTGTTTTTTCTCTAGTTACTTTTGATTTCTCAAAATAGTACTCAGCTAAATTTTTTAGGACTAATATATTAGGCTCATCTTCTTCAAAACTCTCAGCAATAGAAATTTTGTAATAATTAAAGCCCCAAAAAACATGAAACACAAACACAAAAATATTAATGAAAATCAATAAACGAGTCAATAGAAACTTTACACGTTTCCAGTTTCTTTCAAAGCTATTAACAATAATCAAAAAAAATAGACGACCAACAAATAGCATTAAAACTAAATAAAAAACATCGCCTAAAGCAAAAGGAATTTTTTTAGTAAGACTAATTAAAATCTCCGAAAAATAAGCATAAAATTTAGGGTAAAAAGTATTAGGTAAATAGCTAATATTTCCTAAAACTCTAACCAATACAAGTTGAACAATTAAAATAAATAGATATAAAAAATAAGTAGGTAGATTTTTAAATTTTTCTTTTTTCCTCATTCAAAAATTAATAATAATAAAGTTGACTAAATTACTCAAAAAATTGGCGTAATTTTGCGTGCTTTAAAACTAAATATGCAAAACATACGAAATATTGCAATTATTGCACACGTAGATCATGGTAAAACAACCTTGGTTGATAAAATTTTACACAGTACCAATGTGTTTAGAGAAAACCAAGACTCTGGCGAACTAATCATGGATAACAATGATTTAGAAAGAGAAAGAGGAATTACCATTTTTTCTAAAAACGCAGCCGTGGTTTATAAAGACATTAAAATTAACGTAATAGACACCCCAGGTCACGCCGATTTTGGAGGAGAGGTAGAACGTGTGTTAAAAATGGCAGATGGTGTAATTTTATTGGTAGATGCCTTTGAAGGACCTATGCCTCAAACTCGTTTTGTATTACAAAAAGCATTAGAACTAGGACTAAAACCATTAGTTGTAATTAACAAAGTAGACAAAGAAAATTGTAGACCCGATGAAGTTCATGAAGCCGTTTTCGAACTCTTCTTTAATTTAGATGCAACAGAAGAACAACTAGACTTTCCAACCTTTTATGGATCATCTAAAAACGGATGGTTTAACACAGAAAATGTAGAGACCGACAGTATTTTTCCATTACTAGACGGAATCTTAGAATATGTACCAGCACCAAAAACTGCCGAAGGAACATTGCAAATGCAAATAACATCATTAGACTTTTCTTCCTTCTTAGGTAGAATAGCAGTAGGTAAAGTAGCAAGAGGTAGCATTAAAGAAGGGCAACAAGTAAGTTTAGTTAAAAACGACGGAAGCATTGTTAAACAGCGCGTTAAAGAACTTTATGTTTTTGAAGGGCTAGGCAAAAAGAAAGCCACAGAAGTTAAAGCAGGCGATATTTGTGCCGTAGTAGGAATAGATGGATTTCAAATAGGTGATACCATATCAGACCTAGAAAATCCCGAAGGATTAGCCAATATAAAAATAGACGAACCAACAATGAATATGTCTTTCGGAATTAATAATTCTCCATTTTTTGGGAAAGACGGAAAATACGTAACCTCTCGTCATATTATAGATAGACTAGAAGCAGAATTAGAAAAAAATCTAGCTTTAAGAATAGAACCCACTAATGACTCTAATACATATTTAGTGTATGGCCGTGGAATACTACACTTATCAGTTCTAATAGAAACCATGCGTAGAGAAGGCTATGAGTTAACAGTAGGTCAACCGCAAGTAATTTTTAAAGAAGTAGATGGTGAACGATGTGAACCCTACGAAACATTAGTAATAGACATTCCACAGGAATACGCTAGTAAAGCCATAGACTTAGTAACTCAACGTAAGGGAGACATGTTGGTAATGGAAGCTAAAGGAGACGCACAACATTTAGAATTCGAAATACCATCTCGAGGTTTAATTGGATTACGTTCACAAATGCTTACGTCAACTGCAGGAGAGGCAGTTATGTCTCATAGATTTAATGGTTATAAACCCTTTAAAGGAAATATACCAGGACGTTTAGCAGGTGTACTTATTAGTAAAGATCAAGGTACTGCGACTCCGTATAGTATAGACAAGTTACAAGACCGTGGTAAATTCTTTATAGCACCTGGAGAAGACGTTTATACAGGAATGATTATTGGCGAAAACTCTAGAAACAATGATTTAGTAGTAAATGTAGTAGAGGCTAAAAAATTAAATAACATTCGTGCAGCGGGTAAAGACGATAGCTCTTCTATCGCTCCAAAAATAGAAATGACTTTAGAAGAATGTATGGAGTATATACAAGCCGACGAGTGTATAGAAGTTACACCAAACCACATAAGGTTACGTAAAATTTATTTAAAAGAAGAAGACCGTAAACGATTCCAAAAAACAATGGAAGCGTAATTCATACTATCCAATTAGCAGCAAAAACAGCATATAAAGCAGCCGTTTCGGTTCTTAATCTTTGCTTACCAAGGCTTACACTTTGGTAATTATTAGCTAATGCTAATGCTACTTCTTGGGTAGAAAAATCACCTTCTGGGCCAATCAATAAAGTTGTATTTTGTTTAGGTTTAAGAATAGATTTTAAATTGATACGTTCTAAATCATCAAAACAATGAGCAATAAGTTTTACGTCATTATTTTGCTGTGTAACAAAGGTGTTAAATTTAGTTAAGTTGTTTAACTTAGGTATATATGCCTTTAAAGACTGTTTAACAGCAGCATCTACCACTTTTTGGCAGCGGTCTAGTTTTATATTTTTACGTTCCGAATTAAAACTTTGCAAAAATGTAATTTCATCTATACCCATTTCGGTAGCTTTTTCTAGAAAAAACTCCAGTCTATCAATACTTTTAGTTGGAGCAATAGCAATGTGTAAACGGTAATCACGTGGTTCATATTCTTTCCAAATATCTTCTATTAAAATTTGAACTGATTTATGATGCAATTGCGTTACTTTTCCTTTTGCTAACGTACCAGTTCCATTCGTCACATAAATTTCATCATTTAATTTACCGCGTAATACTTTGGTGAAATGATGGCTTTCAAGCTCATTTAAAAAAGCAAATTCGGTGTTTATTTCTCCAATAAAAAGCTTCATGATAAGTTATATTTAGCGACTGATTTTATAGTAGTTTCTGTAAAATCATTTTGTTCATATTTTAATTGTCCTACCATAGCAATCATTGCAGCATTGTCTGTTGTATATTCAAATTTAGGAATGTAAACTTTCCACTGGTGTATTTCCTCTGCAATTTTTAGTTGTTTTCTAATTTCAGAATTAGCAGAAACACCACCAGCAATAGTGACTTGTTTAATACCCGTTTTTTTAGTGGCTTTAATTAGTTTATCCATTAAAATTGTTACAATGGTATGTTGAATAGAGGCACATAAATCATTTAAGTTTTCAGTAATAAAATTAGAGTTTTGCTTTATTTCTTTTTGTAAAAAATATAATACAGATGTTTTGAATCCGCTAAAACTATAATTTAAATCATCTACTTTAGGTTTTGCAAATTTAAATTTTAATGGATTTCCTTGCTGTGCTAAAGTATCTATTCTAGGACCGGCAGGGTAATCTAATCCTAGAATTTTTCCAGTCTTATCAAAAGCTTCACCAGCGGCATCGTCTATGGTTTCTCCTAAAAGAGTCATATTAAAATAATCATTAACCTGTACAAGCTGTGTGTGTCCACCACTTATGGTTAAACACAAAAACGGAAAGGTAGGTTTACTGTTGTTAGCATCATTAATAAAATGAGCTAGAATATGGGCTTGCATATGATTTACTTCAATTAGAGGAATATTTAAAGCTAAACTCATAGATTTAGCAAAACTACTACCTACTAATAAAGACCCCATAAGTCCTGGGCCACGAGTAAAGGCAATGGCCGATAAATCTTGAGTATTAATGTTAGCTATTTTTAAAGCCTCATTAACTACAGGTACTATGTTTTGTTGGTGTGCTCTTGATGCTAATTCGGGTACCACACCTCCATAATTTTGGTGTACTTTTTGATTAGCTACCACATTAGATAATATATTGGAATTATGAATTATAGATGCTCCTGTATCATCACAAGAAGACTCTATAGCTAATATGTAAGGAAAAGTTTTGTTCATCGTTGTTAAGTTAAAATTAACGCTTAATTTTACGCCAAGCAAATATCGGAATTTTAGACCATTGAAAGTAATAAGAAGAATAGGTAGAGTTATTTTAGTTTTATGCATTCTGTTTTTGGCAGTTGTATTGGTTATACTTATTGCTTTTCAATTACCATCTATTCAAAGTAAAGTGGCTAAATATGGAGTAGAAGAACTTAATAGAACTTTTGGTACAGAAGTTAAGGTAGATAGTGTGGCTATCGATTTTCCTGCAAAAGTAAATTTATATGGAGTTTCTACCAAAGATAGCACTAATTTAGAGTTCTTGCATATAAAAAACATTAAGGCAGATATTGCTTTGTGGGCTTTGTTAAAGAATCCAAATAATATTACCATAAAGCATTTAACATTAATAGAGCCTAACGTAAAAGTAATTACTTATAAAGGACAAACTCAAAGTAATTTTATAAAGCTCATTAAAAAATTTGAAAGCGATAATAAAGAACCGTCTGATTTTAAATTAAAAGGTGATTTGGAGATTGTTAATGGCTCGCTTTCTATTGTAAACCAAAATTTAGAACAAAATAAAAAAGTTTGGTTAAATGCCACCGAAGTTAATTCAATTATAAAAGATTTCTCTTTTGAAGGAACAGATGTTAAAGCAAAATTAAAATCAATGAGTTTTAAGGCCATTAAAAATAATGAAAATTATGTGGTAGAAAACTTTTCGTCTGACTTTCATTATTCAGAAAAAGAAATTAGGTTAGACGATTTAAATCTAAAAACCAATGACTCACAATTAAATGGTTATGTTGTTTTTAGTTATAATGATTTAAAAGAACTAACAGATTTTGAAAATAAAGTGCAATGGAATGCCGCTTTTAAACAAGATTCATATATTAATTTTAAAGATATAAGATATTTTGCACCTGATTTTAATAAAAACAATACCCTAAAAATACTAGGTAATATTTCAGGAACGCTGGCAAATATGAAATTAGATAATGTTCAACTCAATGGTAATGGCGTTTTTTTGTCGGCAAGTACACTTAATTTAGCAAATATTACTCGCCCCAATGATTTAATCATATCATCAACCAATCTTAAAGCTAAAACTTCATATAATCAATTAGCTGATTTTTTACCTAGTAACATAGCTCAAAAAGTACCTTCTTTTTTCTCCAAATTTGGAACGATGGATTATAATGGAAATATTAAACTAGATTCCAATCAAATAACATTAAACGGATTAGCCATAACAACATTAGGTACAGCCGATTTAAAAGTAAGTTTATTAGATTACAAAAGCGATTTAAAATACCAAGGAACAATAGCCGCTCAACAAATTAACTTAAAACAATTAACCCAATTAGAGCAATTAGGTTTTGTGTCGGGTAATTTAACCTTTAGCGGACAAGGAACAGATTTAGTGAACTTAAACATAACAACAAACGGAACCGTAGATTATATAGATATTTTAGGGGTTCGTTATGACAATGTTGTACTAGATGGAACTGTTGCCAAATCATCTTTTCAAGGCTATTTAAGCATTAATGACGAACGCATAAAAGGCAACTATAATGGTTTATTCGACTTTAGCAAAAAACCATATCATTTAAATTTTGAATCAACCATAGACTACTTAAATTTAGATGCTTTAGGTTTGACTGAAAATCAAAATGCAAGCTTAAAAACCAATGCTTCAGGTAATATTCAATTTTCATCAATAGATGATTTTTTAGGTGAGTTGACTTTAAAAAACACACACTTTAAATCAAAGTCAGATACGCTTAATTTAGAGGAAGCACATATAATATCTAGTAAAACAGATAATGTACAAAAAATAGCGTTAAACGTACCAAACTATTTAAAAGGAGAAATAGACGGGCAATTTAAAATTAGTGAACTACCTAAAACACTAACTAATGCTGTAGGAAGTACCGCACTTTTAGTTTATGACCAACAAAAGGTAGCACCCAATCAACATTATTCATTCTTTTTTGAAATAGAACAAAATTTATTTTCCATTTTTAATGATAAAATAGAAATAGCCCCAGGCACCATTTTCGACGGTAAAGTAAATGCCAATAATAACTATTTAACAGCAGAACTGAATTCACAAAAAATAGGTTACAATGGAATAACACTTTTTCAACCATTAATTAATATAGACACATCAAAACCCACAGAATCTATTGCTTATAGAGGAGATAGCCTGCAAGTTAAAAATGTAACATTGTACGACGTACGTGCTATGTTAACTCCAATTGCTGATTCATTAGAGATAAATACCGACTTTAAAATTGGTAAAAAATCTCCTATGAATTTTGATTTAAATCTATTTCATACTATTGATGAAGATAAAAACCTTGTCTTTGGTTTTTTCGCCATCTACCATAGAAATAGACCAAAATCAATGGCAACTAAATCCAAATAACGACAGATTTACGAATCGTATGTTAATGAATTTAAACAAAAATTATTACGAAGTTCAAAACATAGAACTATCATCCGAAGGGCAAAGACTAAACCTAAATGGTTATTATAAGAATGACACTGACTTTGTTGTAAATGCTGATTTAGAACAATTAATTTTATCCAAAATAATACCTAAAGATTTATTAGGGAGCGTAAAAATAGATGGTATAGCCAATGGTAAAATAGACATTACCAGAAGTATAAGTGAACTAAAACCTTTAATGGGAATCAAAATAGACTCTCTCGCCATTAATGATTATGGTTTAGGTAATTTAACTCTAAACGGAGCATATAACGTAAACGAAAAAGTTTTTGACTTAGAAGGTTTCTTAGATCAGGAAGAAATACAAGCACTATATTTTAATGGATTTATAGACAACAAACCTAAAACTCCAGAAATATCTATAAGTGCAAGTTTAGATGATTTTAAAATGACTTTTTTAGAAAGCTTTTTATCAGCAGCTATGAGTAATATAAGAGGAAAAGCCTCAGGTAATGTAACCTTTAATGGCTCCATCAATTCGCCGGACTTTGAAGGTACATTAGATGTGGAAGAGCTAGGGTTTAAGGTAGATTATTTAGGAGTAGACTATGTTTTTCCAGGAGTAAACAGTTTAGCCGTAGCCAAACAAAGTGGCGGACAAGGTTACATAGACTTAGATCAAATAGCATTTAGAGATTCTAAATACAATACAAAAGGAGAGGTAACAGGCTCATTATTATTTAGAGATTTTTCCACATGGTTTCTTAACTTAGCTTTTGTAACCAATAATTTATTAGTATTAGACACCTCAATAAAAGAAAATGAATTATTCTATGGTAAAGTATTTGGGCAAGGAAACTTTCAAATTTATGGGCCACCAACACAGTTAGAAGTTACAGCAGACGCTATTATAAATGAAAACACAGAACTAACCATAAACACAGGTAGCACCATAGTTGAAGGGCAAAAATCTTTAGTAAGATTTGTGCCAACAAAAATTATTGAAGGACAAAAAATAAATAAACTATCAGGTGTAACCCTAGACTTAAATGTAACTGCTACACCAACTGCTACCTTAAATTTAATTTTTGACCCTACAACCGACGATAAAGTCATAGCCAATGGTAAGGCACAAGATTTAAGAATTAGAATGCAACCAACCAGCGGAATTTCAATAGACGGAACCTATACCATAAGTTCAGGTAGATATGAATTTAGAAGAATACCAGGCTTTCCAAAAGATTTTTTAATCAATCCTAATAGTAAAATTAACTTTACAGGATCACCTTATGACGCTGAGCTAAGCATAATAGCATCGTACCCAAAAACGGTAGCCAATGTAGGCTCTTATTTAGGCGTAGGATTTTCACAAACGTATGATGTTGATTTAACCATAGCTGTTTCTAAAAACTTAAAAGAACCTAACATAGAATTAGGATTAACCATTCCAAAGGCAGGAGCCGATGTTCAATCTCAATTGGCTTATAAATTTAATGCACTTGCCGATGAAAAAACAATTCAATTTGGGTCTATTTTGGTGTTTGGTCAATTCAATACAAATTCGTCAGCATTAGCAGCCGGTTTAGCGTCTACAGGAGCAGATTTGGTACTATCTCAATTAGGATCATTATTTTCTACCTTAATAAAAGATTTATATTTTGATTTTGATTACGTAACAGGAGAATCTAACAGTAGTACGTCAGACAGGTTTGGAGCAAGTGTACGTTATAATTTAAATCCACGTTGGTCTATAAAAGGAGCAACAGGTGTGCCATTGAGTAGCACTTATAATGAGAGTTTGTCTTTTGAATCAGAACTTTTATGGGACATTTCTAAAAGAATAGACGGTAGTTTTGTAGTTAATTTTTTTACTAGACCTACAACATTTGGTGTGGAAAATTTTAATGGAACCAGTAATAATCAAAGTTACGGAGCAGGAATAACCTATAAAACATCATTCAATAAAATAGGAGAAATTTTTGAAAAAGAAGAAAAAGTTGAGGTAAAAGAAACCAAAGTAGAGCAAGTAGAACCTATTATAGAAACAACAAAAGATTCTATTAAAGAAGAAAAAGAAGTTACCATAGATTCCATAGTTTATAAAAAACAAAATATAGATGCCTTACCTAAGGTTGTCGCAACTAAAGTAAATGATAACTTAAAAAGTAAATCTAAACCGAAGAAAAAGTTGGTACGTTTTAAATAAAAATTTTACTGATCGAGTAAATATAACCCCAAAAGAATTATCATATTTTTTGTAGATATAATTCAGCTAAACTTGTTTTGTTTATATATTTGCTAAATAATTCAATAAATTATTAAAAAATTAATAATTTCATGTACAATAAAATCGATTATCAAATTGATGAAATAGATAAAGCAATTTTAGCTTATTTAATACAAAATGCACGAATTCCATTTACCGAAATTGCTAAACAAATGAATATTTCGGCAGGCACCATTCATGTTCGAGTAAAAAAGATGGAAGAAGCAGGTATTATTAAAGGCACTACTTTAATTACCGACTATGAAAAAATGGGATTTCAATTTACAGCCTATGTAGGTTTGTTAATTAATAAAACAAATAAGTTGCAACACGTTATAGATGAGTTATATAAAATTCCATACGTAACCGTAGCTAACATAGTTTTAGGTAAGTATAATATTTATTGTGAAATTAGAGCAAAAGATCTTACACATGCTCAAGAAATCATTTTTAATATAAACGAAATTGAAGATGTTTTACGGACAGAATCTATGATATGTTCAAAACAAAGTTTTAATGATAAAGATCGTCTAATGCACGCAATTTTTAATGAAATATAAAAATAATAATGGTAACATATAAACGTACTTTTTGGTTCAATACAATGGTTGTATTACTAATTATTTTAATTGGAGGTATTATATTTAGAGGCTACCGTCTATGGGTAACCAATGATTTTCTATTTAAAGAAGCTCTAAATATAGAAGATTTAGCAATGCCAGCTTGGTATCCTTATACAACCATAGGTTTAGGAATATTAGCCTTAATAGGAGTTTTTTTAATATACTTTTTTAAAAAAATAGGAGTATACCTTGTGCCATTAGCTTTATTAGCCTCGGTACTTGTGCAACCTACGTTTATGCCAGACGGAACTTTATATTCACTTTTTACGTTATTTGTATTTGTAGGTTATGGTTTGTCAGTTATTATAACGCATTGGAAAGAATTCAAATAAAAAAACACCCTAGAAAAACTCTAAGGTGTATTAAAACTATTATCTAATTAGATGTTTTTTTAATCTCTTCTGCCTAAGGCAATATATACAAAGTAAAGCAACTGTGCTAAAGAACCTAGTGCAGCAACTAAATAAGTTCTAGCAGCCCATTTTAAAGCATCGGCAGCACCATCATATTCATTAGGTAAAACCATGTTTCTAGATTTTAGCCAAGCCAAAGCTCTATTACTAGCGTCATATTCAACAGGTAATGTAATAAAAGCAAATGCTGTAGTAACAGCAAATAGGGCAATACCAATCCAAAGTACAATACTAATACCAGATGCAGGCATATAAAAACAAATCCACCCATTAAAACCCATTGTAATAAATTACTAGATATGTTTACCATAGGAACCATTTTAGATCATTTCTAGGTATTTATAGGCAGTAGCATGTTGTATAGCGTGCCCACATTCATGTGCTGACACGCAGCAGCAGCGGCATTTCTTTCATGATAAACCACTTCTGATAGGTTTACGGTTTTATTTTTAGGATTATAATGTCGGTTAATTGACCTTTAGTGGCAATAACCTTTACGTCATGTATACCATTGTCAGCTAACATTTTTTCGGCTATTTCTCGCCACTTAAGCCATTGGCTAAATGAACTTTTGAATATTTTTTAAATTTACTTTTTAATTGATTACTAATGTACCAACTGGCTAGCACTAGGTCAACCTACTACAATTAAATAAATGGGGTCAAATCCAAACATAGTTTTTTATTTAGTGTTAAAATTTAGGGGTAAAAATACATTATTTCATCTAATTCAAAATACTATTCCATTGCTACGTTCATCGGAGTTGGAGGTGTGAAATTTACAATAAGTTGTGATGTAATTGGAAAATATTCATTCAAGTTTAAAGATTGATTCATCACTTTTAAATCACCTTTATAATCAAATTTTTTGTGATGAATAACTAGACTTTTCAATTTAGCCTCATTAGGAATGTTATTTAAATTGAGTACTATTTGGTAACACGTTCAAATTCACCAGTAGTTTTATGACTAAAAGTAGCTGTATTACCTTAGGTGTAAAGGGTAAGGTTTGATTAGCACAAGCATTTAAACAACTAATAATAGCTAAAAGAAAAAGTGATTTTAATAAAAATTTTCATACTTTAAAATTACAAAAATTTTATAAAATGAAAAGAATTAAAATTTTAGTTATTTCTATACTAAGGTTTACTTGTAATATGTGTCTCTGTAATCAAGATGATGACCAAGTAGTACCATCTGTTTCAGTAAATGATTTTGTATGGAAAGGTATGAATCAGTGGTATTATTGGCAAAATAATGTGCCAAATTTAGCAGATAATAAATTCCAAATAATCAAGCTATCAAACTTTTTTAGAAACATATTCATCGCCTATCGACTTATTTAATAGTCTTTTATATGATTATGGTACCCACAGATAGATTTTCATGGATTGTAGAAGAATTATGAAGTATTAAACAATCAATTTTCTGGTGTAAATCTTTCTTTTGGAATGGATTATGGGCTGGTTTATATAAATCAAAATTCAAACGAACTCTTGGGTTATGTACAATATGTAGTACCCAACTCTCCAGCAGATTAGCTGGTTTTAAACGAGGCAATATTTTTATAAAAATAAATGGAACACAACTAACGTCTAACAATTATTTAAATTTATTAAAGAATAATTCAGCAGTATTTGGTTTGGCTAAATTAGAGAATAATCAAAATTATAGATTTAAATCAAACAATAACACTTACCAAAGAACAGGTAGTTGAAAACCCAATACACCAAGTAAAAGTAATTGCTAGTAGGTAACCATAAAATAGGTTATTTAATGTACAATGGTTTTAGAGCAAACTATAACAATGAACTAAACAATGCCATAGCTTATTTACAATCAAAATAATATTACCGATTTAGTTATAGATTTACGTTACAATGGAGGAGGATCAGTTGCTACTGCCACTTATTTAGGAAGTATGATAGATGGTCAACATAACGGAAGTAACTTTGTGTCATTAAAGTTTAACAGTAAAAATCAAAATCAAGATCAAATTTATCCATTTGTAAATGAAGGAAATTTATATAATAACGATTTAGAAAACATTGGTACATTTAACATCAATTCATTACAATTACCTAGAGTGTATGTACTTACTTTGGGAGGAACGGCTTCGGCAAGTGAATTATTAATTAATAGCTTAAAACCATATATAGAGGTTATAACAATTGGACAAAAAACCTATGGTAAAAATGTAGGCTCTATAACATTATATGGACTCCCCCATCAAGTAATTACACATCAAAAGAAAATATAAATACTAACCATAAATGGGCTATGCAACCTATTGTATTTAAATATTTTAATGCCGAAGGCAATAGTGATTTTACACAAGGAATAACACCAGATTATCCCGTAAATGAAATTGATTATTTACAAGATTTACAACCACTTGGTAATGAAAATGAAGCTTTATTAAACAAAGCAATAAGCCTTATAACAGGAGCTAACAAACAAAATAGTATACCAAATTATAAAAAACCATAATAACTTATTTACAGATTCAAAATCTTTACAACAATTTGGAAATGAAATGTATTTAGACTCAGATTTTCATAAGAATCAAATAGATATTATATACCTTTGCGAGCTATGAAAATTGAGCTAAAAGAAGGTAAAAACACCGGCAGAATTTAAACAATTTGTAAAATTCCCAATAGCATTATATAAAAAACAACCCATACTACGTTCCACCTATTATTAACGATGAATTAGAGACGTTAAATCGCGATAAAAATCCAGTATTTGCAGACGCTAAAAGCATGGTTTTACTTAGCTTACAAAAACGAGAAAGTTGTAGTAGAATTGCAGCCATAATTAATAATTTAGAAGTAGATAAATTACAAAAACTTAAAATGCGATTTGGCTGGTTCGACGTGGTAGATGACATAGAAGTAACCAAAGTACTTCTAAATAAAGTTGCCGAAATTGGTAAACAACATCAATTAGAATACATAGAAGGACCAGTAGGTTTTTCAAACTTAGACAAAGCAGGTATGTTGGTAGAAGGATTTAATGAATTATCTACCATGATTACCATATACAATCACAAATATTATAGTGAACATTTAGAGCAGTTAGGATACGAAAAATCGAGTGACTGGATTGAAAGCAGAATCAAGGCTCCAACAGAATTACCTCAAAAAGTAAAAGATTTCTCAAAACTTATTGTAGAACGTTATAAAGTAAAATTGATAAGTTTTAATAATAAAGAGGAGATGAAACCTTACGTAAAACCAATGTTTCAGTTATTAGGAGAATCTTACAGTAGCTTAGAATCGTATGTACCAATCTCCAAAGAACAGATTGATTATTACGCCGAAAAGTACATCAAAATTTTAAAATCCAAAATTTATTAATTGTGTAGAAGACGAAAATGGGAATTTAATAGCTTTTGCCATTATAATGCCGTCCTTATGCCAAAGCTATGCAAAAAGCTAAGGGTAAATTATTTCCTTTAGGTTGGTATTACTTATTACAAGCCTCAAAAAAAATAGAAGACATAGAGTTTTTACTTATAGGTGTACACCCAAAATTATCAACGTAAAGGAGTAACGGCTTAATTTTCTTCGACATGTTTTTATAAGTTTATAGCCAATAATATAAAATATATAGAGACTAATCCACAGTTAGAGGAAAATAAAAGTATACAACAATATTTAAGGATTATGACCCACATCAACATAAACGCCGTAGAACGTATAAAAAAATGTTAGAATAGATTTTTCACGTTATTTAGAGAAGTTACTCAATCGTTTATTCTCTAAAATAGGATATTTTTTAAACATTTCATCTTGTAAAGAGCTATTCATAAGAGTTGCTTGAGCAAAGGCGTCAGCACCCATTTTTTCTTCACCCAACGAGTAGTAGCAATTACTTAATTGGTAATGTAATTCGGCACGTTTAAAATGTTTTAGACCACGGTGAGCCGCATCAATTGCTTTACCGTAATCGCCAATAGTAATTAAAGTTTCGGTTAAACCTAACCAATTAAAAATATTTTTAGGTTCTAGTTCTACCAATTTATAATAATCGAGCGATGCTTCTTCAAATTTAATCAACTGTATGTTAATGTAAGCATGTCTTTTCCAGTAATCAACATTTAATTCGTCTAATTCAATGGGCTCTATTTAAATAATATAAAGCTTCTTCATAGTTTCCTAAGCTGTCATATAAATCAGAGGTTGCTACCCAACTTTGGTCTAGCTGTGGGTCTTCATGTATAGATTGGTGAAAAGATGTTAACGCTTAAAAGGTTTACCTAATTTTAAATAACATTTACCCATTTTTAAGTGAGTAAAAGCTGCTGATCATCTAAGGATAGAGTCTCTTCATAAGCCTTTAAGGCTTCTTCATAATCTTTTAGACTTTCTAAACACAAAGCTTTTTGTGTGTAAGCCATTATACTTTTAGGATTAATTAAGGTTGCATAATCAAAAGCACGATGAGCTTCATTAAAATTCTTTAGATTATATATTGTGTACCTAGTTGCATCCAAGCTATTTCTGAATAAGGACGAAGGTCTATGTATTCTAGTAAAAAAGTTATACACTCATTGTGAAGGTGCATGTCTTCATAACATTGTACACAAGAGTAGAAGGCGAAGTCGTCGTCTAAATTTAGTTCTAATGCTTTTTTGTATGGTAAAGTGCACGGTCTATTTCGTTAAGATTTAAGTATTCATTCCCAATACAGTTATAAATATAGTCAACATCTTCGTTTAAGGATAGCGCTTCTTTATAATATTTTATGCTTTTTTTTGGTTGATTTTTTAAGGACCAAAATTTAGCTAAACAAATTACAAAATCAGAGTCATTTTTGCATACTATTTTAGCTCGTCTATTAAATCGGCGGCTAATTTAAGTTTATTAATGGCTAAAAAATATTCTAATTGTTTAACCTTCATTTCAATACTTTCGGGATGCATGGTTAAAGCGTAATCAATTGCTTTTTTGGTAAACTCAACATCACCAACGTCTAAATAAAAGCAATAATTTCGTAGAAATCTTCGGTGTCAAAGTAATACCTGTTCTTTTTCTTCCAGCATTTTCTCGAACTTGTCCTACCAATTCATTATTTAAAAAATCTTCATCCATAACTCTTACGAATTTACGTAAAAAATATTCGTTTAATTAATTTGGTGTAATAGCATTTCTTCACAATCAATGAACAATGGTAATGCAACTATTTAGCCAAGGCTAATAATTCATTAATAAAATCGTTGAGCTAATTGTTCGGCATTGTTTTGACTGGTGCTCTCGGTATAAATTCTAATAATAGGTTCGGTATTTGATTTTCTTAAGTGTACCCATTCATTTTCAAAGTCAATTTTTACTCCATCAATGGTAGTAATTTTTTCATTTTTATATTGATTTTTAATGGCATCAAGCAGTTCATCTACATTAATCTCGGGTGTTAATTGTATTTTTTCTTTAGCCTAAAGTAACTAGGATAAGAATCTCTAAGTGTTTTTACGCTCATATTTTTTTCTGCTAAATGACTCAAGAATAAAGCAATTCCAACAGAGAATCACGTCCGTAATGTAACTCAGGGTATATAATACCTCCATTACCTTCACCACCAATTTTAGCGTTTAATGATTTCATTTTTTGAACCACATTTACTTCACCAACAGCGAGGCTTCGTAATTTTGTCCATGTTTTTTGGCAATATCACTTAAAGCACGCGATGAAGATAGGTTAGAAACGGTGGCTGATGGAGTTTTACTTAATACGTAATCAGCAACAGCAACTAGTGTATATTCTTCCCCAAACATACTTCCATCTTCCGAGACTAAAGCTAATCTGTCTACATCTGGGTCAACTACAATCCAAAATCAGCAGAATTTTCTACTACTTTTTTAGAATTTCGGTTAAATGTTCCTTTAGGGGTTCTGGGTTATGAGGAAAGTGTCCTGTAGGTTCGCAATATAATTTCACATATTCAACACCCAATTTATCTAATAATGGTGGAATAGAAATTCCGCCAGTAGAATTAACAGCATCTATAACTACTTTAAATTTTTTAGCAACTATGGCTTCTTTATTGATTAGCGGTAAGGCTAAAATTTTGTCTATATGTAGATCTATCGCATTTTCGAATGCTTTGTATGTGCCTAAATCATCAACTTCAGCAAAGGTAAAATCATTATTTTCAGCAATTTCTAAAATAGTTTTACCTTCTTTGTCCAGATATGAATTCCCCTTTTTCATTCAAAAGTTTTAGGGCATTCCACTGTTTTGGATTATGACTTGCTGTTAAAATAATTCCTCCTTGTGCTTTTAAATGAGGTACTAAAACCTCTACCGTTGGAGTAGTAGATAAGTCTAAATCAACCACATTTATACTAGTCCTTGAAGTGTAGAACTAACCAACTGACTTATCATTTGACCAGAAATTCGAGCGTCACGACCAATAACAACAGTACATTTTTGATTTTTATGATGGTTAATTAGCCATGTGCCATACGCCGCCGAAAATTTCACAGTATCTATAGGAGTTAAGTTTTCATTTATTTTACCGCCTATGGTTCCACGAATTCCAGAGATTGACTTTATAAGTGACATAATTCTATTTTAAAATTTTCACAAAAATAGTTGTTTAGTTGAGACTATATATTGTAATACAAAACACTTAAAATTTTATTACATTTGGAGAGAACTAATTTAAATAAAAAATAATGGAAACAATTTCTTCAGTAATAGTTTTAGGGTTTTTTGGCACAATTTGGAGTTGGGCTGTTTATGCGGTATTCGGCTTAATTGCAGGAGGTTTAGCTAAATGGATTATGCCAGGTAAAGATCCCGGTGGAATTATAGTAACAATGATTATAGGTATTATAGGTGCTATTTTAGGGGGTGGAATCAGGAATTTTATAGGTATAAATTCTGATGGAGAAGTTAATTTCTTTAGTCCAATGGATTGGATTTTCTCTATTTTAGGGGCACTTATTTTACTATTTATTTGGAAAAAATTATTAGCTCCTATATTTACTAAAAAATAATATTTCACTAAAATTGATTACAACACAAAACCCATTAAAACATGTTTTAATGGGTTTTGTAAACAATATTAAAAGTCTAATTCATCATCGTCCGTATCGTCACTATAATCATTTATATCACCAAAAGAATCACTGGGGTTGACTGGTAGGTAAAACTATATTGCTTTCAAAATTTTCATTACCGTTATTCATAGAACTTGGAATTCAAAATCGGTGGCAAAATCGTTAGTTTGTAAATCCATAAATTTGGCTTGTTCTTGTATGAATCGTAGCCTTACGTTTTCTAGTGCTCCATTTCTATGTTTGGCATAATAAATTCGGCTTGTCCATTACAAGGAGTAGCATCTTCATCATCCCAAACATCTAATTTATAGTACTCTGGACGATAAATAAATGACACAATGTCGGCATCTTGCTCTATGGCTCCCGATTCACGTAAGTCGGAGAGTAGTGGGCGTTTGCTACCACCACGAGTTTCTACGGCACGTGATAGTTGTGAAAGGGCTATAACAGGAATGTCTAATTCTTTGGCAATAGACTTTAGATTTCTAGGAAATAGTAGAGATTTCTTGTTCTCGATTTCCGTTTGATTTTCCACCGCCTAAAGTCATTAATTGTAAGTAATCTATTACCAATAGTTTAACATTGTGTTGTGATACTAATCTACGAGCTTTGGCTCGTAAATCAAATATTGAAAGGGCAGGTGTGTCATCTATAAATAATGGTGCGTCTTCTAATGATTTTACTTTGGTGTATAACTGCTTCCATTCATGGTCAGCTAAATTGGCTTTTCTTAGTTTTTCTGATGGTATGCTGTTTCGCTAGAAATCATACGTGTTATTAATTGTACGCTCGACATTTCTAAAGAGGAAAACGGCAACGGGTATGTCCATTTCTACGGCCATGTTACGTGCCATAGATAGTACAAAGGCTGTTTTACCCATACCAGGACGTGCTGCTAGAATAACTAAATCAGAATCTTGCCAACCTGAGGTAATTTTGTCTATATGTGTAAAGCCCAGAAGGAATACCGCTCATTCCTTCTTTTTCGGCCATTTTTTTTTATTTTATCTATGGCCTGTTTTACGAGTGTTCCAGAGTCTGTAAAGCTTTTCTTTATACCACCTTCGGTAATTTCGAATAGTTTTGCTTTCAGAGAAATCGAGTAAGTCAAAAACATCGGTAGTGTCGTCATAAGACTTGTCTATAATATTAGATGAGATTTGAATGAGTTCTCTTAAAATGTATTTTTCTAGTATAACGCGTGAGTGATATTCTATGTGGTGCTGATGAGGATACCTTTTGGGGTAAGTTGCACGAGGTAATAATCGCCACCAATTTTGTCTAATTTACCCTCTTTTTTTAGTTCATTAGCTACAGTTAGTAAGTCTATGGGTTGTGTGTCGTTAAATAATTTTTGAATCACATCAAATATAGCTTGGTGTTCAATTTTATAAAAGACTTCGGGAGATAGAACGTCTATTACATCATCGACTCCTTTTTTGTCAATCATCATAGCTCCTAGTACAGCTTCTTCTAATTCAAACAGCTTGTGGTGGTATCTTACCTCGTTCTAAACCAACAACTTGTGGTCTGTTTTTATTTTGTATTGTTTGTGCCTCCAAATTTTCCATAGGGTTGGCTAAGGTATAAAAAAGCGAGGCAATTTTAGTGAATTACCTCGCTGAATATTTATTAACAATTAGAATTTAGTTACTGAATTCGCCATTGCCATATATTTTTCTTGGCGTTGTTTTTTTAGAGCATTCCCGTCTAATTTATTTAATTCTTTGTAGGTTTTAAGGATGTGTTTTTTTAGAGATTTTGCTGCTTCTTGTAAGTTATAATGAGCACCTCCTAGAGGTTCATTAATTACACCGTCTATGATTCCTAAGTCAAGCATTTCATGAGGTGTCATTTTCATTTGTGCTGCAGCTACTTCTTTATATTCCCAACTTCTCCATAAAATGGTAGAGCAGTTTTCGGGCGATATAACAGAGTACAAGTATTTTCCATCATATGAACTTTATTGCCTACACCAATACCTAAGGCTCCACCACTAGCACCTTCACCAATAACTACACTAATTACGGGTACAGTTAAGTTTAACATTTCATAAATATTTTTAGCAATAGCTTCACCTTGCCCCACGTTCTTCGGCTTCTAATCCAGGGTAAGCACCAGGTGTGTCCATTAAAGTAACAATAGGCATGTTAAATTTTTCTGCTAGTTTCATTAAGCGCAAGGCTTTTCTATAGCCTTCAGGATTTGGCATTCCGAATCTACGGTATTGTCTTTCCTTTGTGTTTTTTCCTTTTTGTTTGACCAATAATCATAAAAGGAATATTATCTATTTTTGCCATTCCACCAACCATAGCTTTGTCATCTCCAAAGTTTCTATCACCATGAATTTCTATGAATGTGTCATTACTCATTTCATAAATGTAATCTAAAGTATAGGGTCTAGAAGGATGACGTGATAATTGTATTTTTTGCCAAGGAGTTAAATTGGAATATATTTTCTTTTTAGTTTCTTCTATGGTATGTTCTATTTGTTTACAAGCTTGTCTAACATCAACACCATTTTCTGTTCCAACTAATTGGCAATTGGTAAGTTGCTCTTGTAGTTCTTTTATAGGTTGTTCAAAGTCTAAGTATTCATAAGGCTTGTATGATTTAAGTTGACAAATATAACTAAAGTCAACTGGTAGAAAAAAAATAAATATAAACATCTCTCAAAAAGTTGAATCACATAACTAATTTTTTATTCATAAATTGCGAATTATTAATAAAATTTAAAATGAAAAAAATATTTTTTAGTCTAAGTATGGCAACTGCAGTTAGTTTTGTAGTAGCACAAGATGTTGAAAGACAAAACTGGTTTCATAACAATGTAGAAGAATCAGGAATTTATGGTGTAGGAACTAATGCTGCCATTCAATTTCTAAATACCAAAAATCTAAAACCAACAACAATTGTGGTTGGGGTTTTAGATATGGAGTAGAGGTAGATCATCCAGATTTAGCCAAAAATATGTGGGTCAATCCTAAAGAAAAAGCAGGAAATGGAAAAGACGATGACAAAAATGGTTTTATAGACGATATTTATGGTTGGGATTTTGTGGCAGGCAAAAATGGTGAAGATTATAATAAAGATAGTTACGAAGCAACTCGTGTTGTCGTACAATACGGTAAATGGTTCAATACTAGCGACAAATCAAAAGATGAAGCTAATATTCAAAAAATGCCTACTCAATACCAAGTGTATTTAAGAGCAAGAAAAGATTGGGGCAAAAAAATACTTTAGTGCCAAAGAAGGAGTTGATCAAGCTTTACAAGATCAAGAAGGTATTATAAGTTTTTTAAAGGAACTTGAGGCTTATGCGGGTAGTTTAAAACTCACCTCAAGAAAGTATAGAAGAATTACCCGAAGCAACAGAAGCCGATAAAGATGCTAAAGAAAAAATAACCTTTATTATTACACAAAATCCTGAATTTCAAGGCAAAAGTATGGGCGAGATTATCGCTGAAGCTCAAAAAGAATTCGACAAAGAAAAAGAAAACTTTGGAGATGACTTAAAGTACGCTTATAATCCAGATTATAACCCAGTACAAGGCATAGATTTTACTAAAAGTTATGGTAATAATGAAGTAGAAGGACCAGATGCTCGTCATGGTACACACGTGGCAGGAATTATTGCTGCAGTACCAAACAACAACCTTGGAATGGACGGTGTAGCAGGTACGTAGCTAAAAATCATGTCAGTTCGTGTAGTACCCGATGGCGATGAAAGAGACGAAAACGTAGCTAATGGAATTAGATATGCCGTAGATAATGGAGCAAAAATTTAAACATGAAGCTTTGGTAAAGGCTATTCACCCAATATAGAAATTGTTTGGGAAGCTATGAAATACGCTAGCGATAAAGGTGTTTTAATGTTTCATGCTGCGGGTAACGACAATAAAGATTTAGACTTTAATACCCAATTATCCAACCAATTTTAAAGACGATGAGATGACATCCTTTGTAAAAAATTGGGTAACGATTGGAGCAAGTACTAGAAATAATGACGCGCTTAAAGCATCATTCTCTAATTATGGTACAGCAAGGGTAGACATATTTTCACCAGGAACAGAAATTTATTCAACGGTACCTGATGGAGAGTATGAGTACCTACAAGGTACTCAATGGCATCGCCAGTAGCTGCAGGTTGTGCTGCTCTATTATGGGCTTACTTTCCAAAACTAACCGCTAATGAAGTTAGAGATATACTAATGGAATCAGCCAATCAAACTGATTTAGAACAAAACTGTAGGTTCTGAAGGTGACAAAAAGAAATTTTGATAGACTTTCTAAAACAGGTGGAATTATAGATGTATACAAAGCCGTACAATTGGGCTTATAAAAAATACGGAACTTCTAAAAGTAACACAAAATAAAAAACGCATAAATAATAAAATTTCAAAACAGGAATTCAATTAGAATTCCTGTTTTTTTTATGAAATTAAATCTTAAAAAGTTATATTTGAGTCCTAAAATTATAAAAAATGGCAACAGTAAATACCTACTTAACTTTTAATGGCAATTGCGAAGAAGCATTTAATTTCTACCAAATCAGTATTTGGTAGTGATTT
>JASJYW010000027.1:68735094-68775239 GCA_030386875.1 Morinoia aosen
GTACCCTTATTAGAAAGACTAAGATTTTTAGGCATTTATTCTAACAACTTAGACGAATTTTATTCTGTACGTTATTCTGCTTTATTACGCTCTATACAACTAGAAAGTAGTGGCTATAAAAACATTATAACCGAACAAACTGATGAAGATTTAATTGAACAAATTAATACTATAGTAGCAGAACAACGTAAAATTTACGATGCTTTATATGACGAAATTCTAAATGAATTAAATAAAGAAAACATATATATTGTTGATGATGAAACTATTCCTCAAGAATACATTCCATACATTACCAATTACTTTAATACCAAATTAAGTCCAACTATTGGTATTTATATATTAGATAAAAACGAAGTACCTCCACTAAAAGATGGAGCTTTTTACTTAGCCATAAAACTAAAACATCACCAAAATACATCCTATGCTTTGGTAGATGTTCCTACAGAAATTTTTCCAAGATTTATAACGCTCCCCTCACAAAACAACAAACATTATGTTATGTATTTAGAGGACATTATTCGTTACCATCTAAGTTTTCTGTTTCGTATTTTTAACTTTGATTCATTAGAAGCCAATTCCATAAAAATAACAAGAGACTCAGAACTAGACATGGACAATGACCTAGAGCACAGCTGGCTAGAAAAAGTATCTAAAAGTTTAGAAGGTAGAAAAAGCGGTGAACCCGTACGCATGGTATACGACCGAGAAATTGCCAAAGATACCCTATCATTCTTAATGAAAAAATTAAATTTAGATGATTACGATAGTATTATTCCAGGTGGAAAATACCACAATAAACGTGACTTAATGGGCATACCAAACTTAGGCAGAACCGATTTAGAATACCAAAAAATAACCCCTATAATTCCTAAAACAAAAAAGACATACCAAAGTTTTTTTGAAACCTTTTCAAATGAAGATTACTTACTTTATGCACCTTATCACGACTTTTCAGTCTTTTTACACTTCTTGCGAGAAGCTGCCATAGACCCACTAGTAACTAAAATTAAAATAAGTATTTATAGAGTTGCTAAAGAGTCTCAAGTAATGAACTCTCTCATAAATGCTGCCCGTAATGGAAAAGAAGTTACCGCTGTATTAGAATTAAGAGCCCGATTTGATGAAGCTAACAACGTAATGTGGTCTAAACGATTACAAGACGCTGGTGTTAATGTTATTTTTGGTGTACCTGGCTTAAAAGTACACTCTAAAATAGGTATAATAGAACGATTACCCGAAGGTGAAAAAGCTACCCAATATGCTTTTATAAGCACTGGAAACTTCCATGCTGGTACGGCAAAAATATATACCGACTTTACTTTATTTACTGCTAATAAGGACATTACGCAAGAAGTAGAACAAGTATTTAAATTTTTTGATGCCAACTATTTGGTTCAATCCTATAAACATTTATTGGTTTCTCCTAACCAAACAAGAAAGCGGATGATTAAGTTCATTAAAAAAGAAATTAAAAACCATAAAAAAGGATTACCCGCTGGCATAAACTTAAAACTAAATAGCTTTAGTGATCCTGAAATCATAGATTTATTATACCATGCTTCTCAAATGGGTGTAAAAGTTCAGTTAATTGTTCGTGGTATTCACTGTCTAATTCCCAACTTAAAAGGGGTTTCCGAAAATATTCACTCAATAAGCATCGTAGATAAATTTTTAGAACACCCAAGAGTATATTGGTTTAAAAATGCTGGAGATGATAAGGTGTTTATTTCATCGGCTGATATGATGGAACGTAATTTAGACTACCGTGTAGAAGTAGCTTGCCCTATTTATGACGAAAATCTTAAAAAAATTATTATGGATACGTTCGACCTAAATATTAACGACAATGTAAAAGCTAGGATACACGATGCTAATACGAGTATGATATATCAAAAAAATGACTTAGCTCCTTGTCGTTCACAAGTTGCTATTTATGATTATTTAAAAAATCTCCTTGTAGAGAGTCAACATATTTGTGATTAACTACAAGGAGATTATCTATATTTTTTGTGTTTTATAATATTCCTAATTCAACAACTTATTCACCATAATAAATGAATTTGAAGTTGCTATTGTTACTTCATTTAAATTTGTCGCATCACTTGCATCTCTCCATAATCTAAGTGTTATAGTGTCGTTTGCTACAAGTGGTAACGTAACAGAAATAGCTATTTCGTGACTTGATGAATATGCCGATGTAGAAGGATTATTTGTACCTACTACCGTAAACGTAGATTGACCAACGGTACTACCATCAGCTGTAACCTCAGCCGTATAGCTATTAGTTCTTGTAGAACTAGTACCTTGTAAATCTATTAAAACTCTTATTAAATATAATCCAGCAGACCCAACAGTTACAGTACCATTAGAATAAGTAGTTCCATTTCCATTGGTTACTAACATAAAATTACTATTAGTACCTTCTGGAAAATCACTACTAGCAGGTCTCAAAAACATATCTGCATTAGTTGAAAAATAATTTACAGAAGTTACTGATCCTACAACCTGTCCATCTGCTCCAGCAGGACCTCGTGGACCTGTCGCTCCCTGTGGACCAGCAGGACCTTGTGGACCTTGTGGACCTGTCGCTCCCTGTGGACCAGCAGGACCTTGTGGACCTGTCGCTCCCTGTGGACCAGCAGGACCTTGTGGGGCCAATTTGTCCTTCAGCAGAAACAAAAGATGTGCCATCATGCCATTCAATTTTTTTGCTAACAGGATTATAAACGAGCATTCCCTCAGTAGCATTTGTAACTTCTGTGTTAGGGTCTGCTATACGTGGTATTAAAACTCCTGAATCATCACTAACAACATCCAACACTGCTCGAGGGGAATCAGTACCTATACCAACTTGTGCACTTATAGTTAGCATGGTATTAAATAATAAAATAACAATTTGTTCTTTTTTTTAATATGTACATTTCGATTTAGTTTTATTTTTTATATTGAACCATCCTTACCTATTAGGGTAAATATTTTTCTAGCTATAAATTTTGGTTAGGATTACTTTTATGCTGCAAATATACAAATATTATTATTATTTTCGCGGTCTTTTTCTATTTTTTTTCCACTCCCTCCACCACTTCTTTTGGCTCTGTAGTAACCGAATGATTTTCTTCGGTTGCGTGCTCTTCGGTTGCATGTTTTTGTTCTCCTTCGGCATGGTGAGCCCCCTCTTCATGAGCTGGAACGTGAGCTGGGTCATGCTCTTCTGGCAGAATGCTTGTGTTTCCTCCTGGTGCTGTACAGGCAACTATTGATATAAGTCCTAAAAGTATTGTCATTTTTTTTCATAACTAATTTTATTTAATTTTTTAATGTTGCTATTTTTTGAATGCCTCCTTGGGTAACATCGCCCAATTTTACTAAAATTTCTGTGCCTAAAGGTAAAAAAACATCTAATCTTGAACCAAATTTAATAAAGCCATATTCATTACCTGCCACAGCTTGGTCATTTTCTTTAGCATAAAGTACAATTCTACGAGCTACTGCTCCTGCTATTTGTCTAAACAATACGTTCGCTTTGTTTTCTGTTTCTACAACTACAGTTGTTCGTTCGTTTAATTCGGATGATTTAGGGTGAAAGGCTACCAAGTATTTACCTGGGTGGTATTTGGTATAAACTACTTTTCCTGTTACTGGATACCTATTTACATGTACATTTAAAGGTGACATAAATATTGATACTTGTATGCATTTTTCTTTTAAAAATTCTTTTTCAAAAACTTCTTCAATTACTACTACTTTTCCGTCAACAGGTGCAATAACATCTAATGGTTCTGCTGTGGTTTTACGGATTGGATTTCTAAAAAACCAAATTATAAATCCGTATAAAATCCATATAGGAAAAACAATTAATGCATACCAATACGCTGTAATAAATAGTACTGACACTATAGATATAACAGTAAAAATCAAAAAGAATGAAATGAGTATGTATAGTCCTTCGCGGTGTAGTCTCATAAAGTTTTAGTTAGTAAAAAGTATAAATATATTAATGGTATTACAAATATAAAGCTATCTAATCGGTCTAAAAAACCTCCATGCCCTGGAATTAATTTTCCGCTGTCTTTAGCATTAAATATTCTCTTTAATTTAGACTCTATAGCATCTCCAATAGGAGCTCCAATGGCAACAATAAGACCTATAATAAGCCAATTGCCATATAAATTTAATTGTAAATACTGTTGAATAATATATCCGAAAATGATTGTAAAGAAAGCCCCTCCTATGGTTCCTTCCCATGTTTTATTAGGTGATATTTTTGGAAATATTTTATGTTTACCAAATTGATTGCCTACTAAATAAGCAAAAGTGTCGCTAATCCAAATCAGAATAAATATGAATAATACTTCTTGCGTTAATATTTTCTCTCCAAGATTATACTTAATGGTGGGTAGTGTTAAAGCTAAACTAAATGGTACTATTAAATATGCTACGGCTATGGTTAGTTTAGAGAATTCAGTATATAGTTCGTTGGAGTAAAACAGAATGGTAAAACAGGCTATAAGGAAAAGGACTGGCCCTGCAAAACTCATAGATTGCAAGTAAAACACATCTTTTTCGGCTAAAAAATCTTTAGCATAAATGTAAAATATAAAGACTGATGCTGCTACTCCTATAGCTATATATAATTTGTCGGAGAATTCTGTTATACCTACAAATTCTATATAAGAGGTTATAAAAAAGAATGCCATTAAAGCACATAATGCCCATGGCGTTGTAGTTGTTCCAAAATATATTAAAATAACATATACTAATCCTGATAAAGTTCTAGGCAATAAGTTTTTCATCAAAAATAATTATTCTATTAATAATAAGTAGATGTTTTTAGCATTGGGTATAGAATCTACATCATGCATATTTTTTCCTCTAATAGAGGTTATATTGGTTGGTAAATTGTTGCCTTTGGCTGATTTTAATTTTTGCAATGCTTCACTTATATTGGTTACCAATTGATTGGTTTTGGCTAGAATAACAAAAGTATCTGGGAAGTCTTGTAATTTTCTACCTTTGGTTTGATGTGATGATAACATAATACCACCATCAAAAGCAATTAAATATTCACAATTGATAAAAGACATTTCCTTTGATGCAATTGGATTTGTTGTAAAATTAATATTTAATCGTTGTAAATAGGATTGTAATTTTTCGTCGCAACAAATAAGCTCATTAACTTGTTCGTGTTCCACTAAGTTTTTTAAATTCTGTAGTAATTCTGATTCATTTTCGCAATATAAAAAATGGCCTCCACCTGCAATAAATTTTCTGGTAAATTCTACATCTATTGGTTCTTTTTTGGGGAATATAGATTGCAAATCATCATTCTCCCCATCCTCTATAGTAGCAGGAGTAGATATATTTTTTGCCAAATTTATTATTTTTTTCCACATGGTAGAAAAACGAATTTAAGTGTTTTTTATTAATTTAGACAAGACTAGTTTTCCTCTTTACTTACTTGACTAACTTCATTTAGGGTTGATGCTATTTTGTTATTTTGTATAGCAACTTCAGCTTCTTTTCTTTTACCAAATATTAGTTCCAAGTCTTCTTTAAATAAAACTTCTTTCTCTAGTAATTTTTCTGCTAATTGGTCTAACTGAGCCTTATTTTTTGTTAAAACTTCTATTGCTCTTTGGTATTGTGCCTCTACAATTTTAGAAATTTCTTGGTCTATAATTTTTGCTGTTTCTTCACTATAAGGTTTATTAAATCCATACTCATTTTGCCCCGAAGAATCATAATAAGAAATATTTCCAATAGCATCATTTAGCCCGTAAATACTAACCATTGCTGTTGCTTGTTTAGTTACTCGCTCTAGGTCACTTAATGCTCCTGTAGATATGTTCCCGAAGATTACCTTTTCAGCAGCTCTACCTCCCATTGTAGCAGCAATTTCATCTAACATTTGTTCGGTGGTTGTTATTTGCCTCTCTTCAGGTAAATACCAAGCTGCACCTAAAGATTTCCCTCTTGGTACAATGGTTACTTTTACTAATGGTGCAGCGTGTTCTAATAACCAACCTACAGTTGCGTGTCCTGCTTCATGGTAAGCTATTCGTTTCTTTTCGGTAGGTTTAATTAATTTATTTTTCTTTTCTAGCCCTCCTATGATTCTATCTACCGCATCTAAAAAGTCTTGTTTTTCTATTTTAGTTTTATTTTTACGAGCAGCCACTAATGCCGATTCGTTACATACGTTAGCTATGTCTGCTCCACTAAATCCTGGTGTTTGCTTGGCTAAAAATTCTACATCTACATCATTACCAATAGTTAATGGTTTTAGGTGAACTTGAAAAATTTCTTTTCGTTCATTAAGTTCTGGTAAATCAACATGAATCATTCTATCGAATCGACCTGCACGCATTAAGGCTTTATCTAAAACATCTGCTCTATTGGTAGCGGCTATTACTATTACGTTTGTGTCAGTTCCAAAACCATCCATTTCGGTTAGTAATTGATTTAAGGTGTTTTCTCTTTCATCATTACCTCCTGTGATATTGTTTTTACCACGAGATCTACCTATGGCATCAATTTCATCTATAAAAATTATAGCGGGTGATTTGTCTTTGGCATTTTTAAATAAATCTCGTACACGTGATGCTCCTACTCCAACAAACATTTCTACAAAGTCGGAACCTGATAAGGAAAAGAAAGGTACTTTAGCTTCTCCTGCAACGGCTTTTGCTAATAGGGTTTTCCCTGTCCCTGGAGGACCTACCAAAAGTGCTCCTTTAGGTATTTTACCTCCTAGTTTCGTAAATTTTTCTGGATTTTTTAGAAATTCTACTATTTCTTCTATTTCTTCTTTTGCACCTTCTAGGCCTGCTACATCTTTAAAGGTTACTTTTACTTTATCGTTTTCGTCAAAAAGTTTTGCTTTAGATTTTCCTATGTTGAAGATTTGACCTCCTGGACCTCCTGCTGCACTTGCCATTTTTCTGAATAGAAAAAACCACACTAAGGCAAAAAAACCAATCCATAGTAAAAGGTTTAGGAGTATTTTACTAAATGCATCGGGTACAATAGGTTTGTATGCTGTAGTTAAATTATTTTCTTTTTTATGTTCTACAAAGTCTTTTTCAAAGTTAGCATTATCGGCAACGGTAAAGGTGTATTGTGGGGCTTCACCTAAAGCTGAAAATTGATTATCTACTTGAGTAATTGATTTAAATTCGTCTAGTTTTAGTGCTTCTGGAGTTAAAAAAACATTTACTTTATTATCTTCTAAGTATAATTCAACATTTTTAATGTAGCCTTTGTCTAGGTATTCAAAAAAAGTAGTTCGGTCTATTGTTTTTGCGTTTGGCATTAACACCGAAGTCATTAGATAAAAACCGATTAACATAAAGCCTATTACGGCGTAAATCCACATTGGATTGAATGAATTTTTTGGTTTTCTTGAATTATTTTTTTTGGGTGTTGTTTTATTATTCAATTTAGTCTTGATTAAAGGTTTATAATTCTACAGCGGTTTGCTTGGCATCGCCCCAAAGGCTTTCTATGTCGTAGTATTCTCTAAATTCTTTTTGAAAAACATGTACAATGGTATGGGTGTAATCTATTAATACCCACTGTGCATTGTCCATTCCTTCTGTATGAAAAGGTCTTTCTTTTAATTCATTCCTAACTTTTCTTTCTACTGTACTAGCTATAGCTTTAACTTGCGTATTTGAGTTTCCAGTACATATTACAAAGTAATCGCAGAAAGAATTTTCTATTTCGGTTAAATCTACAATGGTAATGTCTTCTCCTTTTACGTCGGTAATTGCGTCAACAATTGCATCAATCAAAAATTTAGCGTCTTGTTTGTTTGTCATTTATTTAATTTAAAATGTCCCCAAAAATAGTGATTTATCTATAAAAATTCGTTTTTTTAAATAACTTTAGCCACAAATATTATATATTCAATAATTATTAATGGAAATTTTATATTTTGAATCGTTACCTAGCACTAATTCTGAGCTACTGTTAATGTCCAAAAAGAGTGCCAAAGACTGGACCATTATTTGGACCAAAGACCAAACTCAAGGTAGAACCTATTCAGGGGTTGGCTGGCAAGGTGAAGTATCTAAAAACTTAGCTGTTAGTTTGCTTATTAAGAATGAATTACGACCTAATGAGTTGATTTATTTTAATCAATGGGTTTGTGTTGTTTTAGCTGTTTTTTTAAAAAATTACGCCAAGAATATTTTTGTTAAATGGCCTAACGACATTATTATTAATCATAAAAAAGTAGCAGGCTTATTAATTGAAAGTCATTTAACTAACAGTATTAGAAATACGGTAATTGGTATTGGATTAAATGTTAATCAAACATCATTTAACAACTTGCCTAAAGCTACATCATTAGCTATAGAAAATGGAAAAACATATGACATTACTGAAATTGTGTCAGGTTTAGTGTCAACCTTTCGTGAAAATTATCATTTAATCGAAAATAAATCTTGGGGAAAAATTAGTTTAGATTATCATAGTTTTTTGTATAAAAAAAATAAGATTGCTGTTTTTAAAAAAGATGGCAATTTGTTTAATGGCATTATAAAACAGGTAGATGAACATGGGAATTTAATAGTAGAATTAGAAGACGAAACCATTAAAAAATTCAAACACAAAGAAGTTGAATTACAATTTTAAATCATAATCCTTTCTATTTTTTTACATTTGCGACTAAATACTTTAAATGAGTAAACAAATTAAATTAATTTGGGATTTCTATGGAACTGATGCTAACAAAATTGCACAACACCATGAGGTACACTTAAAACAGTTTATAGCATTAGAGAAATTAAAAAACAATATTACAGGTTTTGAATCTGTAGACAGCAATTATGCTATCGCTTTTTTAGTGGTAGATGAAGACGAAATGATAAAAGTTCGTGACCTCTTAAAACCTCATCGTGGTGAAATTTACACTAAGCACTAATCAACAATCTATGAAAAGTATAATACCTATTCTATGCCTATTAATAATGCAATTTTCATTTGCTCAGAACGACACTATATTAATGGATGATGTAATTATTTCTAATGATAGAATTAAAACATCATTATCCAAAAGTTCAACAGCCATAACTATAATTACACAAGAAGAAATAGAAAAATATCCTGCTAAAAGTATAGAAGAAATTTTATCACACTATAGTTCTATTGACATAAGACGAAGAGGAATTAGTGGCGTTCAATCCGACATAAGTATACGCGGTGGTTCTTTTGAACAAGTTCTTGTATTAATTAATGGCGTAAAAATGAGCGACCCACAAACAGGGCATCATAATTTAAATCTACCAATAGATGTAAACAACATTGCTAAAATAGAAATTATTAAAGGACCTGCTGCCAGACGTTACGGACAAAACGCATATGCTGGTGTAATAAACATTACAACCAAAGAAGCTACTAAAAATGCCTTAGATTTAAAGGCAAGTTATGGCAGTTTTAATTCTTATGAAGCTAATGCATCACTAGAACTAAAAAGCGAAAATATAACTAATAAAACCAATCTTCAATACGCAAGTTCAGATGGTTATAGACACAATACAGACTACACCATTTATAGTATTTTTAATACGACCGAGTTTAACTTAGCAAAACAAAAATATCAACTGAACACAGGATTTACAGAGAAAAAATTTGGGGCTAACGGATTTTATGCCAATGCCACAGCAATCGATCAATATGAAGAAACTCAAACCTCTCTAGTTAATCTAAACACAACATATAATTTAAATAAGTGGAATATTACTCCACGGCTATATTGGCGTAGAAATCAAGACGAATATTTATTTGTTAGAGATAAACCCGAAATTTACCGAAACCTACACATAAGCAACACATTGGGCGCTGAAGTTAACAGTAATTACACCCATAAATTAGGACAATTAGGTTTAGGCGTAGAGGCTAAAAAAGATATTATACGGAGTAATAATTTGGGTAATAGAGAAAGAAATACCATTAATCTATTTGCCGAAAATAAATTCCAAATCACAAAAAAAATAGACGCCACTTTAGGAATTTTATTAGCCAATTATTCTGACTTTGGAACATTTGCTTACCCTGGTATTGACTTAGGCTATGCCTTTAACTCAAAAAATAAAATATTTGCCAATTGGGGAATTACAGCTAGAGTACCTTCTTATACCGACTTATTTTACGAAGACCCCGCCAATTTAGGTAATCCTAATTTAAAGCCCGAAAGAGCCAATAATTTTGAGTTAGGTTACAAAAACAATGGAAAAAATCATCTTTTTACAACCTCTCTTTTTTATAGGCATACCAGCAATCTAATAGACTGGATTAAAGAAAAACCTGAAAACCAGTGGCAACCTGTTAATATTCTATCTTTAAACACCAAAGGACTTGAAACCGAATTAAAATTAAATTTCAATAATCCATTTATTAAAAACCTAAACCTAAGTTATACTTATATTGATAATGAACCTGTAGATGAAAATGAGAATCAAATATCACGTTATGTATTAGACAACTTAAATCATAAACTCAATATAAATTTAGTGCTTGAATATTTTAAAAACTTTACACAAACTACATCTTTTACTTACGCCGATCGCGAAACACTAACCGATTACAGTTTATTAGACATAAAATGGATGTATAGCTTTAAAAACTTTAATGCCTTTTTTGATTTAAGAAACGTAACCAACATAAGCTACACCGAAACTAATTTGGTTCCTATGCCTAGCCGTTACTTCAACATTGGAATTACCCTAAAAAACATTGATTTAACATCCAAAAAATAAAGTATGAAAATACTCAATCCTACTCAAATAAAAGCTGTAGAAACAAAAACTATAAATACGCAAAAAATTAATCTAATTAACCTAATAGAACGTTCTGCCGAAGAAACTCTAAAATGGTTAAAAGCTAGAATGAATATTAGCCAACAACACTTTACCATAATTTGTGGCGTAGGTAATAATGGTGGAAGCGGCTTAGCTTTAGCTAGACTTTTACACCAAAGCAAATCTAACGTAAAAATCTATTTGCAAGAAAACAATACTTATTCGTTAGATAATTTAAGCAATCAAAAAGAATTAAGAAAAAATAAAATTCCTTTCGATTTTTTCAATGAAAAATCAACCTTAGAAATTTTACCTTATACCATTATAATTGACTGTATTTTTGGCATTGGACTAACAAAAGCTGTTGACAAAGGTTGGCAACCTGTTTTTGAACAAATCAATCAATCACAAAAATATATTATTTCATTAGATATACCGTCGGGACTATTTTCCAATCAATATTCCGATGAAAAATCACCCATCATTCAGTCCAATTTAACCCTAACTTTTCAACATACTAAATTAGCCTTACTATTACCCGAAAATGAAAAATACGCACCTGAATTTGATGTACTAAACATTGATTTAGAAAATATTAACCCACAAGAAAATGAATTAAATTACAATTACATAGACTATTCATTAATACGACAATTTTATACCAGACGTTCTAAATTTGCCCATAAAGGCATGTTTGGTAATGCCTTAATAATTGGTGGAAGTTACGGTAAAATAGGTGCTCTCATACTAGCCAGTAAAAGTGTATTAAAAGTAGGAGGATCATTAGTAACAGCCTATTCACCAAAATGTGGTTACAACCCTATTCAAACAGCTTTACCTGAAGCTATGGTTAAAACTGATTTTTCTGAAGAAAAAATTATTAAATTCCCATTGATTGATGATTATAATGCTATTGGTATTGGCGTTGGATTAGGTACTGATAAGAAAACCGAACTTGCCTTTGTACAATTTTTAGAAGAATCTGACTTTACAAACAAACAACTAATTTTAGATGCTGATGCTTTAAATCTACTAGCAAAAAACACAACATATTTAAAACTCTTACCACAAGGAACCCTACTTACACCCCACCCTAAAGAACTAGAAAGATTAATTGGTTTATGGAAAAATGATTTTGATAAATTAGACAAAGCCAAAAACTTTGCTGCTAAACATAAAATAACACTTATTATAAAAGGTGCACATTCAACCATAATTAACCATTTAGGAGAATTCTTTTTTAATTCAACAGGAAACCCTGGTATGGCTACCGCTGGTAGTGGTGATGTTTTAACAGGTATATTAACAGGACTCATCGCCAAAGGAATGCCTACTCAAATAGCAGCTATTTTTGGCACTTATTTACACGGACTCGCTGGTGATCTTGCAAGAAGCGAAGTAGGAGAAGAAAGCCTTATAGCATCAAATATTATAGAATATTTACCCGAAGCATTTAACGCTGTCTTTCCATTTAAAAATAATAAAGAATAGTTAATTACACATTCGTTAATATCTTTTTATAATACGCATTGTATTTATTAGTTTTTAAGTGATTTTTAAATATTAAATTTGTACACAACAATATATCATAATCTTATGACAAATCAAGAATTAGCTACGCATGTTACTCAAACCAGAAGAGATATTTTACGAATGGTACATGCCGTAAACAGTGGACACCCTGGCGGATCTTTAGGTTGTACTGAATTTTTTACAGCCCTTTATGGCAAAGTAATGAACTATAGTACCAACTTTACTATGGACGGAAAGAATGAAGACTTATTTTTCTTATCAAACGGACATATTTCACCAGTATTCTACTCCACCTTAGCTAGATTTGGTTTCTTTCCTGTTGATGAATTAAAAACATTTAGAAAGCTAAATTCAAGATTACAAGGTCATCCCACAACTCACGACGAATTACCAGGCGTTAGAATAGCGTCAGGATCACTAGGACAAGGACTTTCTGTTGCTATTGGTGCAGCTCAAGCTAAAAAATTAAATGGTGATAAAAACCTAGTCTATACCTTACATGGCGACGGAGAAATGCAAGAAGGCCAAATATGGGAAGCTCTTATGTATGCCTCTGCCAAAAAAGTAGACAACTTAATTGCCACCATAGATTATAACGGACAACAGATAGACGGCTCTACCGAAAACGTACTTTCTTTAGGTAACCTAAAACAAAAATTAGAAGCCTTTGATTGGTTAGTGCTAGAAGAAAAACAAGGTAACGATATAGAGAAAGTTACTACCATTTTAGAAAAAGCTAAAGCCGAAACAGGTAAAGGAAAACCCGTAGTAATTTTATTACATACCGAAATGGGTAATGGGGTAGACTTTATGATGGGCACTCACGCTTGGCATGGAAAAGCACCTAATGATGAGCAATTAGAATCCGCCTTAAATCAAAATCCTGAAACTCAACTCAAAGATTATTAAAAAACCTATCTCCTTATGAACAAGATTATAACCACACTACTATTATTAAGCTTTACCTTTGGTTTAACCCAAGAGAAAATTTACAACCTTACCCATAAAACAACTTATGCTTTTCACCATGATGATGCTGAGCCTAATAACTTTTTGGAATATTATTCTAGCAATGAAAACCCTAACATAGGTATACTAAAATTCTCTGATTCCGAAAAAAGTCTATTAATCATCAATAATGAATCATATCCTATTACCGTAGATTTAACAAGCAAAATAACTTTTAGTGCAGACCGATATTATTATGAAGAAATAGATAGAAACAATACATTAATATCCCAAGAGAATTTTGAAACTTTACAAAAAATAGATAAAACTGAGTCTATAAACAATACAACCTGTAATTATTATAAATTTAGAATGAGTTTAGACAAAGATCAACCTATGAGCTTTAATGTATGTATTGATGAAAAAAACAACACCAATAATATTGGATTTTTAAATGACCCCAACAAAAAAACTAAAATAGCTGGTTTAATTTTAAAACTATATCCTGATAATGAAGAAGGCTATTTACAACTAAGCAATAACGAAAAAATAAACGTTAACCTTAAACTAGACTACCAACAACAACTAGCTCTTTATAACGAGGCTATTGACAAACGAATTGCCGAAATGGAACAATGGCAAGAAGAAGCACAAGATTCTGAATATGAATATGGTGAAGTAGTAGAAAGTGCTGTAGAAGATGCTGCCGTTGACGCCGCAGTAGCTGCCGTTGATGCTTCTACTGACTATTATCCAGAAGATGTTGAATCTACTACAGACGAAATTGCTGATGTAGCTGAATCTGTTTATTATTACCCAAACTATGAATCATCATACAAAGAGGAAGAGGAACTAGAAGAACCTCTTAATTTAGCAGTAGTAACTTATTTAAATGAAGAAAGTTCATATATACTTAAAGCCATACCTCAACATTGCAGCAAACTCAACGAATCATTCCCAAGTATAAAAGACAAAAAATTTGCTCTACACTTACAAAATTACGTAGGACAACAATGCGATTTATACCTCTACGACACTGAAAATAGCTCTGTTTATTACAGAGGCACAATAGACTCCTATAGAAATAGCGGGCTTTACCTCATCAACCACTGGGAAGATTTATCTAAAAAAGAACAAAAAGCTGTAAAAAAATACCTCAATCAACTCGATTAAAAAAATTATAAAAATTTAAATCATATATGTTACCAGCAATACAAAACATACAAGACACCCGAAGCGGGTTTGGAGCAGGACTAGCCGAATTGGGACGAACCAATCCAAACGTAGTAGCCCTTTGTGCCGACTTAATAGGTTCCTTAAAAATGGATGAATTTATTGAGGAAAACCCCGAAAGATTTTTCCAAATAGGAATTGCCGAAGCCAATATGATGGGAATTGCCGCTGGTTTAACCATTGGTGGTAAAATTCCATTTACAGGAACTTTTGCTAATTTCTCTACTGGTAGAGTATATGACCAAATTCGCCAATCTATTGCTTATTCCAATAAAAATGTAAAAATATGTGCTTCACACGCTGGTCTAACATTAGGAGAGGACGGAGCTACCCATCAAATTTTGGAAGATATTGGACTTATGAAAATGCTACCCGAAATGGTAGTCATTAATCCTTGCGATTACAATCAAACCAAAGCAGCAACCATTGCTATAGCCGAACACAATGGGCCAGTTTATTTACGGTTCGGAAGACCTAAAGTACCTAATTTTACACCAGAAAATACCGATTTTAAAATAGGTAAAGGAATTCTTATGCAAGAAGGAAAAGATGTAACCATAGTAGCCACAGGACATTTAGTTTGGGAAGCTTTGTTAGCTGCCGATGAATTAGAAAAAGAAGGGATTTTTGCCGATGTTATAAACATACATACCATAAAACCATTAGACGAAGAAATTATTTTAAAATCAGTTCAAAAAACAAGAAAAATAGTAACTGCCGAAGAACATAATATTTATGGTGGACTAGGCGAAAGCGTAGCCCGATTATTAACGCAAAAACTACCTACTCCTCAAGCTTTTGTTGCTGTTAATGATTCATTTGGAGAAAGTGGAACACCTGAACAATTAATGGAAAAATATGGCTTAAATGCAAAAGCTATTATTGAAAAAGTAAAAGGTTTTATATGACAACAAAGATTAAGTATTTTTATAATTTAAATCTAACGAGAAAATAAAAGCAGTATTTAAATCGCCTGTGAATATCCTAGCATAGATAAATTAAAAGTTAACAATATATTTATAGGGCTCATTTGAATTAACTTGAATAAGAGTATAAAAAAAGCTAATCATAAAAATATGATTAGCTTTTTTCTTTTAGAAAAAAAATGTATTATTTTTTTACTACTTTCTTCGTGATTATTCCATTCTCCGTTTTTATTTTGAGTACATAAATACCTTTTTCTAATTCGTTAGTTTGTAAAGTTATTTCTTTTTTACTCTCAAAATTGTATTGTTGAACTAGCACTCCACTAGCACTATATAATTCTACTCCTTGAACAAGAACTTTGCTCTTAAGTTGTAGTTTGTCCATTAGAGGGTTAGGATATACCATAACACTAGCATCTTGACTAAGATCTTTTACTCCTAAATTTTTATAATAAAAATCACCTATAATTGGATCTGTACTAGATGAAGTATAAGTTAAATTCGCATTAACATTAGCTGCGTGTTCTAGTGCCGAATTATTTGAATATACGCTTACTTTTATAAAATAATCTCCTGGAGCAATCGATAGATCAGTAACAATAGGACTTCTAGAGTTTAACCAACCTTTGGCTCCATCGTTCATCCATGTAGTTTTTGTAATTTCTGTTTCGGTAAGTGTTTCATCTTCATTTACTTTTACCAAATAAGTCCAGTTTCTTACAAAAGATAAAGAACGAAGATTAAGTTTTACATCTGTAGCATCTTCTGGAATAGTAAAAATTCTCGTTACATAATTGTAGTAGCCATCAACAAAATAATCATCACCTCTAAGCCAAACGCTTCTTTCCACACCATCTCCTAATTCAGGATATGACCATTCAGTATATGTATGGCGTGTAATAGCAGTTTCTACAGTATTATCAGGTCTAACATATTTCCAGTCAGTGTCTTGTACATTGCTTGTTTCCATAAGACTTCCATCAGGATTTGTCCCTGTGGATAAATCTAAAGTTACGGTTGTTTGACTATAAACGCATACAGTCATCAAAATAAAAGTGTAAATAGTTGCTTTCATAAATTTAGTTTTTTTAAATCTCAAGCAAAGATAATTATCTTTAACTTACTTTTAACTAATGATATTAGAAAAAATATGATTCAATTTATAAAAAATTTTATTTATGCTGAACGAGACATGTTTTTATTAGTCATAGCATTATTGCACAAATAATTATTTTTTAGTGGTAATTATACTCGGATTTTCTTGTGGCAAAACAATAATGTATTAACCAAACACTCGCTATGTTTCTAGTTCTAAACATAGAAGAAGCCTATACCGCTGTAGAATTTGTACACAAAGAACAATACCCTTACATGGCATTTATTAAAAATGTTTCGGCTGGTGCTATTGCCTTTTTAGCCACTTTTCTGATTACTTATGTACTATAAAAATTTATGACTTATTTGCTGGAAACTTTTTAAATGCCTCTTTTAACTGGTCATTTATTTGAAAAGTAAGTATATGCCAATACATAATAAAGTCTGAAGCTAAACTGTACAAGGGATATTGAAACGTAGCTGGTTTATTTTTTTCTATGAAGAAATGTCCTACCCAAGCAAAGCCATATCCTGCAACAGGTAAAAACCACAATAATGAGTATTTACCCAAAATAATGGCTAATATTATAATTACAAATAATAAACTAGTGCCAATAAAATGAGTAAGTCTAGTGTTGGATTTACTATGTTCAGTTAAATAATACGGATAAAATTCTTTTAAACTGTTAAATTTATGTTCAGTAGCCATAATTATATTTTTAAATTACTAAAAATGTGAAACATTTTAAAATTAATAATTTTTACATTAATTAAATCATTTAATTTAGTTAGAACCTTTAATTAATGCATATTTTGTAAATATACCTTGGTAAACTGTTATTGCTACTTTTTTATTAAGTAGTGGTGTTATTTCATTAGAGTTTCCCTCAAACTCCAATTTACTCCCATCTTCTTCTATAAATACTTTCTTAAAACGTTTATCTCTACCTGTTTTGCTTTGTTTATTTTCCTTTAATACTGTTTCTCCTTCATAAACAACTTTGTGATTTAATGCATTTATATTGGAATATAGGCTTGGGCTTGAGAAATATATTGTAATGATTGATATTATAAAAAAAGTCCACCAACGTATTCTAGTTTCTTTTGTACCCCCTAAAGATCCTCTTAATTTAATCACCTCCCACATTCTTTTTAGTGTATTGTCTCTCATGAATATGATTAAATAAAAGAACCACAAAAAAATAACAATACCCAAACTAATAACCCAAGTGATAGTAATATTTAACTCAGATATAAAAAGTTTGTCCTTAGAAACTCTATACATTTTATTGACTAGAAACTAAAAAAGCACTTAAAAAAATTAACGTTCTAACGATTAACTGCGAAAACTTTAGTGGATGCTCTGGCTTGGTTTTCTCGACTATTTGCTTGTTGTAATTCATTTGCTAAGGATTTTTCTAAATGTTGTGCTAATACTTCTGAAAGGGCAAAAAAACCTAATAAACCATAATTAGCACGAGTATAATTTCTTTGTGTAGTAGTTTGCACCCTACTTTGGTAACGCTGTGTTAGTCTTGAACGTTGATTGGCTCCGTGTTGCCTTGCTCTAGTATTCACTCTTTGTTGACGTTGTTGCTGCCTTCCACGGTGTGGGCTTTTTCTACCCCTTCGGTATTTATGAACTGGGTTGTTTTCTTTGTATTGATTGACTTGGCTTTGTTCATATTGGTTTAAACGACTTTGAGCATTTTGTGTTTTTTCATCAATCCTTAATGAGGTTTCATTATTTGGACTTCCTATTGGTTCTGTAAATGTTTTTTGGTAATCATCTTGTAACACATCTTCAATGGTTTTGTTCTCTCCATAAAAAGGGATGCTATCGCCTATTCCTTCAGTTAAATCATCTTCTCCAGTTGTAGCATTGGTAATAACATTGGCAGTTTCAACAATACCATAACCCAATGCTAAATTTTTGGGTAGATCAAGAATAAAACTTTTTACTGCACCAGTAAAGCCATTAACTTTTATAGAGGCACCAAAGGCTCTTCCTATAAAAGCAGCACCAAAAATTTCTACGGTATTTCTGAATTGGTTATTTCTAAGTTCTTTTTGTGCAGAGGCTTGGTCATAAAATATTTTAATGTCTCCACCCATAATTAAACATTTTAACTGAGAGTTTTCTACCAATGTTCGTTGCCCTCCAATCTTCACTTTGGGGTGAAACTCTGTCCATGTGCTTCCTCTTAGTGCAACCCAACAAAGTAACTGCCCTAATGTAAGTGCAACCGCCATACCTATTACAAATGCTGCCAATACTGCTACCAAAAAAGGAGCTGCAATACAAGCAGCGGCTACTAATGCTGCTAGTACGCCAGCCCACTTACAGGCAAAATTACATGGTTTATCTTCTTCGGTAGCTATTAATTTACCATTAGCTATTCTTGTTTTTCTATCTTTTACCAATAGTTTTGATGTTTTAAAACCACTATACTTCGTTATGTACGTATGCTTCTTTACTCATCTTTTTCTTGTTTAGGTTCTTCTTGTGGAATGCGTTCTATCTCTAATTTTTGATAGGCTTCTAAATTGTTATTTGCTGTTTCAGATATTTCTATCTCAGCAAAGTTAATTTGAAAGTCATTTTTATTGATAGCATAAAAGCAATCTACCGTTACATTATATTTTAAAAAAGGCTCTTTTAAAAACGGATACTGTTTTTTATAAACTTTTTCTACTTCGATTCTGCTTAATGCTGATTTATTAAATTGCGATTCAATTTTTACTATATATTCGTTGTTTTCTTCATCTTCTGACACATCTAAAACAGAAGTTAATGGGATTTTTATATCTGAAAACAAAGTAGACATTATTGAACTTGTTCCTAATCGATTAGGTATTCCTATGTAGTACTTTTGATTGTAAAGTGGATAAAAAAGGTAAGAATGAAAAATAGATTTTTTTAACTCTTCGGCAAGCGGATATGCATCGGAAAATTCTAAATTTCCTTTTTGTATCATTTCCTTGAATTTATCTTGTGGAATTTCTTTGAGTTTCGGGTTCTCTTTCAAATCTTTTTGTAAACTCTCCCACTTTGCTCTTAAGAATGACTTATTGGTAACGTCCTCTATATTTCCGTATTGATTTAAGATAATTCAAGATTGTCTTTTAGTTTTACTATTTTTTCTAAAAGCCCATCGAATTGTTCTTTCAAATTAAAACCGTCGTCAAAACTATTTTCAAGAACATCCAACTTGTATTTAAGTTGAGTTCCTAATGCTAATAATTGCAACTTAAATTTCTGAAATTGAGTATATGTTGCCATTTTTCCCTCATTGATATAAATTTCGGTCAAATGATTACTCACAAAATGTTTTTCTTCAAGTTTATGTAAGCCAAATTGGATAAACTCATGCTTTTTTAACATTTCTTCTCTTTCTTGGACAGATTTATGAAAGTCAAAATCTAAATCCTTATTATCATCTTTTATGAGTTCTTTTTGTGTTTCAAAAAGTTCTTTTTGTGCTGGAATGTTTATATACTGCCCAACTGATATAAAAATACCTCCGGATAAAAACCCACCAAAAGTTCTTATTTTAGGATTCATTTCTCTTAGTTGCTCTGAATTTATTCCTAATCATTCAGCTAAATCAGTTAATTTTTCTTCTTTTTCTATGTAATATGTCTGATACTCCATACAAGCCTCTAATTTTTCAACATCTAAATCTTAAATACTTTTGTAAAGTACATCGTAAAATATAAATTTAATGAATACACATAATTAATGTGAGTTCGATTTAATTAACCAATCATTTTGCTCTATGATTTCTTCTCCTAAAATTACACAAATTTTCTGTTCTATTGGTGATTTTTGTTTAGAATTTGTTCCTTTTTGGCATAAAAGTCTATTAACAAATGGTGAAAAACGTATTAGAGCTTCTAAAATGGTTTTTCTGAAGTAATGACCATTCAAGTTCTTTTTCATTTATCAGACTATAGAATTTTTAATGACTTTTATATCTTTTTAGTTATATAGAACTCACGTAAATAAGTTTAGAAATAGTCCTTTAAAATCAAGTAATGAACTTTTTTATTGCTCTTTTACGTCAAAAGCATCGCGTAAAACATTACCAAAAACATTAAAAGCTAGTACTAAAATCATAATGCATAGACCAGGTAAAATGGCTAGATGTTGCTGTCCCAATACTATATGGGAGTAATTTTCTTTAATTAAACTTCCCCAAGATGGTGTAGGGGGTTGTGCTCCAATTCCTAAAAAGCTTAATCCGCTTTCTATTAAAATAGCTGCCGCAAAATTTGCTGCCGATATTACTATAACAGGTGCGAGTATATTGGGTAATATTTCTTTAAAAATGATTCTAGCGTCTTTAAATCCTAAGGCACGAGCAGCTTCTACAAATTCTTTTTCTCTATAACTTATAAATTGACCACGTACTACACGAGCAACTTCTACCCACATGGTCATACCTACAGCAATAAAGATTTGCCAAAATCCTTTTCCTAAAGCAAGCGTAATGGCTATTACTAACAATAAGGTAGGGATGGACCAAACTACATTAATTATCCACATAATTACTTGGTCTATTCTACCACGGTAAAATCCACCCAAAGCACCTAACGTTATACCTACAAATAAGGAGATGAAAACGGCTATAAATCCTACTAAAAATGAGATGCGTGTACCTATTAACAGTCTAGAATAAAAGTCTCTACCATAAGCGTCGGTACCCAACCAATAGGTTTTTTTATAGTGATATTGTTGTGCTATTTGTTTTAATGAAATGCCTTTATTAGTATAGGTTGAGAGGGGCATTTCTTGTGCTTCACCTACTAAGCCTTCGCCTAAAAATGGTCTATAATGTATGGTGTCATTCTTAATATTAAATTGGGTTATGGCTATTTCTTCAAAGTCTACATTTTTACCAAAAAATCTATCCATTAAAGAGTAGGAATTGGTATAGTTTTCTAATGGAATTTTAAGTACTTCTTGTTCATATCCCATGGGTTTGAATGACAAAATAACGTTTTGTAAATTAGCATTTTTTGTTTTGTCTTTGCTTATGTTATAAGCAAAAATGGTAATTAAAGCGGCTAATACAATTAAGCTTAATGACACTACACCTAATGTATTTTTTTTTAATTTACGCAAAGCAATTTGTTGAAATGAGCCGCTGCTGTTTTCCATTTATTTTATATCTCGTAAGACATTAATAGATTCTTCTAAATAAAAATCTTTAGCTAAGTTTTTATGCCAGTTTTCGCGACGTGTTTTTTAATATGGTATCATTTTTTATCAATTCCAACTCATTAGTTGGAGAGGTGATTTTTAAGTGATTATTATATTTGTCTAAGGCTTCAAAACTTTTGATTTTTTCTTCACGTATTTTTCTTTCAGCTTTATATTTATCTATATTTAAAGGTACTGACTCTTTTTCTTCTAACATTTTGTAATACTTGGCACTTTTGTTTATTAATGAAAGATATTCACTATTAGTAATCCTTTTTTGACTTTTATTTTTTAAGACAGGTATGTTTACGGGGTTTTCCCATTTTTCATAGGTTAAAGCATCAATCTGGTCCCACGGCAAGGCTTCTTCATTAGTGTTTTCACTAATGTCGGCATATCCTAAAGGGCTTTCCATAACAATGTCAGACAGTACACCTTTTAATTGTGTAGAACCACCATTAATTCTATAAAATTTTTGAATAGTTAGTTTTAAAGCACCATATTCGTCGGAGTTATAGTCACGTCTGTCTAATGGTATAAAGGTTTGAACAGTCCCTTTTCCAAAGGTATGTGGGCTACCAATAATTACAGATCTTCCGTAGTCTTGCATAGCTGCTGCAAATATTTCTGAAGCAGAGGCAGATAGTTCGTTAACCATTACCACCATGGGTCCGTCATATAATACAGAAGGGTCATTGTCTTTAAGTGTTTTTAAGAGTCCGTCTGTTCTTTTTACTTGTACTATAGGGCCTTTTTTTATAAATAAGCCAGCAATTTCTTTCACTTCATCCAAGGATCCTCCACCATTGTATCTTAAGTCGAATACTAATCCTTTAATATTTTCTTTTTTTAGTTGGTTGATTTCTTTGGTAACATCGTCTGATGGGTCTCTTCCGTTTCTATCGTTAAAGTTTACATAGAATTCGGGTAAGTAAACTATACCATATTTGTCACCATTTTTGTCCGTAATAATTGCACTTCTAGCAAAAACTTCATTTTGTTCTATAACATCTCTTATTATTTCAATGTCTTTTAGTGAACCATCTTTCTTTTTAACAGTTAAAATTACTTTTGTGCCTTTTTTTCCGCGAATCATTTGAATGGATTCTTCTAGGAGCATACCTACAATATTTACGGGGTCTTCATTTTCTTGGGCTACATGTGTAATTTGGTCTCCTACTTCTAATTTACCGCCACTCCATGCAGGTCCGCCTACTACTAATTCTATTATAGTTGCATAGCCTTTTTTATCTTCTAATCGAGCTCCAATTCCTTCTAATTGACCTGAAATATTTATGTCGAAATCGTCTTTGTCTTTTGGTGAAAAATAAACAGTATGAGGGTCATAGCGTTCGGCAAAAGCGTTTATGTATAAGGAAAGGTAGTCTTCTTTTTTACGTTTGGTTAATCGTCTAAAGTAGTCATCAGTATTCTCTTTTACTTTTTTACGGGCTTCTTTTTCTAGTTCTACAAGGGGTTTATTCATTTCGAGTGAATCTTCTTGTAAACGAATTACTTCTAGCATGGCATTGTACTTTAAGTATTTTCGCCATAAGTCTTTAGATTCTGTTTTGTTTTTAGCATAGAATTCTGTTTTTGAACTTAATGAGAAATCTTCGTCTTTATTAAAATCAAAAGGTTGTTCTAGAATTTCCTTACTGTAGAGTTTAACATCTTCAATTCTTTGATAAATGGTGTCTATGGTAGCGTGATAAAAAGTTAGCTCTTGGTTGTTAAAGTAGTCGTCTAGCTTAAGTTTATCTTTGCTAAAGTAATCGATGTCACTTTGTAATAGGAATCTTTTAGAAGGGTCTAAACTTTCTATATACTTATTAAATACTTCTTCAGAAAAATTATCGTCTATAGTTTGTGGACTAAAATGTGCAAATGTGAGTGTGTTTTTTACATTTTTAAGTATAGTTTTAATTTTTTCGTCATCGTCTCCTAAATTGGGTGAACAAAAACAAAATGCTAAAAAAATCATCGATAAAAAAGATAATAATATGTAAGTTTTTCTCATTAACATATGTTAAGTGTTTTGAATACTAAGTTAAATTTAAATCAAATATAAAGCCAAAAGAAATGATTTATTGCATTTGTATTACATTTGTTTATATAAAAAACAAAGATAACTAAAGCTATGAAAAAACCATTGATATTAGTAACAAATGATGATGGTATAAATGCTCCAGGAATTCGTAATTTAATTAAAATGATGAATGAAATAGGCGATGTTTATGTAGTGGCACCCGATAGCCCACAAAGCGGAATGGGGCATGCCATTACCATAAACTCAATGTTATTTTGTGAAAAAGTACAGATTGATGATGGTGAACAAAAAGAATGGTCTTGCTCTGGAACACCAGTAGATTGTGTAAAGTTAGCAATGGATAAAATATTACCTCGTAAGCCAGATATTTGCGTTTCGGGTATTAATCATGGCTCTAATTCCTCTATTAATGTAATTTATTCAGGTACTATGTCGGCAGCTGTAGAAGCGGGTATAGAAGGTATTCCTGCCATTGGGTTTTCATTATGTGACTTTGCTTATAAAGCAGATTTTACGGCTGCTAAAAAATACATTCAAAAAATTGTAAGAGAAACTTTAAAAAATGGCTTACCCAAAGGTGTAGTTTTAAATGTTAATATACCTAAATTGTCTGAAAATCAAATAAAAGGAATAAAAATAGGTCGGCAAGCCAATGCTCTTTGGGTAGAGGATTTTGATGAACGAAAAGACCCACGTGGTAGATCATATTACTGGCTAACAGGTAAGTTTAAAAACTTAGACAAAGGTAAAGATACCGATGAATTTGCCTTGGAGAATGACTACATTTCCATAGTTCCAGTTCAGTTCGACTTAACAGCACATCATTTTATTGCTCAATTAAATGGGTGGAATTTATTTTTTTAGATTTTAGAATTGCTAATTAAATATAGCTATTTCTTATACGAACCCTGTTACTTTCTGGAGTAGTTATATCAATAGCACTAGAGTTTGTAAACATTAAATCTTGTACATCAATCAATTCATAACATTCACTCGTATCTGTTAGGTCATTTATGTCGAGAATACCATCAGTATCTTGAGCCTTTAAGGGTAGGTAGAAAAAAGTAGTATAGTACTTAAGATTAAAAATCTGAAATTTTTGATGTTTAATTAGTTTGGTTAGATTTTTTTATTAAAATGATAACTATCCTATTTTCAATTTAATGGGAAAACTAAAAAAATCTAAAACTGTTTAAGTTTTAGATTTTTTCTCGTCATGATGGCTAACTGTGATTTACTTGAGGTTCATAGATAGGTTTATTATATTCACTTTACGAGATATTAAATCTGTAAAAGAGAGGATAAATTAAGCCTGAAAGTCATCAATTTAGAAAATCACAACCTTTGAATTATTAATTCTGTAACGCTATTTTAGGACGTCACAGTATAAAAAGGTATTAATTTTTATAAAATGTTTTAACATAACGGTTAGCATTGTCTTGAACAATTAAATAATACATTCCAGTGCCTAGGTTACTTACATTAATTTTATTATCAACAAGTGTTCTACTGTATACTACTATACGTTGCGAAGAATTGTAAATACTGTACTTAATATTGTTATTAGTACTATTAAGTTCTACATTTAAAATATCTACCACAGGGTTTGGATAAATGTTCAAGGTTGTTGACGAACCTGGCTGCTGAGGAGTGCTAGGTGAAGTAGAAACTGTTAAAGTTTCACTAAAATCAGAAAAATTACCTGAAATATCTTTAGCTCTTACTTTAAACTCATAAGAAGTACCCGCTTCAAGATTTCTTGCGATAAAAGACGTATAGTTAGAATCGGCTACTTTTTCTCCGTTTAAATAAATTTCATATAAGCCTACTCTAACATTATCAGTTGAACGTAACCAAGATAGATTAATAGTTGTTCTTGTTACATTATTAGATCTTAGTCGTGACGGTGCTGTAGGGGCTTCTAAATCTGCTGCACTTGTTGAAACTGTTAAAGTTTCACTAAAATCAGAGAAATTACCCGAAATATCTTTAGCTCTTACTTTAAACTCATAAGAAGTACCTGGAGTTAAATTTGTTACTGTATACAATAAATTTGTTTGGTAGGTTAATGTGCTTCTACGGAATTTTGCTGTAGCAACTAATACACCATCTTGGTATATTTCGAACTCATTTACAGTTCTAGGGTCGTTGTAGTTTTGAAAAATAAGTGAAATGGAGTGTTGACTTACAGAAGCCTGAAATAGCCTTTCTGGAGCTAATGGAACGTCATCAATTCCAGTTTTTTGATTAATTTCGTTAGTGTTACCTTCACTCGCTAAAGTAAAGCTAAGCGTAAAACTTAAAAGAAATAAAACAGCTAATAGTTTTGTTTTCATAATGATTTTTTTGGGATTATTTATTTTCTACAAATTAACTTCAAATTTTTTAAAAAATTAATTATTTTAGTGTTAGTTGTCTAACAATAAATTAAATATTGTATTTATAAAAAACTTAGAGATCATATAAAATTAAAAAAACAAGCATTGTTTTTAAGACGATGCTTGTTTTTTTGAGTAAAAAATCTATATAATGAGTAACTTAAAAAACTAATCTAAACTGTACATTATTTTTTTATTACTTTTTTAGTTTCTATAGATTTATCTTTAAACTCAATTTTTAAACTATAGGTTCCTTTGGGTAATTCTGAAATATTTATTTGATTGGTTGATTGAATCGATTTAATCAATCTTCCGTCCATACTATAAACTTGTATATTTTTAACTTTTTTAGTGCTGCTAATGTTTACAAAATCATGAACAGGGTTAGGATAAATATAACTCTCTTTAGATTCTATATTTTCTAATAAAAGATTTTCTTTGGTTAAGATATGAGGGTCACTATTCCCTTTGATTGCATAAGAAGTATACAAACCGTCTTGTATAGGTTGTGCAGGTATTAATCCTGCATAAGGATTTCCACTACTTGACTCAGAGTTTCCATCTATAACTTGTACCCACAACGCATTAGGTTCATCATAATAATAGATTCCATCTAGGTTTGTTCCAAACAATTTTCCGTCATACTCTGCAAATCCAAAAATCCCATTTACACCATCTACCTGAATTCCATTACTACTAAGCGATGACCATTGTGTACCATCCCAAACATCTAAATTAGATGTTATTAGTTTGTTATTCCATACATACATTTTTCTTAAAAAATCTGTCGGTGGTGCCCCATCTCCTACTTTTGTCCATTCTGTGCCATTCCATTTAGCAATATTGTTTACACTAATGGAGTTGCCTTCTCCACCTATAGAATTAAAATGCCCTACAGCATAGAGTTCACCATTATATACTTCTAAATCAAGGTAAGCATTACCTCCAACTGGTCCGTTAGGTATAGTTGTCCAAGATTCATCTTCTTCTAATCTAGCTATAACCCCTACCCCATCTGAAACTTTTCCAATAGCATAAACTTCATTATTATACTCTTGAAAATCATCAACACTAAATCCAGGGAAACCAGTTAATGACACTAAATTTGAGCCATCAAAATACCCTGCATTAGTAATCTCGCCGTATATTGAAAGACCTGTATACGATGCACCTATATACAGTTTATCATTAATATTTTTTAAAGATTTAATAGCCGATTGATCTACTATCACATTTGGTAATTGTTGATAGCCTCCATTTTCAAGGGTTGATAAATTAATCCAACCACCAACATACAACTTACCTTGAAAAACTTCGTAAGAATATATTGTTTTACAAAAGCAAGGGTTAGCATTATCAACAATGGGTTTTAAGACATAATCTTGCCCTTTTAAGGTAAACGTAGAAAGTACTACAAATAAAAAAATCTGAACTGTTTTCATAGAATATAATTTTTAATTAGACTTAGTAAAAATAATTATTATTATTGTAATCACTATAAAATTATTTGTAATTTTACAGTATACACCTTTTTCATTTAGAAAAGAGGCAATCGAAAATCATTATATTTAATTGATTGTCAATAATTTATTATATAATAAATAATCTTGCATAAAACTACGAAATTATTTAAAAAAAACTAGAAATTATTTGTGGTGATATTAAAAGTTATCATCAAATTAAAATTCCAAAGCTTAGCAATTTAGAACTTGTTACCCTTAATTTAACGTGAGTTCAATATAACTAAAAAGCCTTAAAACGAATTGGTTTTCTATCATCTATATTACCTTTGGTTATCATAAAATCAATAATACCTCCTTGGTCGTTCGTGATAATATGCAGCTTAAAACCATAAAACCAACCTCAAGGAACACTGTCCTCTTTGAGTCAAATCTTTAAACATTTTATGTTGATTGATTCTTCGTTAATCACAAACATGTAAAGGTGTGGAATCTACAAAAGAAACTCTTTTGTAATTCTCTAATTTTCAATCTTTTACATACATTGCTAAATAGTAGTTTTTTTGCTAAAAAGGAACAAATTCTAGACAAAAACCATCAAATAGAACAAAAAATTTGAGTAATTTTAGAAGAAGAAAAGATTAGTTAATTATTTAAAATTCACTATTTTAATTCACTAAATATGCTGTGCTTTTTTATATAGAACTCATGTTAAATACTTTTCTAAAGTAATCGTAAAATATAAACTATATGATAAATTTCATTAACAACTCCTAAATAATTTTAGATACATTTGCTCTAAATTTTATTTAATCTAAATAAATGAAAAAAACATGTACTATCTTAATTATATTACTTGCATCAAATATGTATGCACAAAAAATAGATGTTGATAGTTTAAAAAATGTTATCAAGACTGAATTAAAAGAAGAACTTGATTCTACTTATCTAGTAAAGAACAGTAATAAAGAACGTTTACTACAATGGTCAAAATTCAGCTTAAAAGGTTATGGTGCCGTAAATTATTACGCATATAATTATGATACTGATAAACAATTACGAAACAAAATAGATCCTGAACGTCTAAATCTTTACTTAAATTATCATTTTACAGATAATATTCAGTTAAATACCGAAATTGAGTTTGAACATGGTGGAACTGGCGTAACCTTAGAATTAGATACACAAGAAGAATTTGGAGAATACGAACAAGAAATAGAAAAAGGTGGTGGCGTTAAATTAGAACAATTAAACGTTCAATTTAACATAAAACCTTACATAAACATTAAAGTAGGTCGTTTTAAATTACTATTCAATGAATCGCAAGTTTTAGATGACCCTGATGAATATTTTACCACACACCGTCCCGAAATGGAAAACACCTTACTCCCTTTGGGTTGGTATGAAATGGGGGTTGAAGCATTTGGTAAATTTTGGAACAATAAAATGAGTTATCGTTTAGCCTTTGTAAATGGACTAGATGCTACTGGTTTTAGCTCTGCCAATTGGATAAAATTAGGTTATCAAGAAAAATTTGAAATGGCTAATGCCGAAAATTTTGCTATAATGACAAACCTAAATTATAGTCTAGGTAAAAGTAAACACTCTATCGTTGGCGTTTCTTATTATTATGGAAATTCGGCAGATAATAGACCTAAACCCGATTTAAATGTTGATGCACACGTAAAAATAGTAGGAGCACATTTGAGTTACTTTGAGCATCCTTTTCGCTTTGCTAGTCAATTTATTTGGGGAGAACTTCAAAATTCAGCACAAATTTCTGCTAGAAACGCAAATCAACCAAGTGTTTTAGGCATTAAAAAAACACCTGTTGCTAAAAACGCATTAGGTTTTTCAGCAGAATTTGGTTACGACATTCTACCCTTATTTCATCACAAAGGAAACATGAATTTATACCCTTTTCTACGTTATGACTATTATGATTCTATGTACAAAACCGTAGAAACAGTAACCGACAATCCACGTTGGGAAAGAAGTGCTTTTACAGCAGGTATAAACTGGAACATAATTCCTAATGTAATTTTAAAAGCACAATATTCAACCAGAAAATTAGGTTCAAACAATATAAACATAGTAACCGGTGACATAGATGGAAAAGAAATGGAAAATACCTTTTCGACTGGAATCGGATTCGCATTTTAAAACAAAAATTATGACAAACTTTAGAAAAATAACAGTTGCAACTTTAACACTAATTATGTTAGGTTTTACTTTCACTTCTTGTAATGATAACGATGACCCAATTACAGTACAAAACGATTACAGCGAAGCTTTAACAAACATTGGAAACAACGTAATTGTAAAAACGTATGCTAATCTAAAAACAGACGCACAAGCTACAGTTGAAGCCGCTAATAATTTAGCCATTGGAGACGAAGCTGCTTTAACGACAGCAAAAGAAGCATGGGTAACCATGCGTATTTTTTGGGAAAACTCTGAATCAACTTTATTTGGACCAGCTGGTGACGAGTTGTTAGGTGTTGATGGAAACATTGATGCTTGGCCAATTGACTTAGCTTTCGTAAATACTGTTTTAAATGGTAACCAACCAATTACAGTTGATTTTATCGCAAACCAAGATAGTAATGCCAAAGGTTTCCACGCATTAGAATATCTTTTATGGGGAATTGATGGAAAAAAAACAGCAAACCAATTAACGACACGTGAAATTGAATATATCCAAGCAGCATCTCAATACATAAAAAATCAAACTACTGATTTACACAATGAATGGGCAAATAGTTATGTAAATAATATTATAAACCCAACTACTGGCATCTATCGTTCTCAAATTGGTGCTTTACTAGAACTTACCGACGGTATGATTAACATCGCAACAGAAGTTGGAACTGGAAAAATTGAAACCCCATTAAACGGAAATAACGGAAATTTTTCTTTAGAAGAAGAAGAATCAAGATTTAGCAATAACTCAAAAGCCGATTTTGCCGATAACATTAGAGGTATTTTAAACATTTATACTGGTGATTTTAATGGTACAAGTGGCACTGGAATTTCAGCTATTGTCGCTGCAAAAAATCCTGAATTAGATACCGTAATTAAAAATGCAATTAATGAAGCTATAAGCGGAATCGAAAATATTCCAGGTACTTTTACTGATGCTATTCAAAACAACAGACCAGCTGTTAGTGCCGCTCAAGCAAAAGTACTCAACTTAGAAACAGTACTTAACAATCAGTTAAAACCTTTTATTGAAAAGTTAAACTAATATCATAAAAATGTGGTAAAAAACACTCGAAATATCAAGTTTGAGTGTTTTTTTGTAATTTTATTATTTAACATGAAATATTTACCTTTTTTACTACTCTCTCTTTTTTTTACTTTTTTTACTTCTTGTAATAACGATGAAAATACGGAAGTTGGTACAGAAGTAGATATGGATAGGTTATTTGCTGGTGGCGAAACAACCATATTTTCTACCACAAGTTTATCTTATAGCAGTCCTGCTTCAAATTTAAGCGAGACCGACCTCCAAAATCATACCTTTGGAGATCATGAATTTGAATCTGTTTTTGTAACTGCTCCTGCTACTCTCAATCAAGGTTTAGGACCATATTACAACAATTCATCATGCATTAAATGTCATCCTTCTGATGGACGAGGAAGATTACCAACCAACCCTAATTCATTCAGTAGTTTATTATTAAGAATAAGCATTGAAGGAGTAGATGAAAATGGCGGTCCTTTAGGTGTTCCAAATTATGGAACGCAAGCAAGAAATCATGCAGTCCCAGGTTTTGAACCAGAATTATTGTACAACATTTCATGGGAATATTTTACAGAAACGTTAGCCGACGGAACAGTTATTAATTTAAGAAAACCTATTTTTAGTGTTAGCAATGGTATTCATCCGATTCCACCTAATATATTGGTATCACCGAGAATTGCACCACCAGTTTTTGGATTAGGTTTACTTGATGCTATTCCTGAAGCGTCTATTTTAGCTTTAACTGATGTTTCTGATGCAAACCAAGATGGAATTTCAGGTAAAGCAAATTATGTTTGGAATCCATTAACACAACAACAAGAATTAGGTAGATTTGGTTGGAAAGCCAATACAGCCAATTTATTGATACAAGCTGCCGATGCATATTTTAACGATATGGGCATAACTTCAAGTATTCATCCTACGGATTTTCCTTCAGATGGATTGGACGATGATCCAGAATTAAGCGTTGAGCAATTAAATTTAGTTACTTTTTATTTAAAAACATTAGCCGTTCCTGCCCCTAGAGATATTAAAAAACAAGAAGTTATCAATGGATACAACATTTTTAAACAAATTAATTGTATTGGTTGCCATACGCCACGTCATCAAACAGGAAACTCATCGGTGCAAGCAATCGCTAATCAAACCATTTATCCTTTTACCGATTTATTGTTGCATGATATGGGCGATGGTTTAGCCGATAATAGACCTGATTTTTTAGCCACAGGAAAAGAATGGAAAACGCGTCCACTTTGGGGTATTGGTTTACAACAATTAGTAAATGGACATAGTGAATTTTTACATGATGGACGAGCTAGAAATATAACAGAAGCTATTGTATGGCATGGTGGCGAAGCACTTACTGCTAAAAATGCTTTTAAAAACTTAAGTAAAAAAGATAGAACTGATTTATTAGCGTTTCTTAATTCGTTATAATTCAAATTTTACTTTAAACAAAATCAATCTCAAAAATTTCTTTAAAGTGTTGCTTAACTTTAGCTTTGAGTTCCTTCATAGGTTTTTTTTGATTGAGTTCACGTTCTAGTGAAGTTACGGCTTTGTCTTTAATACCACAGGGTATAATGTATTCAAAATAGCGTAAATCTGGGTTTACATTAAAGGCGAAACCATGCATAGTAACCCAACGTGATGCTTTCACGCCTAAGGCACATATTTTTCTTGCATAGGGTTTTCCTACGTCTAACCAAACACCTGTTTCGCCTTTTGAACGTTCGCCTTTTAAACCGTATTCATCTAATGTTTTTATGATTACTTCCTCTAAGTTACGCATGTATAAATGAATGTCGGGCTTAAAATTGTCTAAATCCAAAATAGGGTAACCAACTAATTGTTCGGGTCCATGGTAAGTTATATCTCCTCCTCTATTGGTTTTAACAAAAGTGGCATCAATTTTTTTAAGTACATCTTGGTTCGCAAGCATATTAGTTTCGTCTCCGCTTTTCCCTAAAGTGTATACATGAGGATGCTCTACAAAAAGTAAGTGGTTCTTAGTTATTTGAGGAGAATGATTACTTTCGCCTCTTTCTATTTTTCTATTGTTAGACTTAATGCTTACATTTTGTGCTAATAATTCTTCTTGATAATCCCACGTTTTTTGATAGTCTTGATTTTTCCCTAAGTCTTGAAAGTATACTTTTTTATGTTGATTGGACATGGATTGTTAATCTTCAAGTTCTACTTTAAAGCTTCCTTTTTTAGGGTCTTCGTTTATTTCTTTTCCTGAAATTTCTACGGTCATAGTTTTACCGTCTAGGCTATATGTTGCATTTTCAAAAGTGCTTGATTTTATTTTTTTAGGGAAGCTGTATTCTAGTTTATAAGTAAACATACTCATCATATCATTCCCAAACATAGATGATTCATCGCTAGACTCTTCATCTAAAAATAGAGTATTGTTGCTTCCTATTTTTTCGAATACTTTTCCATTATAGGTAAACATACCTGCTCGTAAGTTTTCTATTATTTTTAAGCCATTAGCACTCTCGGGGTCTTCTTCTTTGAATTCAATAACTGCAGCTTCTAATTCCTCTAAATATTTATTAAATGCTTTAATGTTTTTTTCTTGAATATTCATACCCATTACCCCTTCATTATCATCAATCTTCATTTTTACTTTTACTTTGTCCATAGCTTTTAAGAATTTTTTCTCGGCAGCAGTTAAGGGTTCTTTTTTGTTGAATCCATCAAAATCTTCTAATTCATCAAAACTAATAATAGTATCTATTGGGAATTCACCTAAAGCACGTAAGGAATCTTTTTTACCGTCAGGATAAGCGAAATCCATTACTCCTGTAAAATCAAATTCTGTGGTGTAATCAATACTTCCGTTTTCCGAAATGTTTACACGTTCTGTTAATTGGCACGAGGTGATAAGAACTAAACCTAGTAATAGTATTATTGCTTTTTTCATAGTTAATTAAGTTTATACAAAGTTACAAATATCTTGTTAATTTACTTTTACTAGTTCCATTAAAATAGCACATAACATAGCTCCGTAAGTACCTACGGCATATCCTAATACGGCTAGTAAAACACCTACGGCTGCTAAACTTGGGCTAAATGCTGATGCCACCACAGGAGCCGATGCTGCGCCTCCTATATTGGCTTTACTCCCAACTGCTACAAAAAAGAAAGGTGCTTTTATTATTTTTGCAACTAATAATAATATGAGCACATGAATGGTCATCCATACCAAACCTATAAGAATTAGCCATGGATTTTCTACTATTTGTTTTAAATCCATCTTCATACCTATGGTAGCTACTAAAATATAAATAAAAACACTTCCTATTTTTGATGCACCTACGCCTTCATATTTCCGTAATTTGGTGTTAGATAATAAAATACCTAGGGCTGTAATAATGGCTACCATCCAAAAAAATTGAGAAGATAAAGAACTTAAAGATGAATCTTTATCGCTAAAAATTTTAAATGTACCTAAGTAATTGGCCATTCCTTCTGCTGCTAAATGAGCAAATGCAACTGATCCAAAACAGATTCCAGCTAATACCATATAGTCTTTTAAGCTAGGAATTCTAGCTATACTAGCTGAATAATTTTCTACTCTTTTTTGTAATTCCTCTACACTACTATTATCTGCTTTTAACCATCTATTTATACTATCTCTTCTACCAATCATAAATAAAAGAATAGCCATCCAAATATTAGCCACTACTATATCTACCAATACCATACCTCCATATTTTTTAGGGTTGTATTCAAAAACTTCTAGCATAGCTGTTTGGTTAGCTCCTCCTCCAATCCAACTACCTGCTATGGTTGCCATACCTCTCCAAACAGCATCGGGGCCGGCTCCAGCAACTGCCTCTGGATGTATGTAAGAAAACAATAAAATGGCTATTGGACCACCAATAACTACCCCAATGGTTCCTGCAAAAAACATGGCTATAGGTTTCCAACCTAGCTTTACTAATGCTTTTAAGTCTATTCCTAAAGTAAGTAATAGCAATGCACCTGGTAGCATATAGTTTTTTGCCATAGTATAAAGGTTAGACTCCTCACTAGAAATAATATTTAATGATGTTAATATAGCTGGTAATAAATATGCCATTAATAAGGCTGGAAAAACAACATAAAATTTACGCCAACTCTTTAAAGATGAAGTATAAAAGACAAAGGCTAACGCAGCCATTAACAAACCAAATACATATATATCATTAGTAAATAGTGGTTGATCTCCTTGTATAAAACCATTAAGAAAAGAAGTTATTCGTCTCATAAGCTGAATAATAATTATATTTGGCAAACAATATACAAATTATGATACGTTTTACATTTTTTATAGCATTCAACTTTTTATTCACCATTAGTTTATTCGCACAACAAGGTGGCGGAATGTGGATTCCAAACGAGCTTAACGAAAAGGAAATGAAACAAATGGGTATGGAAATTTCTGCTAAAGATATTTTTAACCCTAATGCTCCCAGCATAAAAGACGCTGTAGCTCATTTTAATCGTGGTTGCACTTCTGAGGTTATTTCACCTAAAGGTTTATTATTAACCAATCATCATTGTGGTTTTAGTCAAATCCAATCACACTCTAGCCTAGAAAATGACTACATAAAAGATGGTTTTTGGGCTATGAAAGAAGAAGAAGAACTACCAAATAAAGATTTAACAGCCACTTTTATTGTAGATATACAAGATGTTACCGAAAAAATTCTACAAGGTACAGAAGGCGAATTAGACGAAAGTAAACGTCAAGACATTATAAAATCTAACATAGACATTATAAGTCATAATATAGTAAAAGAAAGCTATCAAGATGTATTTATAAAACCCTTTTACAAAGGAAACAAATACTATTTGTTTGTTACCGAAACCTTTAAGGATGTTCGTTTAGTAGGTGCTCCACCTAGTAGCATTGGTAATTTTGGAAAAGACACCGATAACTGGATGTGGCCAAGACATACTGGCGATTTTTCATTATTTAGAATCTATGCTAATGAAGACAATAAACCCGCAGAATATTCTCCTAAGAACAAACCTTACCAACCTAAACACTTTTTTCCAGTCTCCATTAAAGGAATAGATGAAGGCGACTTTACTTTTGTATTTGGATTCCCTGGTAGTACCGACGAGTATTTACCTTCTATTGCATTAGAACAAATTATAAACGATATAAACCCCGCACGAATTGGCGTAAGAGATGTTGCTCTAAAAATTCTTGATAAGAAAATGAGAACTGATGACGCTACTAGAATTAAATATGCTTCAAAATTTGCTAGAATATCTAACTATTGGAAAAAATGGAAAGGTGAAAGTCAAGGGCTAATAAAAAGTAATGCCGTAAAAAAAAGACAAGAATTAGAAACAAACTTTAATAAAAAAATTAAAGAAAATCCTGAATGGCAAAATGAATATGGTAATTTAATTGAAGATTTTAACCTATTATACAAAGAAAGAATTGCTGTAGAAAAAGCAAGCACTTATTTTGACGAAGCTATTTATAGAAACTCAGAAACTTTTAGAATTGCTTTACTATTAAACAATTATTTGTCAATGGAAACTGACGAAGAACGTGAAAATTATTCAAAAAAAATTATACCTTATTTAACTAATCTTTATAAAGATTATGACGCAAATTTAGATCAAGAAGTATCTTTAGCCTTGATTGATTTATACCAAAAAAAGATGCCTAAAGAATTTATTCCAACCATTAAGCTTAACAAAAAATCATTCGATAACTCAATTGTAACAGGTAAAAAATTAGTAGACAATAACAACCTTACCCAACAAGTAGAACAAGTATTCTCTAGTCCAGATTTTATAAATCAACTCAAAAAAGACCCAATCGTTACACAAATTACTAGTATAAAAGAAAAATACGAGACCAATGTGGCTACCAAAGAAAAACTATTAACACAAGAGATAAATGCACTACAACGTAAATATATGAAAGCCCAATTAGAGGTCTTTAACGATAAAAAAAATATTCCCAGACGCTAACTCAACACTACGTGTAACATATGGTAAAGTAGACGGATACCAACCCGAAGGAAAACCACGCTACAATTACAAAACCTATTTAGACGGAGTTATGGAGAAATACAAACCTGGTGATTATGAATTTGATGTTCCAAAAAAATTAATTGAACTACATAAAAACAAAGACTATGGTATGTATGGAGAAAACGATAAAATGCCAATTAATTTTATAGCCTCCAATCACACTACTGGCGGAAACTCTGGAAGCCCTGCACTAGACAAAAACGGAAACCTTATAGGTCTCAATTTTGATCGAGTATGGGAAGGTACCATGAGTGACTTAAACTATGACCCCGCTATTTGTAGAAATATTATGGTTGATATACGTTATATACTATTTATAATACACAAATACGCTGGTGCAAATCATCTTATTAACGAAATGCTAATTCTAAAATAATAAAAATGGAAGTAAAAGATTGCAATGGAAACCTACTACAAGATGGTGATACTGTAAAAGTTATTAAAGACTTAAAAGTAAAAGGAACTTCTAGCACAATAAAAAGAGGAACTGTCGTAAAAAATATAAGACTAACCAATAGCGAATCAGAGATTGATTGCCGTGTTAATAAAATAGGCATGGTACTACGTACAGAATTTGTACAAAAAATGTAGCGAATTTTGAGTGAACTCAAAAAATTACTCAAAAAAAATCTAGTTCCAATGGTTCATTACTAGCATCATCTACAGTATAATTACCAATATGAGTTCGGCGTAGACTTTTTAAATAAGCTCCTGTTTTTAGGGCTTTTCCAAAATCATAAGCCAAAGAACGAATATAAGTTCCTTTACTACAATGTACCTTAAAATCAACAAAAGGTAGTTGTATGTTCGTAATTTCAAAACTAAAAATGGTTACTTGACGAGCCTTGGTTTCTACCTCAACACCTGATCTTGCTAAATCATACATTCGTTTACCATCTACCTTAATTGCTGAATGTATAGGCGGATGCTGTTCTATATTACCCAAAAACTGTTGAGTAGCAGCATAAATCATTTCGTTTGTTATATGTTGAATGGGATAGGCTTTATCTTCGCTAGATTCTGTATCGTAAGTTGGGGTTGTTGCTCCTAGTTTAAATGTACCCGTATATACTTTGTGTTGAGCTTGTAATTCATTTATTTTTTTGGTGAACTTACCTGTACAAATAAGTAATAGTCCTGTTGCTTTAGGATCTAATGTTCCTGCATGTCCTACTTTAATTTTTTTTATTTGATGTCTTTTTTTTATATTCCACCTAATTTTGTTAACCACGTCAAAAGAAGTCCAATCAAGTGGTTTATCAATCAAAAATAAATGTCCATTTTGTAAGTCTTCTAATAACATTTGTTATTTTTATATTGGGTTGATTGATAAAATTAGAATTATTTATTGTGGTCTTTTTTGTGCTTTTTATTGTTATAATCAATTAAACCATTTTGTAATATGAAACCTACTAAAGCTATAGCAACATAGGTTTTAAAGTTTTCGTCTGCTCTAAAAAAATAGGCAGCTACAAATAAAACGGATACAAAAATTAAGGCATTTAATATTAATGTATATTTCATGAATTGATTTTAAGGCTAATAAATTATTGTACAAACGTAAAGTATACAAAAAGCACAACACCAACCACTATGCGATACCAACCCCAAAATTTAAAACCATACTTAGTTAGTACCGCAATAAAAGTTTTAACGGCTATTAAGGCTACTATAAAGGCTACTATGTTACCTATAACAAAAAGCATAATATGTTGTTGATCTTGTATAATCATTTCAAAACCTTTCATTTCATTTATTGTTCCTTTACCCCAAGTTTTTACAAAAACAGAATATACGGTAACCGCCAACATAGTGGGAACAGCTAAAAAGAATGAGAACTCAGCGGCTGCTTTACGGCTTAAACCTTGCGTCATACCACCAATAATTGAAGCTGCCGATCGGCTTGTACCAGGCATCATGGCTAAACATTGCCAAAAGCCAATAATTACTCCCTTTTTTAAGGTAATTTGTTTTTCGTCTACTATTGTTGGATTTTTAAACCATTTATCTACAAACAGTAATACTATACCTCCTAACACTAATACCGAAGAAATAGCTACTTGATTACCTAAAACGGCTTCTATTTTTTCATCTAATAAATATCCTAAACCCAAAGCTGGAAGTACTGAAGCTGCTAGTTTAATGTAAAAATTAAAGTTAGAGAAATCAAAAAACTTTTTCCAGTATAATACTACAATAGAAAGTATTGCACCAAATTGTATGGAAACTTGAAACATCTTTAAAAATTCACTCTCAGGTAAACCTAAAAGGCTGGCTGCAAACCCCATATGTGCAGTAGAAGAAATAGGCAAATACTCTGTTAAGCCTTCTATAATAGCTATAAGTACCGCTTCAAAGGTATTCATTAGGGTTTCTTTTTCTTAGGGTTATGCATAATGGCATATATTTCTATTACAAAACCTAAAATCACTAAAAATGGAGCTAATCTTATTCTTCTCCAAGAAAAAATGTCAGCATTCCAATAGGTTATGTCATAAGTACCATCGGGTTTAGTATTTGCATCGGCACCTGCCATTAAAAAGAATCCTAAAAAAATAATTAACAATCCTAAAAGCATAAATAAGTAATTACTTTTTTCAAAAATAAATACAGGTTGAATAGAATTATTTTGTTTTTGTTTGCTCATTTTCTTAGTATAATTGATCGGTTCTTAAACGTAAGTAACGCCATGTTGAAAATGCTGTACTTACTACGGCTATAAATATACCAATAACAAAAAGTGCTCCTATTAAGGTATAGAATTTGTCATCCCACCAATGTAAACTTACTTTAGCGGAAAAGTAATACCACATAACACCTAGAATAATGGTGGCTACTAATGCGCCTAAAAATCCTAAGAGTGCACTTTGTATTAAAAAGGGTTTTATGATAAATCGTCTTCTAGCCCCTACGAGTTGCATGGTTTTTATACTGAATCTTTTGGCATAAATTCTTAGTCTTATAGAGTTATTAATTAATATCATGGCTACTATTAAAAATATAATAGCGGCAATCATTAACCAAAAAGAAATTTTATCTATGTTATTGTATACGCTTACCATTAATTCGTCGTCATTTACTACCTCATCTACAATTGGGTTAGCCGCAATAATTTCTTTAATACTATCGACTTTACTGGATGATGAAATATATTCAGGACGTAAGGTAATAAGTACTGAAGCTGGATAAATATTGGCTTCAAAAATAGCA
>JASJYW010000027.1:68775739-68892393 GCA_030386875.1 Morinoia aosen
AGTCCTAAAATTATAAAAAATGGCAACAGTAAATACCTACTTAACTTTTAATGGCAATTGCGAAGAAGCATTTAATTTCTACAAATCAGTATTTGGTAGTGATTTTGAATACCTAGTAAGGTTCGAAGAAATGCCACCAATGGAAGGCGTACCAACCTTATCAGATGACGATAAAAATAAAATCATGCATATTTCTTTACCAATAGGAAGCACCGTTTTAATGGGGAGTGATACTGGCGGTGGTTTTGGCGAAAACTTTAAAGCAGGTAACAATTTTTCAATTTCAATTAATACAGATTCAAAAGAAGAAGCCGATGCGTTATTTGCAAAACTTTCAATAAATGGTGAAGTAACCATGTCAATGGAAAAAACATTCTGGAATGCTTATTTTGGAATGCTTGTAGACCAATTTGGAATTCAGTGGATGATTAATTTTGACGAAGAGTCTAATTAATATTCAATGAAAGTAGAGCCCAGTTCGGTAAACGAATATATAGCTAAGTTGCCTGAAGAAAGAAAACGGGTCATAGAGAAAATTCAACAAGCTATTCAAGAAAATATACCCAAAGGATTTACCGAAACCATCTCTTACGGAATGATTGGCTATGTAGTACCGCACAAAATTTTCCCTAGCGGTTATCATTGTAATCCTAAACTTCCATTGCCATTTATAAATATAGCTTCACAAAAAAACTTTGTGGCTCTATATCACATGGGGTTATATGCCGACGAAAAAATGTATAATTGGTTCGTAAATGAATACCCAAAACATGCTAAATATAAATTAGACATGGGAAAAAGCTGTATTCGATTTAAAAAAATGGACGACATTCCTTATCAATTAATAGGCGAGTTAGTTAGTAAAATAACTGTTGACGAATGGATAAATATTTACCAAAAAAAATACAATAAAAAATAGGCTTATTTTATACACTCCTATTAAGTAACATTACTTAACAAAAATCAAACACAAATGTCTATTTTTGCATTTTCTAAATTCACTTAAGAAACTCAATAATGCAATTAACAGAACAAGAAATTATTCGTAGAGAAAAACTACAACAACTAATAAATTTAGGTATAGAACCTTATCCTGCACAAGAATTTAAGGTAACACACACCACTCAAAAAATAATTGAAAATTATAAAGAAAAAGAACCTGTTAAAATAGCTGGAAGACTAATGAGTACTCGCGTTATGGGTAAAGCTTCTTTTGCTGAATTACAAGATAGTCAGGGTAGAATACAATTATATATTTCTAGAGATTCAATATCTAACAATGAAGAAGCAGTAGAATACAATACTATTTTTAAAAAATTATTAGACATTGGTGACTTTATAGGAATAGAAGGTTATCAATTTAAAACCAAGGTAGGAGAAATATCAATACACGTAACAAAGCTAACACTACTATCCAAAACACTTCGTCCATTACCTATTGTAAAAACTGATGACGAAGGCAACGTACACGACGCATTTAACGATCATGAACTACGTTATAGAATGCGATATGTAGATTTAGTAGTAAATCCGCAAGTAAAAACAATATTCGAAAAACGAACCAAACTTTTTACAGCCATGCGTAATTTCTTTAATAACGCAGGATATGCTGAGGTAGAAACACCTATTTTACAAGCCATTCCAGGAGGAGCCGCAGCACGTCCATTTGTAACACATCATAACGCACTAGACATTCCCTTGTATCTAAGAATTGCTAATGAATTATATCTTAAAAGATTAATTGTAGGTGGATTCGATGGCGTATATGAATTCTCTAAAAACTTTAGAAATGAAGGAATGGATAGAACTCATAACCCAGAGTTTACCGCTATGGAAATTTATGTAGCCTATAAAGATTACAATTGGATGATGGATTTTACCGAGCAACTATTAGAACATTGTGCAATTGCTGTAAACGGAACCACAGAATCTTTATTTGGAGAACACAAAATTAATTGGAAAGCACCTTATCCAAGAGTTTCTATGACAGAAGCAATCAAAAAATATACAGATTTTGACATTACCGGAAAATCCGAAGGCGAATTAAGAACATTCGCACAATCAATAGGAATAGAAGTTAATGAAACCATGGGCAAAGGAAAGTTAATAGATGAAATTTTTGGCGAAAAATGCGAAGGAAAATTCATTCAGCCTACCTTTATTACCGACTATCCAATAGAAATGTCGCCTTTAACTAAAAAACATAGAAGCCAAGAGGGATTAACTGAACGTTTTGAACTTATGGTTTGCGGAAAAGAAATAGCCAATGCTTATTCTGAGCTAAACGACCCCATAGATCAACGAGAGCGTTTTGAAGAACAATTAAAACTATCACAAAAAGGCGATGATGAAGCCATGTTCATAGACCACGATTTTTTACGTGCTTTAGAATATGGAATGCCACCAACCGCTGGTTTAGGTATAGGAATGGACAGATTAATTATGTTTTTAACCAATAATCCATCCATTCAAGAGGTATTATTCTTCCCGCAAATGAAACCAGAGCGTAAAGCAATCGCTTTATCAGACGATGCTAAAATGGTGCTTTCACTACTAAAAGAAAAAATGTTGTTAGAAAGTTTAAAAGAACAAAACACTTTAAGTAATAAAAAATGGGACAAAGCCATTAAAGAACTCACTAAAAATAAACTCGTTAAAGTTGAAAAAAATAATGAAGGACTTTTTGTAGAAGCTTTATAAAAATAGATGAGAATAGAGTCAAATCAAATCAAAAAATTAAATCTAGCAAGTGAAAATGATAGAGTAACCAACGGAATTATTGACTTTTTTTATTCCCTTTTGTTAGCCTCTCTAGTAACATCTATTGTAAGTCTATTGATTAGCAATTATATTGTACTTACGGTAATTTTTATTCTTACAAGGGTTTTATATTATACTATTTCTGAATACTTTTTTAAAGTAACATTAGGTAAATTACACACAAAAACAATGGTTGTTAGTCGAGAATCTAAAAACCTAGTTTTTAAGCAAATTTTTAAAAGAAATGTTATTAGACTATTTACAGCTCTTGCTTCAGTGCTAGAAGATGTGCCTACTGCTTATCATGATTCATTATCAAACACTTATGTTATTAAATCTGAGAGTATAAAGCAAATACCTATGGGACGATTTGTAACTGCAATTATTTTGTTTTTAGTAGGGTTAATACGTTTTATTTATATGATTCAAAAAGGTTTTGATGTAATAGGCTTTCTTATACTAATTGGTGGAATAGGCTTGTTTTATTATAGATTAATAAAAAAAGATTAATGCTATTTTCGGAAAAAGAACAATTTTAAAGACTGTTACAATTTCGTTAAAAACCGATTAATCAACTTCACTTTTAGTTAAAATTCTTTTCATAATAAATACTTTGGCTATATTTATTCCATAAATAAATAAAATGCTAAAAAAAACTAATCCCAACGCTTTTTCTTCTAGTAGGTGTACTTGTTGTAGCTCAAAACAAAACATTAACCTTGTCCGACGCAGTTTTACAACAATATCGTCAATTTAAACCTGATCAAATTAATGATTTTCAATGGCTGTCAAACACCAATAAATATACTTATTTTAGTAATGATTATAGTCAAATACTCATGGCTAATGCTCAAAACAATACAGGCAAAGAAATATTAAATTTGACTGATGTAAATGCTAAACTTAACACAAACCTTAGGCACTTATATGGTACAATATTCATAGACGAAAGTACTGCTTTTGTAAAAAGTGACAACCAATATTATACATACAATGTAGCAACCAATCAAGTTAAAAAACAATTTGAAACACCCAAATTAGCCGAAGAAATTACTTTTGATGATGCTTATACAAATCTAGCGTTTACATTAGAGAATAATTTATATTTACTAAAATCGAACCAAGAAACAATACCCATAACAGAGGAAAATAATAAAGCCATAGTATCGGGTAAAGCCATAGCTCGTAGTGAGTTTGGAATTTCGGGTGGAATTTTTGGTCGCCCCAATCCAATTATTTAGCATTCTATCAAAAAGATGAAAGCCAAGTTGCCGATTATCCTTTATTAAACATAGATACCACTCCAGGAGAGCTAACCAGTATAAAATACCCAATGGCAGGTCAGTTGAGCGAAAAACCTAAAGTAGGCATATACAATATAAAAACAAACACAACCATTTATATAACACCAAGTAGAAATGCTCATGATTATTTAACCAACGTGTCTTTTACACCAGACGAAAAATACATACTCATAGCAGAGGTTAATCGTGAACAAAACAGCATGCATTTAAATTTGTATGAGACTAATTCAGGTAAATTTGTCAACACTTTAATTAAAGAAGAAAATACCAAATGGGTAGAACCCGAACATCCAGCTTATTTTCCTTCTAAAAAATCGAATAACTTTATTTGGATTAGTGAACGAGACGAGTTCAACAATTTATATTATTATGATTTAAAAGGTAAACTCATCAAACAATTAACGCATAATAAGTTTATTATCAATAACATAATTGCAAGTAGTGGAGACGAAATTTATTTTACAGCAACAGGAGAAAATCCTACCAATTTATTAGCCTATAAAGTAGACTTAAAAGGGAATCAAACCTTAATTACCAAAGATCAAGGTGTTCATCAAGTAAAAGTAAATCATAACGGAAAATGGATTTTTGACGAATACAGTAATCACAACACACCATCTAAATCACTCTTATACAATGGTTCAACATTAAAAAGTATAACATTATTATCTAGCGAGAATAAACTAAAAGATTACACCATAGGAACAGCCGAAATAAAAACCATAAAAGCCGCCGACGGTAAAACAGATTTATACACAAGACTTATAAAGCCGAGTAATTTTAATCTCAATAAAAAATACCCAGTATTAGTTTATGTATATGGCGGTCCGCACGCACAACTCATTACCAACTCTTACTTAGATGGTGCAAGCCTTTGGATGTACTGGATGGCAGAACAAGGTTATTTAGTATTTACAGTTGATGGACGAGGTTCAGGCAATCGAGGATTTGAATTTGAAAGCGTAATTCATAGAAACTTAGGTAAGCATGAAATTGAAGATCAAATAAAGGGTGTAGAATACCTAAAATCTTTACCTTATGTAGACGCTAATAGATTAGCGGTACATGGTTGGAGTTTTGGTGGATTTATGACAACCTCTTTAATGCTAAAAACCCCAGATGTATTCAAGGTAGGGGTAGCAGGAGGACCTGTAACCGATTGGAAGTATTACGAAGCAATGTATGGTGAACGATATATGGATACCCCACAAGAAAATCCAACAGGCTATGCAGAATCTAGCCTATTAGACAAAGTTAACAATTTAAAAGGAAAACTATTATTAATTCATGGAACGGTAGATGACGTGGTAGTAATGCAGCATAACTTAATGCTGGTTAAAAAATTTATAGAAGCCGAAAAACAGGTAGACTTCTTTCCATACCCTATGTATAAACATAACGTACGTGGAAAAGACAGAGTGCATTTAATGACCAAAGTTTTAAACTACGTAATAGATAATAATCAATAACAATCTAACAATTTATTGTATTTTTGACCACTATGGCAATTGTATTAAAAGGCGAAAACTTAATAAAAGATTACGGTAAAAAACACGTCGTAAAAAACGTTTCTATACAAGTAGAACAAGGTGAAATTATAGGTTTGTTAGGTCCTAATGGAGCCGGTAAAACCACCACATTCTATATGATTGTAGGCTTAGTAAAAGCCACGCAAGGAAAAGTAACACTTGGTAACGAAGAAATTACAAGTAATGCCATGTACAAACGGGCACAAAAAGGAATTGGTTATTTAGCACAAGAGGCATCAGTATTTAGAAAACTTTCGGTAGAAGATAACATAAAATCAGTACTACAATTTACCAAACTCAGTAGAAAAGAGCAACAAATAAAAACCGATGCTTTAATAGAAGAATTTAGCCTAGGACATGTACGTAAAAATCGAGGTGATTTATTGTCGGGAGGTGAGAGGCGAAGAACCGAAATTGCCCGTTGCTTAGCTACCGAACCAAAATTCATTTTATTAGACGAACCCTTTGCAGGGGTTGATCCTATTGCGGTTGAAGATATTCAAAAAATTGTACGTTCCTTAAAAAATAAAAATATAGGCATTCTAATTACCGATCATAACGTATCGCAAACATTAGCAATAACCGATAAAACCTATATTATGTTTGAGGGTAAAATCTTAAAAGAAGGTACACCCGAAGAATTAGCCAACGACCCTATTGTTAGAAAAGTCTACCTAGGTGAAAACTTCACCTACCAAAGTATAGCAGCAGAATAATTAAAAAAATCCCGTAGCAAAGCCACAGGATTTTAAATATTTTATAATTGATTGATTTATAAATTCTCAATAATCATAGCTGAAGCTCCACCGCCACCATTACAAATTCCAATAGCACCATATTTACCTTGGTTTTGTTTAAGTACATTAATTAAGGTTACTAAAATTCTAGACCCTGAATTCCCTAATGGGTGACCTAATGAAACAGCTCCACCATTTACATTTACTTTATCAGGATTTAAACCTAATAATTTAATATTAGCTAAACCAACTACCGAAAAAGCCTCATTTAATTCAAAAAAGTCAATATCGCTCATTTGTAAATTAGCTTTAGCAGCAGCAATAGGTAATGCTTTGGCGGGTGCGGTTGTAAAATTTTCTGGTTCGTGAGCAGCATCAGCATAAGCAACAATACGAGCCAATGGTTTTAAACCTAATTCGTCAGCTTTTTCTTTACTCATTAAAACTAAGGCAGACGCTCCATCGTTTAAAGTAGAAGCGTTAGCTGCGGTTACTGAACCGTCCTTTTTAAAGACAGGTCTTAATTGTGGAATTTTCTCTAATACTACATTTTTATATTCTTCATCTTCATTAAATAAAATAGGATCGCCTTTGCGTTGTGGAATTTCTACAGGAACAATCTCGTCTTTAAATTTACCGTTTTTCCATGCATTGGTAGAACGGGTATATGATTCAATAGCAAAAGCATCTTGTTCTTCACGGCTAAAATTATGTTCGGTAGCACAAAGTTCGGCACAGTTGCCCATAACTTCGTGGTTGTAGGCATCGGTTAGCCCGTCCAACACTAAACCATCCATCAAGTTAGTATGTCCAAATTTATTTCCAGTTCGAGCTGTAGTAGCATAAAATGGAGTTGCCGACATGTTTTCCATACCACCTGCAACAACAACGTCTGCATCGCCAGATTTTATAGTTTGTGTAGCTAAGATAACAGCTTTTGTACCCGAAGCACAAACCTTGTTAATTGTTGTACAAGGAACAGAATTGGGAATGCCCGCAAAAATAGCTGCCTGACGAGCGGGTGCTTGTCCTAAGCCAGCTTGTAATACATTACCCATAAACACTTCTTGCACCTCATTGGCTGATAGGTTTATTTTTTCTAAAGCACCTTTAATGGCTATTGCACCTAGTTTGGGTGCTGCAATTCCTGATAATGAGCCTAAAAAACTACCCATTGGCGTACGAACTGCTGATACTATTACTACTTCTTTCATTTGTTTAAATTATTTTTTGAGATTGCTAATTTACATATTTTATAGGGGATTTAAAAGCTTGAAAAAGTCAATTTAAAAATATTCTCCTTATTGTTTTTTAGCACTATCTACATCATTTTCACCATTCTCTTTAGGATTGTCTTTTTTAATAGATTCCTTAGTAATTTCTTCTGTAGGAATTGTTTCTTTCTTTTTTTCTTCAGATTCACCTTTTAAATAGTTAGGCAATTGCATTCCAGCCATATTAAACATATCTTCTAATGGTGGAACTGCTTTGTATATTCCTGATAGAAAGTTAGCGGTTGAAGTTTTGCCATCGTTATTGTTTCCATTGCCATCCCAAACAGTAATTTTATCGATTTTAATATTTTTAATGGCTTCGGCTTGTGTTTTAACTAGTTCGGGTAATTTATCGGCAATTAATAATAACATTGCGTTTTTAGAATCGTTTCCTGCTGCTTTTACAATACGGTCTAGTCCTTCGGCTTGTTTAGTTAATATTTCATATAAACCTTGTGCTTCGGCTTGTTTTTTTAGTAAAATAGCATCGGCTTCACCACGTGCAGTTTCTCTAATTTTTTCTGCATCTGCCATTGCATCAATTACAATTTTACTTTTATCGATTTCTGCGGGTACTACAACGTTTGCATATTGTGTAGCTTTGTCACGTTCGGCACGTTGTTGTTCAGCTTTTCGTTCGGCAGCATAAGCTTCTTCTAATGCTTTTGCTGATTGTACTTTCTCTGCAGCTATGGCTAATTTTTCGGCTTCTGCTTCACGTTGACGTCTAGTGGCATTAGATTCGGCTATTTCAATTTTAGCTATGTTTTCACCTTCTACGGCTTTTGCATTGGCGGCAGCTACTTTAATTCTTTCGTTTTGGTAGGCATTGGCTTCTCCAATTTTAGCTTCAGCTATTGCAGCTGCTACTTGTGATCTTTCATTTTGTTCGGCCATGGCTTCACCAATTTTGGCTTGTGCGTGTAAACTCGAAACTCTTGTGCGTTGGTCTTGTTCAGCATCGGCTTCACCTACTGAACCATCTCTATTTTTTTCGGCTACAGAAACTTTGGCGGCATTAATGGCATGTGCTGCGGCTTCTTTACCTAGAGCAGCTATATATCCTGATTCGTCTTGAATGTCAGTAATATTTACGTTGATTAATTTTAAACCAACTTTTTTTAATTCTGCTTCTAAATTATCGGTTATATTTTGTAGGAATTTATCTCTATCGGAATTGATTTCTTCAATGTCCATAGATGCGACTACTAAACGTAATTGCCCAAAAATAATTTCTTGTGCCAAGTCTTGAATTTCTTGTAATTGTAAACCCAATAAACGTTCTGCGGCATTTTGCATAACAATTGGATCGGTTGAAACACCAATGGTAAAACGTGAGGGTACATTTACACGAATATTTTGTTTACTTAAGGCATTGGTTAGGTTTACTTCTATTGAAATGGGGGTTAGGTCTAAAAATTCATAGTCTTGAATTACAGGCCAAATAAATGCGGCTCCACCGTGTATACACTTGGCGGATTGTCCTTTTCCAGTTTTTCCATAGACTACTAAAATTCTGTCGGACGGACATCTTTTGTAACGTTTAATTAAAGAGAAAAAGATAATTACAATGAATAAAATTGCAATGATTACGGCTATTACTCCTGCAAAAGAGGCAAGGTCAATGTTAGCTTGTAAAAATAAAGTTGATAGAGTCGTCATAAGTATTATATAAAGTTATATAGGTTTTACAATTAAAATTCCGTTTTCGGTTACTGATTCAACTTGAATAACAGTACCTTGTTTTAGGTTTTTATCAGTCTCGGTAAGTGCATCCATTTCACGTAAAGCACCTTGTACTTTTACTTGCACTTTCCCCATTCGGGAACGGTTTTTTCCAATTTCTAAATAGACTTCGCCAATAGCATTTTTTGCGTTTTTATAATTTAGTGTTCCACTTTGTGTCATTTTACTAATGTAATAAAAAAGGGCTGCCATAATAAACATCATTAATAAGCCACAAAAGGTTGATATTAGTACGGTTGGTAATGTTTGTACTCCTTCATTAATACAAGCTATTCCTACCCAGCCAAATATTGTAAAAAAGGCAATCATGTTTTTGAAAGTAAAAAACTGAAAACCGATTCCAGTATCGCTATCTATTTGACCATCTACATCAGCGTCTGCGTCAGTATCTCCACCTATAAAGGTAAAAATTAGAATGATAAAAAATATAATTGTTGAAATGAGTGCAATTCCCCAATAAATTTGTTCAGTAAAGGAGAGTATTAGAAACCAATCTTTCATGAAAGAAGCATTTATTATTTAGTGCTAAAAGTACAAAATTAAAAGTGAATACCATCAATCTTTCTGTAATACATTGTAATCTATTTTACTAATTTTTAAAAAGCTATAATTAAAGTTTTTTTACCCTAGGCTATTATTTATATTTGTTGAATTAAATCAAAAAAATAATGGTTAAAAAAATAACTCTTACGTTTATTCTGTTGGCATCAGTATTTACAATAGCACAACAAAAACAGCCCAAATTAATTGTTGGAATTGTTGTAGATCAAATGCGTGATGAATATTTAGATAGATTTTACAATGATTTTGGTAATGATGGATTTAAACGTTTGATAAACCAAGGTTTTAGGTTTAAAAATATGCAGTATAATTATATGCCAACTTACACAGCTCCAGGTCATGCATCAGTATTTACAGGAGCTACACCTGCATATCATGGTATTGTAGGGAATGAATATTACAATAGGCAAACTCATAAAGACATGTATTGTACAGACGATGCTACGGTTTCATTATTGGGTAATGGTAAAGAAGAAGAAGGTAAAATGTCTCCATTTAATTTAAAATCAACCACTATAACAGACGAACTTAAACTAGCTACTAATTTTAAAGGAAAAGTAATTGGAATGAGCATTAAAGACCGAGGTTCAATTTTGCCCGCAGGTCATTTTGCTGATTGGGCTTTTTGGTTGTCAGACAAAGCTAATTTTATCTCTAGTACTTTTTATGGAAAAGAACTCCCTAAATGGGTAAATAATTTTAATGAACAACAACACTACATGCCACACATTAAAAAAGGATGGCATTTACTTAAAGATAAGTCTGCTTATAATGAATCATTACCCGACAAAAATCCTTACGAAGGCAAATTAAATTATAGCATGGAGGCTGTTTTTCCTTATGACTTACAAAGTGAATACGAAAAAAATGGCCCTAAATTTATTAAAGCAACTCCTTTTGGGAATGACTTATTACTAGACTTTGCCAAAGCTGCCATTGAAAATGAATCGTTAGGTGAAGACAATATAACTGATTTTTTAACAATTAGCTTTTCATCTACCGACTACATTGGTCACGCTATGGGGCCACGTTCTATGGAGGTTCAAGATACTTACTTAAGATTAGATGAAAATATTGCTGATCTATTACAATTTTTAGATCAAAAAGTAGGGAAAGGTAATTACACTATATTTTTAACTGCAGACCACGCTTGTGGCGAAAATCCTAACTTTTTAAATGACCACAAATACCATGTAGACAATTTAAGCTCTAAAACCATAAAAAAAGAGTTAGAAGCGTTTAGTAATCAAACGTATCAAGTTAATTTAATTGAAGATTATAGTAATCAAAATATATTCTTTAATGAAAAATTAATAGCTGAAAAACAATTAAAATTAGAGGATGTTTTAAAAGAATTTCAGACTTTTTTACAACAAAAACCAGAAGTTAAAAGAGCATTTACTGAGAAAGAAATTTTAGCAGGATCGGGCAATTTTTATATGAATTTAATAGCCAATGGTTATGACCCTAAGCTAAACGGACAAATGATTATTTTATATGAACCTGCTTATATGGAATATGGCGAAGTTGGTACTACTCATGGAACACCTTATGGGTATGACACTCACGTACCAGGTCTGTTTTATGGTTATGGAATACCTAAAGGCGTAAGCTATAAAAGACACTTTATTACAGAAATTGCACCAACCATGTCAAGCTTATTACATATAACACTTCCTAATGCATCACAAAATATAATGTTGTTAGAAATTTTAGGAAATCAATAAAATTTATGATTAAAATCTTCATTCTTTTAGCAATAGTTTTATTGGTAGAATTCTATGCTTATCAAGCCATTAAAACCGCATTCGATTCTAAATGGTTATTGCGAATATACATAATCATCTCAGTATTAGTTATCCTATTTGTAAGTTACTCAATATCTCAATTTGATAGGAGCGTAGGTCAAAACAAACAATCATTAATTACCATAGGCGTATTACTATTAGTGCTAGTCCCTAAAATAGTAATTGCTTTATTCTTAATAGGGGAAGATGTTTTAAGACTTTTTATAGGAACATATCAATCACTTACCAATTATACAACGGATTCTTTTTTACCTAATCGTCGTAAATTTATAAGTCAATTAGCACTAGGCGTAGCTACTATACCATTTGCTTCTATTGTATATGGAATAGTAAAGGGAAGGTACGATTTTAGAGTTATTCGAAAACAAATTAAATTTAAAGATTTACCTAGTGCCTTTGATGGATTTACCTTAACCCATATTTCTGACATACATAGTGGTAGTTTTGACAATCCTGAAAAAATAAAATATGCCATAGAACTAATTAATCAACAAAATACTGACATTATACTATTTACGGGTGATATAGTAAATACACATGCTCATGAAATGGATGATTGGATTGATATTTTTAAATCTATTAAAACACCAAAATTTGGTAAGTATTCAGTATTAGGGAATCATGATTATGGTGAATATGTAACTTGGAATTCCGAAAAAGATAAAAACAATAATTTTGAAGCCATAAAAGCCATTCATCCCAAAATAGATTTTAAATTATTATTAAACGAACACATTAAAATTAAAAAAGGAGAAGATGAAATAGCTTTAGTTGGAGTAGAAAATTGGGGTAGAGGATTTAAACAAGCAGGTAATTTGGCATTAGCCTCTAAAGGATTAAATACCAACGATTTTAAAATATTGCTTTCACACGATCCATCACATTGGGATTTGGAAGTTAAAAATCATCCCAACAATTATCAGCTAACATTAAGTGGGCATACACATGGTATGCAGTTTGGTATAGAAATACCAGGGTTTATTAAGTGGAGTCCAGTTCAATATGTATATAAACAATGGGCTGGATTGTATAAAGATGCCAGCCGTTATATTTATGTAAACCGTGGATTTGGCTATCATGCTTACCCAGGTAGAGTTGGAATTCTACCAGAAATTACAGTTTTAGAACTAAAAAAAGGATAGCCTATCCTAAATATTTAAATACAAAAAACACCTTAAGTTTATTACTTTAAGGTGTTTTTTTATTAGAATTTTTTTATTGAATTAACTTTCAACCAATACCCATTCTCCATTATTGATAAGAGGTTGAGCTTGTTTAAACTTCATTTCTTTTTTTTCTCCAGTATTTATGTTTCTAACACTAACCTTATCGTTTCTACCAATTTTAACAACAGTTCTAGGTGCTGTTATTTCTTGCTGTTCTTGTGGTGCGTTAGTATTGGTTTGACTATCTACAGATTCATTACCACGGCTAGTTTGTACTTTTTGTTGTTGAGCTTGTCTTGCTTGTTGAATTTGACTAGGGTCGGGCGTTGGTAATTCTCCCTTAAATAGGAAAGATATTATTTCTCTGTTTACTCTATCCATCATTCGTTGAAATACAAAGAATGACTCTTGCTTGTAAATTACTAATGGGTCTTTTTGTTCGTAAACAGCGTTTTGAACTTGCTTTCTTAAATCGTCCACATCACGTAGGTGTTCTTTCCAGTTTTCATCAATTAAACTTAAAACAATTCCTTTTTCAAAGTCTTTCATTAATTTTTTACCTTCAGATTCGTAGGCTTCTTTTATATCACTCACAACCATTAGTGTTCGTAAGCCATCGGTAAAAGGAACTTGAATTCGTTGGTATTGATTATTGCTGTTTTCGTAAACATTTGCAATGATTGGATATGCTTTTTCTGCCATATGTTCAGCACGTTTTTTGTAGTCTTCAATGGCAGCTTTATATACTTTGTTAGTTAATTTTTGAAGATTTAATGACTTAAATTCGCTTTCATCTACGGGTGTGTCCATAGTAAAGTATTTAATTAAATCGTATTCAAAAGCTTTATAGTCTTCGGTGTCTTTGTTTTGTTTTACGATTGAAGCGGCTGTGTCATAAATCATATTAGCAATGTCTACCTCTAATCGTTCGCCAAATAGTGCATTTTTTCTTCTTTTGTAGATGACTTCTCTTTGTTTGTTCATTACGTCATCGTATTCTAGTAGTCGTTTACGTATTCCAAAGTTGTTTTCTTCTACTTTTTTTTGTGCACGTTCTATGGATTTAGAAATCATGGAGTGTTCAATAACGTCACCATCTTTATGTCCCATTCTATCCATTAATTTGGCAATTCTTTCTGAACCAAATAAACGCATTAAGTTATCTTCTAGTGATACGTAGAATTGAGAACTCCCAGGGTCTCCTTGTCTACCAGCACGTCCACGTAATTGACGGTCTACACGTCTTGAGTCGTGTCTTTCTGTACCAATAATAGCTAAGCCTCCTGCTTTTTTTACTTCATCAGTTATTTTAATATCGGTACCACGACCTGCCATATTGGTTGCTATAGTAACTACGCCTGGTTGACCTGCTCTAGTTACAATATCGGCTTCTTTTTGGTGTAGTTTGGCATTTAATACGTTATGTTCAATTTTTCTTAATTTTAAGGCTCTACTAAACAGTTCTGATATTTCTACGTTAGTTGTACCTACTAAAACGGGTCGTTTTTGTTCTTGCGATAGTTCTACAATATGATCAATGGCGGCATTGAATTTTTCACGATTGGTTTTGTAAACTTTGTCGTGCATATCGTTACGAGCAATGGGTTTATTGGTAGGGATTTCCACAACATCTAATTTGTATATTTCCCAAAATTCACCTGCTTCGGTTACAGCCGTACCAGTCATGCCGGCTAGTTTATTGTACATTCTAAAGTAGTTTTGAAGCGTAATGGTGGCGAATGTTTGTGTAGCCGCCTCTACTTTTACATTTTCTTTGGCTTCTATGGCTTGGTGTAGTCCGTCAGAATAACGTCTTCCATCCATAATACGACCTGTTTGTTCATCAACAATTTTTACTTGACCGTCCATTACTACATATTCTACATCTTTTTCGAATAAACTGTAAGCTTTTAGTAATTGGTTTAGGGTGTGTATACGTTCTGATTTTATAGAGAAATCTCTAAAGAATTCTTCTTTTTCTTTGTGTTCTTCTTCTTTGGGTAGTTTTTTGGCTTCTATTTCAACTAGAGTTGTTCCAACGTCGGGTAATATAAAGAAGTTTGAATCTTCCATACCTTTTGATATGTATTCAATACCCTTATCGGTTAATTCTGTTTGATTGTTTTTTTCATCAATAACAAAGTATAAGTGTTGGTCAACTTCGGGCATTTCACGGTTATTGTCGGCAATGTAATGGCCTTCTGTTTTTTGAAGTTGTGCTCTAATTCCTTCTTGACTTAGGAATTTAATTAATGGTTTATATTTTGGAAGCCCTCTAAATACTTTGTACAATTCGAATCCACCTTCTTTTTTGTTTCCTTCACTAAAGTGTTTTTTTGCCTCGTTTAGGGTTTTATTAAGTTCTTCTCGTTGCATGTTAAATAGTTGTGCAACTTTGGGTTTTAGGTCGTCGTACTCTTGTCTGTCGCCTTGTGGTACAGGACCAGATATAATTAATGGTGTTCTAGCGTCATCTATTAGAACAGAATCTACCTCATCTATAATGGCATAATTTAGTTCTCGTTGTACTAATGCATCGGGTGATGAGGCCATGTTGTCTCTTAAGTAATCGAATCCAAATTCATTATTGGTTCCATACACAATGTCTGCTTTATAGGCTTTTTTTCTTCCATCGGAATTCGGTTGATGATTGTCTATGCAATCTATTTTTAATCCATGGAATTCAAATATGGGTGCCATCCAAGCGGAGTCACGTTTGGCTAAGTAATTATTTACAGTAATTAGGTGCACGCCTCTTCCTGTTAAAGCATTTAGGTAAACGGGTAATGTTGCTACCAATGTTTTACCTTCACCAGTTTGCATTTCGGCAATTTTTCCTTGGTGTAGTGCAGTACCGCCAATTAATTGTACGTCATAGTGAACCATGTCCCAAGTGACTTCTTTACCGGCAGCGTCCCAAGAGTTTTTCCAAATGGCTTTGTCTTCGCCTATAAGTTCTACGTAGGTTTTTTCACCAGCTAATTCGCGGTCAAAAGGTGTGGCAGTTACTTCAATTTCTGTTTGCCCTGAGAATCGTTTTGCGGTTTCTTTTACTACGGCAAATGCTTGTGGTAAAATTTCCATTAAAACCTTTTCTTCTATTTCGTATGATTCTTTATTTAAAGCATCTATTTGTTCGTATAAAGACTCTTTTTCTTCAAAGCTTTCGGTGTTTTCTATTGTTTCTTTTAGCTTGGCTATTTGGTCTCTTTGCGTTAGGGTTGCTTGGGCTATTTCTTTTTTAAATTCGGTTGTTTTTTTTCGTAAATCGTCTATAGATAGTTTTTCTATTGTTTCTTCTGCTTTACGAACTTGTGTGGCGTATTGTTGTAATTCTTTTACATCTTTTTGATTTTTATCACCTAAAAATCCTTTTAATACTTTTTCAAATAAACTCATAATGTTCTTTAAGTCAAATAATATTTTGTTCTAACATATGTAGAACGATATACTAAAATATTTTTTAGTTTTTTTAATTTAAAAAGCCCAAAGTAGGGCTTTTATTTTAATATTCATCTTCATTCCAGAGAAAGTCATCGTCAGTTGGGTAATCTGCCCAAATTTCTTCAATGCTTTCATAGGAATCGCCTTCATCTTCAATTGCTTGAAGGTTTTCTACTACTTCGAGCGGAGCGCCAGTTCTAATGGCGAAATCTATTAATTCGTCTTTAGTTGCTGGCCAAGGAGCATCACTTAAGTAAGAAGCTAATTCTAATGTCCAATACATAGTTGTATAAATTTTTGCAAAAATAGGTTTGTATAAATGAATATACAAACTTATTTTTTTGTTTTTAATTGTTGTTCCCACATCAAAAAATTTGCCAAATACATTTTGTCAGTAATTATTTTAAAATGACTATTTTTAGGACTTAAAAATAAAAACTAATATGTTAAATAAGATTAATGAATTATTTAAAATAGAATACCCCATAGTGCAAGGTGGAATGATTTGGAACAGCGGTTGGAGGCTTGCTTCAGCAGTGAGCAATTGTGGTGGATTAGGCTTACTAGGTGCGGGTAGTATGTACCCAGATGTATTACGTGAAAATATAATTAAATGTAAAAAAGTAACAAACAAGCCATTTGGAGTTAATTTACCAATGCTTTATCCTGACATAGATTCACATATTAATACCATTATAGAGGAAGGTGTTAAGATTGTATTCACATCAGCAGGTAATCCTAAAATTTGGACTGATGTTCTTAAAAATGAAGGAATTACAGTGGTTCATGTAGTGAGCAGTCTAAAGTTTGCTTTAAAAGCACAAGAAGCAGGAGTAGATGCAGTAGTGGCAGAGGGTTTTGAAGCAGGAGGACATAATGGCAGAGACGAAACTACAACATTCTGTTTAATTCCAGCTGTTAAGCGTGAAATTCAAATTCCATTACTGGCTGCTGGTGGAATTGCTACAGGTCGCCAAATGTTGGCTGCTTTGGTGTTAGGAGCAGATGGTGTACAAATTGGCTCTAGGTTTGCAGCCACCCATGAATCATCTAGTCATGAATCATATAAACAAGAGATAGTTAAAGCTAAAGAAGGTGATACTTTTCTTACACTTAAAGAGTTAGCTCCTGTTCGGTTATTAAAAGGAGGATTCTTTAATCAAGTAAAATTAGCTTATGAAAATAATGCTACTCCACAAGAATTAAAAGAACTATTAGGTAGAGGTAGAGCCAAAAAAGGAATGTTTGAAGGTGATTTAGAAAATGGAGAATTAGAGATAGGTCAAGTATCTTCTTTAATAGACAATGTAAAAACAGTAAAAGAAGTGTTTAATGATTTACTACAAGATTTTGAAATCGCAAAAAATAACTTAACTAATCAACGTGAGTTCGATATAACTAAAAAGCTAAAAGGAGTTGGTTAGTATCTAGATAATTATTTTTAATGAGGTTTTTTGACTTAAAGTTTTGATAATCATTTATTTATATTTTCTATAAAATTATTAAAATAAAATGGTTTTTTATCATCAACGTTACCTTTGGTTATCATAAAATGAATAATACCTACTTGATTGTTAGTGATAATATGCAGCTTAAAACCATAAAGCCAACCTAAGGAACATTGTCCTCTTTGAGCCAAATCTTTAAACATTTTATGTTGATTTATTCTTTGTTAATGACAAACACGTAAAGTTGTGGAATCTATAAAAGAAAATCCCGTACAATTCGCATACTTTTACATACAGGACTAAATAATAGGCTTTTTTACTACATAAAAACTACTTTTTTATATCGAACTCACGCTTAGTTAGTTTTTTTATTAAAATGATAATTAGCTAACTCGTAGCGCATTATTAAACGAGATTAATTTTTAGATTGTTTATGTTTCTTTTAAATACAAATTTATTCAAAAAATGAATAGTTGTTAGTGTAGTAATCTTGGCAAGTTAAATCCTTCAAAAGTTTTAGCATAATTTCTATGAATCATAAACTGGTCACAGAGTTGGGAGAATAATGTTTCAATTCTTTTTCTGTACTTTTTTAGTAAATTGAACTGAGGTTTGTAGTCTTTCTGATTTTTTCTTTTTGGAGTTTCTAGTTGAACATTTACCTTATTAAAAAGGTCAAGTTAAATGCTTTGAGACAAATACCCTTTATCTCCAATCAAGACACAATCAGATAATTGCTGTTTTATATCCTTCAAATAATGAATATCGTGAACCGATGCCGGAGTTAAATCAAAACTCTCAAAAACACCATTGGTAGAACAAACTGCATGCAATTTATACCCATAAAACGACATGTTTTGAGAAGCACAAAAACCTTGGTTTGGAAATTCATAATCTACTTCTTTAGAGATTTTACTTCTTGATGAACGAGACATTTTACAGACTCCCAAAGGCATGCTATCTACTATAAAATAATGCTCAAATTCGTTTAATTGTGCTACCATTTTCATTCTGATTTTTTCAATGAAAGGAAATAATTTACGCTTTCTTCTATTGTATACACTTCGTTCTATTTTAGAGGCAATTTCAAAATTCTTGATATCTCTAAAAAGTTGATGTTCAGAATCTATCGATTTGAATTCTGCTAAAATAATTAGGCTAATCAATTCTAAGTCAGAAAGTTTAGGAGTTATTGGTTTGAAATATAAATTTTCAGAATCAGAAATTTTACGTAATTCTTTCAAAATTAAATGGTAACTTGCTCATAATTGTATTTGATTGTCAGTCAATACAATATGCTAAATTTTAGTGTTTTGAGCAACTTTTTTTATAATGCACTGCGGGTTAAATCTACCTTATTATAAATCTGTATTGCGTTTTGCAATTATATTTTCATAAAGAATATACTGCTGTTCTAATCCTAACATACGTTATTCGGGAGATTTAGGTGTAAAAAATTGATTATCAATTTAATAAAAGATTTTAAATTAAAAAAGACCACTTATAAGTGGTCTTTTTTTAATTTAAAGTAAGCAGCTTTATGTTACTTAATAATTAGTTTTTCTGAACGTTCAAAACCATTTCCTTTAATTTTCAATACATAAACTCCAGTATTTAATGCACTTGCATTAATGGTTGTATTTTTATCTAAATCTAATGATTCTGTGTGTACTAATTTACCGTCCATGCTATAAATGCTTGCATTTACTTTTCCTAAGTTTTTAGATGTGATTATCGTAAAATTACCATTAGATGGATTAGGTGTAACCTTAAATTCTTCTAAGGCTATTTCTTTTACAGCTAATTCACAATTTAACTCAGAAGCTGGTGGCATATCAAATGCTTCTACTTGGTCTCTAGCATTGTTTGTACTTCCTGATTCTGCTGAATACCCCAATCCTCTAGCGGCAAAAACCTCCCAAATCCTACATTTATTTTCACCGTTATATAATAATTCATCAGCAGTAAGAATAGCATCTCTTGCTGCTACAAAACCAGAATTACATGGTGTGTTTTTTAATCCTTCAATAACCAATGCCATGGTTTTATTATTACCTCCTGTTCCATTGTAAAAATCAGGGTCAAATCCATACTCTTCTATCATTGCCCAAGTTAAATCCCATAACATAGTTGCCCATATTGAACCTATTCCATGAGGTATAGGCGTACTTGTATCATTAGTGTCTTTAAGCGTAAATGGGTTGATTGTCATATCTGTTGAATATGGGTAACGTCTTATACCTGTTCCTGTAGTTTCTTCACTTGCAGTGTATGTACCTACTCCTCTTCTATCTCCTGGTTGGTCTCCTTCTTTCATAGTAATTACTAAACCTAAAAAATCTGACCATCCCTCTCCTAATCGTTCTAAGTTAGACATACAACCTGCATTAGTAGCACCACCTATTAATCTATTCGAAATTCCATGACCATATTCATGAGCAATAATTCCATTATCGAATGAACTATCTGGTCCTCTTTCGGATTTTAAGGTAACATTTATAACCTCGCCTCCTTCTAGTGCTGTAATAATAGCTTCTCCTTCTTCTCTAGAAGATATTAACACAGCAGGGATATTAATTTGAGGTGTGTCTCCTCCCAGTCCAGTAGGGGGATTTTCATTATTTACCATTACTACTCCTACAGCGCCTGCGTTCTCTGCATTTCTTACTTTAACAGCAAAGTTACAGTTACCTCTTCTTATGACCGCTAGTTTACCAGTTACCTCAGCTACATTAGTGATGGGTTGACAAGCTTCGGTTGGAGCATTTGAACCATCATTTACTATTGCTAAATCCGCAGTAGTTGGTTGTTTATAAACAAAAGTTGAAGTTGAAGGACCTTGTCCATTAGGAAATAATGTAAAAGCTGAGTCATTGGCGGCGTATGCCCCCATTAGTGTTCCATTATTGATGTGTACTAGTTCCGAGGGATCATAAATATACATTTGCATTCTAGGTCTAAATCCATCTGGTGGAGTATTAAAGTTTGCATTATTTCTTCCTGAACCATCTTGAGAATCGGCTAATACATAGTCTCCTCCTGAGCCTCCTTTTCCATAGTTATTCATTTGAAAATTACCTGATTGCTCATCAAAACCGTATTGATAATAAATATCGTGCATTATATTATTCATATAAAATAGGTTTGCTAAACCAGAATCTATATTAGCTTCATTTAATGCTCCAAAAAGGTATGGGAAGTCAAAGTTTAGCGTAGCACCTCCATCTGGAGCGTAACCATTTGTCACTGGGTTATTATTATCATCATCTAATTGTGCATGTACATTATTCCCTCTTGTAATAGTGTACTCTGCACCATCAACTCCATCTGTGTCGTGCCAACCAAAGGGTGAAGCTACAATATTATGTGGTTCTGTTACTATACTTCTTGGACCATGTATAGGACTTTCTACTGGAATAGCAAATACATTATAACGCTCTCCTGCTAATGGTAATAATTCTTCTTTTTTGTGAACGAATGGGGTATGACTCAATTTATTTTGTTTCTCATGACTGTGAGGTGAATCAAATGTACAGTGTACTATTAAATCATTTTTGTCTAAAATAGAACCGTTTGATGCGTCTACACGTACATCCCACATATGTTTACCATCTAATTGGTCAATAAAAAATTGCCATGCTAATGCTAATGTTCCATTTTCTAATGGTTGATATACTAGCTCTACTGGTATTTTTTCTGAAGAAAGTGTTTTGTTTTCATACACATTTACATTACCATTTTTTTTCTCAATTAATTCTAATTGACCTGTAAACTCTAATCCTAATTGATTAGATGCTTTTCTTATAGCATCCTCTGCATTTATAATAGGTTGTGTTGTATTGGCTTTAGATGATATATCTTTTAGAAATGATACGCTATGGTTTAATACTTCTCCGTTCTTTATACTAAAATTAGCTACGGCATTATATACAGGAATTCCCTTATGGGTTTGCTGAATATATACATAGTTTACGTTAGATAGTCTAGATGTAGATTGACTCGTTATTTTCCAATTTTTTACATCGCTATTAGTTAATTCTAATTTTGATTGTTGGTCATTTAAAAAATTGTTAATAATTCTCTTATGCACAAGTTCATCCTGTACTTGTGAATGAACGTTTTGCATTAAAAAAAAGCAAAAAAGTGTAGTTAATAAAATTGTTTTCCTCATGTGTTGTTTTTTAGATTTAACGTAAATCTAACTATTATTTTTTAAATGTCTACTAAATAAAACCTATTATTTTAGCGAAGATGAAATAATTGTTGTATAAAATTAAACAATTATAAAAAATGGAAAATCTATAATTGCTTAAGTTTTTTATTTATCAACTCAGTAACAGCTTTATGTTTTTGCATTACCATAATATGGGTTCCGCCATTTACAATTTGCACATTTTTTAAATTTTTGGATGGAAAAACAATATCATTATTACCATGAATATGTGTATAATTTTTTATTGTTGAAGGGTTTTTCCAGTTAACTATATTATGAATTGACCATTTTAAATATTCTCTGTCTTTAAACTCAAAAATACTGCTTATATCACTGTTTTTAGTATAATACAATCTTCTAAAAACAGTATAAGAAATAACGGAATCTGAAGCTATAAAGCCAATAGGGAGTATTTTATGTGCATTAGTTTTACTAGAGAAGTGCATAAAATTTGGTAATTCTGACTCATTTTTTACCGTAGAAATTAAAAAATTATGCTTAGCTTCTAGGTATTTATTAATTTCTTGTGCAACAATTCCTCCGAATGATAAACCCATTAATATAAAATCTTCGTTAGGATTAATTTTACTAGCCATACGCTCACTGTAATGTACTAATGTTTCATTTTTCTCAGGCTGTAACCATGGTAAGTAAACGGTTTCAAAATCGGGATTTATTTTTAGATAAGAAAAGGCTTTTTCATTAGCACCTAAACCACTTATTTGGTATATTTTCATTTTTAACTAACTAAAACAGATTCTTGTTTTCTATTAATAGCAACTAGACCATTTTCATTCAACATAACTAAATCTACCAATTCAGTTTTATTAATTAAATCTTCGTTAAAATCGGTAACAACTTTTACGTAATTTTCTGTAAATCCGCTTATTTTACCATTTTTATTATCGGCCTCCCAAAGTACTTTTTGTGTGCTTCCTAATTGCGATTGGTAAAATGCCATTCGTTTTTTTTCTGATAAAATTCGTAACATTTTATTACGTTTTTTACGTTCAGCATGAGTTACTACATCGTTAAAATTAGCGGCCTCAGTATTTAAACGTTCAGAATAGGTGAATACGTGTAAATAACTAATTGGTAAATTATTAAGAAAATTATAGGTTTCAAGAAAATGATCTTCAGTTTCACCTGGAAAACCTACAATAACATCTACACCAATACAGGCGTTTGGCATTACGTTTTTAATTTTGGTTATTCTTTCTTGGTATAAATTAGTTAAGTAACGACGTTTCATTTTTTTTAAAATCTCATCACTTCCAGATTGTAATGGTATATGAAAGTGAGGCACAAACCGTTGACTTTGGGCTACAAATTCTATGGTTTCATTTTTTAATAAATTAGGTTCTATGGATGAGATTCTTATTCGTTCTACTCCTTTTGATTCATCTAGTTTTTGAATCAACTCAAAAAAAGTATGTTCATGTTTTTTGTTCCCAAATTCTCCTTTTCCATAATCCCCAATATTTACACCTGTTAGCACAATTTCTTTAATTCCTTGAGCGGCAATCTCATTTACATTATGGATTACATTTTCTAACGTGTCAGAACGAGAAATGCCACGTGCTAATGGGATAGTACAGTAAGTGCATTTATAATCACAACCATCTTGTACTTTTAAGAACGCTCTGGTTCTATCGCCAATAGAATAAGAACCTACATAAAAATCTGCAGCTTCAATTTCGCAAGAATGTACGAGTGTTTCGTTTTGTTTATTTAAATCGTCTAGATAATCTACAATATTAAACTTTTCTGTAGCTCCTAAAACTAAGTCAACTCCTTCTATTTTAGCTATTTCCTCTGGTTTTAATTGTGCATAACATCCAACCACAATCACAAATCCGTTTGGATTAGCTTTTAGTGCTTTTTTTACAATTGATTTACACTCTTTGTCGGCATTGGCTGTTACCGAACAGGTATTAATTATATATACATTGGCTGATTGTGTAAAATCTACGCTTTTGTATCCCGCACTTTCCAAACTACGCGCAATAGTAGATGTTTCAGAAAAATTGAGTTTACAGCCAAGTGTGTGGTAAGCTACTGATTTAGTTTTTGTAATCATTAGGCAAAATTAAAATATTTTTGCTTGTATTTTAATTAAAAAAGTTAATTTTGTAGATTATTAATCAATTTAAATTAGAAACAAATGAAAAAATTATTATTTGGCTTATTCGCTATTCTTGCCATAAGTTTTGTTACATCTTGTAGTAATGATGATGATGCTGCTGCACCTTCTGACTACGTAAAAGCAAAGATAGGAAGTAGTGAGAAAACTTACGAAAATGTAACTGTAGCTGCTGTTAATGTTGGTAATGCAAAAGTTTATACAGTTTATGCAATAGACGGTACCGACACTAATAATGCGATTAACTTTAGCGTAGCAGAATCAGCAACTGGTGCTAATACAATTCAAGCCTTTTCTATTACATATGAAGGTAAAAAACTATACAGCTGTTAGCGAAAACTCAAGCTTAACTTCTAATGTTTCTGTGAATGATGCAGACAACATTAAAGCTACTTTTTCTGGTACTTTAGTCTCTACTGATAATGCTGCAATTGTAATCAGCAATGGAGTTGTAGATGTTGACAAAAATTAAATTTTCTAGTTCTAAATAATCTATAATAAAGGTTATTAACTGATTAAATTTATAAGCTAAAGCTGAATAATCATTTTGATTGTTCAGCTTTTTTGATTTGTTTTAATTTTAAATCTACTTTAAGTATAGAGTACTCATTGAACAGATTTATGAAATTCCTTCTAGTTTTGTTTGTACCTTCGATACTCAGATAAATACACCGTTTAAAATTATATTAACTTGAGTTTTATATATTATAATTTGTAGTTATGTTTATAACTCTGTAGGATTATCAATATTTCAATAAAAACTTTCATAATTCGCGTTCCATTTCTTTTTGACTTTTCTTCCATCTCTATTCTTTTAAATGTATGGCAAAGTATTTTTTAACTCCATTGAATTTAGATAATCTTCTTTTGGTAAAACTCCAAAAACTCTCAATTCCATTTATATAAACCCTTTGCTTATTAGAGAAGTGTTTAGTCTTATTCACTCTTAAATGTTTATTATACCTTACATCTACTAATCCGTTATAGCTTCTCCAACCATCAGTAATGATAAGGCTTTCAGGATTGATTTTACCTGTAATGACTTTTTGTAAAGTAAACGGAACAGTTCAGTGTAAACTCTTCCTTTTCGCCTAAAAACAATTGCTCTAAAAATTAAAAAATAACGATTTGTGATGCTCCTCAACTTCTTTTTTCTAGCCTATTTTTTAACTCACAAAAAAGAAAAATAACGTAAAAAGAAAATTGCCTAAAATTAACTTTTTGGGCAACTTCTCTTTATTTGTAAACATCCTTTTACAATGATGTATAGGTTAATTATTTCTTTATAATTTTTTCGGTTTTTATAACCTTACCTTTTGATTCGAATGAAACTAAGTAAACTCCTGTTGGGTATTGAGTTAAATCTACTGTTATTGTTTGTGTATTATTTTTTTCTTGGTGTATTAGTTTTCCATCGAGAGTTCTAATTGATACTACCCTCAATTATTGATTCTGGGTTTTTAATGGTAAGTTTATTTTTTACTGGATTAGGGTATAGTTTTATGTTTTTTACATTAATGTCCTCAGTATTCATAGTTTCATCTTTTATGCTATAAATGGTTGTAGTACCAGAACCTTCGTTACTAACAATTAATAAATTTTCTTGTGTATGACTGTTTGCTGCAGGTATAAATACAATTCCTTCGGGTGCAATATCTATCATACTTTCATTACTCATGTTATGTACATAGGTTTCAAAAACTGGAGCAGTAGGATCGGTTATATTATAAATCATAATTCCTCCTTGTCTTTCTAAGCCTATAAAAGCATAAGTTTTATTACCTATAACACCTGTTGTAATGGCTTCGGGTTCAGGACCTTTATCGTCACTTCTACTATCCATTTTTTCCGCTAATCCGTCGTCACAGTTAAAAAAGGTTGGATGGTTTTCTTCTATGTACTTTTCAAATTGATTTCCCGAATCCCAAACAAGTTCGCCATTTTTGTTCCAAATAGAGAAAGAACGCCCACCGTAGCTATAAATTTCATCATTATCCCCATCTCCATCGGTATCCCCAATCATATCAATGGTAAAGGTTTTTAGTCTACCTAAGTTTTCATTTTCTTGAAGTGATGAGGCGAGTGGGAATAGTACGGGGTCTAAGTTTAAATCTTTTACACGGGTTTCTGAACTATATCCTTCATAATCTCTACCATCTCCTTCATTAGCTGTTGCATAATAAGTGTTTCCATTACTCTCAAAACTTGCAATAGCATCGGGTTGATAGACTCCTTTTATCAACCAATAGTCTATGTTTATTTTATCATCTTTATCAGAAACATCTAGTGTGTTATAAGCACTCACTTCATTATGGTCTTTGAATCCTAATCCTATGTAATCTGTAACCGTTGAATTGGTTAAGTCTATTTTAACCAATACGTTACTTTCTTGACACACCACCATAGCTTCTGTAGAGCTACTATTAATAGCAATGTATTCAGGCTCTAAATCTTGTGCCCAAGTAGTGCTTGGTTTGTGTAAAGAACCTTCTATAATGGTAGGTGCATTTGTGAAATTGATTTGTGTTACGTTGCTTTGAGATAAGGTTGCTATTCCAGCAGATATATCAATTATAGATACTGAACCTTCAGGGTCTATGTCATAATCATTATTGGGTTCACCTTCATTGGCTACTAAAATTTTAGTGCCGTCGGGTGTAAGTACTAACATATCGGGTAATGCTCCAACTGTTACTTGGGTTACATACGTTCCGTCTAAGTTAAAAAATACCACTTTTCCGTTATCTTGTTTTACATCAGCTTCTACAGCTACTGCAAAATATTGAGGTAATGAAATTACAGAATTTATACCTCCACCATAAATGGTAATATCTATTTCTGAAATTAGTATTGGATTACTAACATCAGCTACATCTACAATAGTTACTGACTTGTTATCTGCATTAGTAATAAATAATTTTTTTGAGCTAGCATGATAGGCGGATATTTCGCAAGCGCCTTCATTGCCATTAATATATCTTCCTAATTCTGTAACGGTTATGTTTTGGGCAAATAATAAATTACTGATTACAATAATTGCAAAAAGAGTAAGGTATTTCATAGTGGTTATTGATTTGAAGTTAATGGCACGAAAGTAAGTTTTGTGAAATAGGAATTTGTTACTCATTGGTTATATTAATGTAAAGTAAACATTAATTACTTATTTAAAATTGTTAATAACAAATCTATTAAATTAGGTAAAAATAGAAATAGAACTATCTACTATCAATTCAATTTTAATACTTTTGTAAAAACTTTTTTATATGAAATTTTTCATCGATACAGCAAATTTATCACACATTAGTGAAGCCCAAGACTTAGGTATTTTAGATGGTGTAACAACCAACCCTTCTTTAATGGCAAAAGAGGGAATTACAGGAAGTTCAAATATTATAAATCATTACAAAGCGATTTGCGATATAGTAGATGGCGATGTAAGTGCCGAAGTTATAGCTACCGATTTTGAAGGCATGGTAAAAGAAGGCGAAGAACTTGCTGCTTTAAATGACAAAATAGTAGTAAAAGTTCCTATGATAAAAGAAGGCATTAAAGCTATTTCTTATTTTAGTAAAAAAGGAATTAAAACCAATTGCACCTTAGTTTTCTCTACAGGTCAAGCCTTATTAGCAGCCAAAGCAGGAGCAACCTATGTTTCACCATTTGTGGGTAGATTAGACGACATTAGTACTGATGGACTACAATTAATAGAAGACATTAGAACAATTTACGACAATTATTTGTACGAAACTCAAATTTTAGCAGCTTCGGTTCGTCATCCAATGCATATAAACCAATGTGCTTTAGTAGGTGCCGATGTTATTACTGCTCCATTAAATGCTATTTTAGCCTTGCTAAAACATCCATTAACAGACAGCGGTTTAGCACAGTTTTTAGCCGATTATAATAAAGGGAATTCGTAAATTACGCCTTACATAGAATATAACTTTTAAATAAAAAAGAGAGAGTAAATAGCAATGTTTTAAGTTTAATCCCTCTTTTTTATCTATTTTTGAGTCAATAAAATCATAAAATATGAGAATCATAAGCTTCCTTTTATTACTTATTGCTATTACAAGCTGTAATACACAAAAAACACTTACGCAACAAGACTATAATAATGCTGTTCCTAAATACCTAAAAACTATTACCGCAAAAGAACTAAGCAAACATTTATACACTTTTGCTTCAGACGAATTTGAAGGTAGAATGACTGGGGAAGCTGGGCAAAAAAAAGCGGCTGAGTATCTTAAAAAATATTACCAATCGCAACAAATAAAATCACCATGGAATAATGAGAATTATTACCAAACCATTCCAGCAGGAACATTTACTCGTGTAAAGAACGAAACAGAAAACGTAGTCGCATTTATTAAAGGAGTAGAGAAACCAGATGAAGTTATTGTAATATCAGCCCATTACGATCATATTGGATTACACGATGGTAAAATTTTTAATGGAGCTGATGATGATGGCTCTGGAACTGTGGCTATTTTAGAAATCGCGAATGCCTTTAAACAAGCTATAAAAGACGGATACAAACCTAAAAGATCTATTTTATTTCTACACGTTACAGGTGAAGAATTAGGTTTATTAGGTTCTAAATATTACAGTGACACTGATCCTATTTTCCCACTAGAAAATACTGTAGCCAACTTGAATATAGATATGATTGGGCGAGTTGACGAAGCACATAAAAAACAATCCAAATTACGTATATTTAATCGGCTCAGACAAATTAAAGTACCCAACTTCATAACCTCTCTGAAGAGGTAAATAAAAAAAATGAAAACTTAACACTTGATTACACTTATAATGACGAAAACGACCCCAATAGATTCTATTACCGTTCAGGACCATTATAACTTTGCCAAAAATAATGTGCCTGTTATTTTTTATTTTAACGGAACACATGAAGATTACCATAAATCAACTGATACTCCCGATAAAATAAACTATGACGTATTGGCAAAAAGAACGCAATTAATTTTTGCAACCGCATGGGAATTAGCCAATGCTCCCCAAAGAATTATTGTAGATAAAACCTTTAAATAAAAATACATTCAAAAATATGAATAGCATTGAAAATCTTGAACCACAATCACTTTGGAATAATTTTATAGCCTTAAATGCTGTGCCTAGACCTTCTAAAAAAGAAGAAAAAGTACGTGCTTTTATGATTGATTTTGGAAAGAAGTTAAATTTAGATGTAAGTACTGATGAAATTGGCAATGTTTTAATTAAAAAGCCAGCAACAATTGGTATGGAAAACAGAAAAACTGTTGTTATGCAATCGCATTTAGATATGGTTTGTCAGAAAAATAATGATGTCGATTTTGACTTTGAAACACAAGGTATTCAAATGTATATTGATGGAGATTTTGTAAAAGCAAAAGGCACAACATTAGGTGCCGACAATGGAATTGGAGTAGCAACTATTATGGCTGTTTTAGCTTCAAAAAACATATCACATCCCGCCATTGAAGCTATTTTTACTATAGATGAAGAAACTGGAATGACAGGTGCATTAAAACTAGACCCAACTATTCTATCGGGCGATATTTTACTAAACCTAGATACCGAAGAAGACGATGAATTAGACATTGGTTGTGCAGGTGGTATAGACGTAACTGCTACAAAATCGTACACTAGCGAAGAGATTTCAACAAACGATTATTCATCATATAAAATAACCGTAAAAGGCTTACAAGGCGGTCATTCGGGAATGGATATTCACAAAGGCTTTGGAAATGCCAATAAACTATTGGCTCGTTTTTTATTTAGTGCTTTAAATTTTGACACTCGATTAGCTAACATAGAAAGTGGTGGTTTACGCAATGCTATTCCGCGTGAAGGTTTTGCCATAGTAAACATTGCTAAAAAACAGGAAACTGAATTTTTAGCACGAATGAATGAACTTAAAGATGAAATCATCAATGAATATGGTTCCATCGAAAAAAATATAACTATACTTATAGAGAATTCTTCTTTAGAGAATAATGTCCTTCCAAAAAGAGATCAACAACAAGTAACCCAAGCATTAATGGTGGCACATAATGGGGTTTACAGAATGAGTCCCTGATATTGATGATTTAGTAGAAACCTCTAACAATGTAGCCAATGTAATAGCTAAAGACGGTAATATAAGTGTACTTTGCTTAACTCGTTCTTCGGTAGAATCTAATAAAATGGCATTAGCCTATACCTTACAATCTACTTTTGAATTAGCTGGATTTGAAGTCAGTTTTTCAGGTGAATACCCTGGTTGGAAACCGAATCCTAATTCAGAAATTTTAGAGGTAATGCAAAAAATTTATGTAGATACTTTTAAAAGTCAACCAAAAAGTAGTTGCCTGTCATGCAGGGTTAGAATGTGGTATTATAGGAAGTCATTACCCTAATTTAGATATGATTTCTTTTGGGCCTAATATTTTTGGAGCACATTCGCCCGATGAACGAGTAGAAATAAAGTCAGTACAAAAGTATTGGCAGTTTTTACTAGCCACTTTACAGGAAATTCCTCAAAAATAAATTTTAATTATAAAACGTTTTTATTGGTTTATGCGTGTCCAAAGTAACTGCTAATTCCACTCAATATATTTTGTACGGCATACGAAGCTAAAATAAGTCCCATAACCTTACTTATAACAGTAATTCCATAATTACCTATTTTTTTCTTGTAAATGATTGGCTGTTAAAAGAATTAAGCACGTAATACCTATAACGAGTAATACAAGTCCAGTAGTAATGGTTTGTTGTTGAATGGTATAGATGTGGTTGTCTGTCATTAAAACAACTGCCATAATAGCTCCTGGTGATGCTATAGAAGGAATGGCAATAGGGAATATTGTAACGTGTTTATAGTCTGTAATTTTATTTTTTTCTTGTTCGGGTTTTCCATCTCCAAAAATCATGGTTAGGGCGAATAAAAAAAGTATTACTCCACCAGAGATTTGAAAGGCGTCAAGCGATACAGACATACTCTCTAAAATCAATTGCCCAATTACAATAAAAAAATAATAAGATTAGAAAGGCAATTATTGCCGATCGGACTGCAATTTTCTTTTTATGAGTTAAATCAAATTCTTTAGTTGCTTCAAGGTAAACAGGTATAGACCCAATTGGGTCTATTACCGCAAAAATGAAAAATATTTTTGTTAGAAGTTCAATCATAATTATTTAAATTCTTATACATATCGATGTTAATATTACATTGACGATTGCAAGATATAAATAGATTTTGATATTACTTTTATAGATGTTATATATACTTAATCTTTAACCATTTAGTTTTTCTATGTTATTTGTGAATATTATAAGAAGTACAAATAAAAATTAAAGATAAAATTCATAAGGTTTAAGACTAGAATAAATTAATAAATTTGCTCTAAAATATAGTAAACTAGACGATTATAAAATTAAAAAAATAATCAACTGTTTTTGTGCAGATATTTCAGCAGAGCAAACAGTCATTATTTTAAAAATAAATAGGAGCATCACAAATCGTTATTTTTTAATTTTTTAGAGCAATTGTTTTTAGGCGGGCGAAAAGGAAGAGTTTACACTGAACTGTTCCGTTTACTTTACAAAAAGTCATTACAGGTAAAATCAATCCTGAAAGCCTTATCATTACTGATGGTTGGAGAAGCTATAACGGATTAGTAGATGTAAGGTATAATAAACATTTAAGAGTGAATAAGACTAAACACTTCTCTAATAAGCAAAGGGTTTATATAAATGGAATTGAGAGTTTTTGGAGTTTTACCAAAGAAGATTAGCTAAATTCAATGGAGTTAAAAATACTTTGTCATACACTTAAAAGAATAGAAATGGAAGGAAAGTCAAAAAGAAATGGAACGCGAATTATGAAAGTTTTTATTGAAATATTGATAATCCTACAGAGTTATAAACATAACTACAAATTATAATTATTATTCTTGAAATAAATATAAATCTTCTAGTCTAGAACTGGCACAGTACAAAAAAGCATAAGCAAAGTATGCCCAAGTTAATATAAATGTAATGTGAACAATGGTTTCAAAAATCTTTCCTCTCCATAATTTTGAGGAGTAACCAAATAATTGAACCACTAAACGTATAAACCAAAATATACCAAACCCTAAGGAAATTCTTTTTCCTAGTGTAGTGTTGATCATTTCATGAGAAGATGTAACACAGAGTAAACCCATTAAAAATACAGTTAATGCAATAAAAAATGTATGTACCAACATCATTTGCTTATTAATTAATTGGAGCGGTTGTAATTCCTTTTTCCATTTAAAATAACGTGGAAATCCAATATGTATTAAGGATAAAAAAATAAATAGATAACCAATAATTTTAACTTGTAGTTCCATTTTTTTGTAGCGTAAAGGTGGTAATAAAGGGTGTTATATTTTGTTGATTTTTAATCATTAAATTCGATTTTTTAAAAGTAGTTAACCAGCTTTTTTTTGAATGAAAATGAAGAAAACCTATAGAATAAGCTAAAAAATTAGGGAAATCTCTCAAATGCTCGGCTATAATAATACATCCTCTAGATTTTAATACACGATTTAGCTCTGTAAAAAATAATATTTGTTCTGTCTTGTTTCTTATTTCATGGGCAGATAGTATTAAAAAAATTAAATCGAACGAATCATTTTTAAATTCAAGTTTTTGAGTATTAATTTTTTGAGTATTAGGGTATGGTTTATATTTTTTTCGAGCACGTTCAATAGATTTTTCGGTGTGTTTTTTGGCATCATAAAAATCTAAAACAACCAAATCAGCATGTTTTATTTTTTGTTGTATTAATGCACTCGTTTCGTCAAATCCAGCATTTATATTAGCAATATTATAATGCTTTTTTTCATTTAAATGATGAATCCAATCTAACGAATAAAGATTAGAAAAATCATAAATAATGGTTGAGATTATTAATGAAATAATGATTTGATAACAGACAATAAAAAGTAGAATAAAAGCTACTATTTGTAGATTTAAAAAATTTAAATAACCTACAATAAATAGCAACATAATTAATGCTAGACTAAAAATATAAAAAGGCCAATTAAAATAAATAATATTTAAAACGCCTTGAAAAGGTTTTCTTAGTTTCTCCATGCATCTAGTTTTCCTTTTTTCCAATAATACGGAACATTTGTAATTTGAAAAGCATTTGCTAAAACTAAATTTTTAATATTTAAATCATTTATAAACGAAAAAGAATGTTCCTTAACTTCAACTGCTTGGGGTTGCCAATTTGTTCGAACACCTTCGATAATTAAAACTTCTTTTGTATTAGGTTTATAAGTAAATGTAAAAGGTAATGGGCCTGCAAAACGGCGAGCTTCTTTCCAATTACTAAATGGTGATTGATTGGGTAATTCCTTTTTATCGTTATTCAAATCTACAGTTAGGCTAAAGTTTGATTTGATGGAATTTACCGTTAAAATACTATTGTTTATAGTTTCTTTAATATCGGTTGTATTATACTTATAATGTGTAAAAATACTGCCCAATACTTTCATTTTTTTTTGATTGGTTTCGGACTTTAAAATATACAAACCTCGTAATCGTTTACCTTTGCTGGTATTGTATGTAACAAAAATTCTATAACCAATTAAATAAAAATCGTTTCCTAAAAATAAAGGAAATCCTTTGGGTCGTAAACATTTTGTATTAACCATTGCTACGGTAATAAAGGCATATTCATCATTAAAAGTATCCAATGTTAAACATGGCGGAATTAATTGTTGTAAATTATTTTTTGGGGTAGCAAAAGTTAAAACTAGCGAACGTTTAAAAAATGCTTCTACAGCAAATGGATGATTCTTTAAAAACGTTGGCATATTATTTTTGATTTGATAAATGAAACGTATGGTAATAAATTAAACTCATAAAAATAAAGGCAAAAAAGGCATTCAATTCTCCCCACAATAATAAGTCTCTGGCATAAAAAAACTCAATTGTATTCATGGTTGCTATAGTTGTTATTTGAACTATTGCACATAATTTAGATTTAAATTGACTAATAATCCAAAGAGCCATTAAAATTTCTAGTACACCAATGCATAAAGTTAAGATTCGGGCGTGTTCATCATTTAAAATTCTAGCTACAATTTCCTCATGTCTAGGTACTAGGTTTAGTACTTTGGCAAATAACCCGTTCACAACCCAAATTGTTGCAATAAAATAGGTTATGAATTTTTTCATTTTTAATTTGAATTAGCCAAAGAATTAATACAATGTAAGCTTTGTTCTACATGGAATTTTTTATACTTAAAATCTTCGGCACTTATACAAATAGTGTTAAGTTTTCCTTGTTTTATGGTAATACCTTCTACTTGACCTATTTGTAATGAAAATCCAACAGGTAAGTTAAATTTTTTATTATTAGAATTAAAAAACTCATTAGACTCTTTATTTTTTGGTAGACTAAAACCAGATATAAATACAATGCCTTCTTTGGTGTATCCCGTTAAGTAAAGCCCGCTAGTATTAGGGTGTGTGTCTATACTAGCCCCAGTTACTAAATAATTAGTAGTAAATGTTTCTATTTTTTTTGCAGCTTGTTTACCTTCTTTAACTTCTATGGTATAGTGATTTGTTTTAAGATCAGTCCATTCTTTTGTGAATAAATGGATTTTTCCGTTGTAATAAACCATAGCCTCGGTGTCGAAGTTAGTAACACGGTTGGCTTTAATAAAACTTTTTTGTTCGGGGTAGTAGAACTCTATTTTTTTTGCTTTTACAGATAGTTTTTCGTTATTATTTAAATCTTGTTTATTAATGTAGTAAATGCTCAAGTCTTTTCTAGTACCATAGTTGTTCCCAAAATCACCCACAAAAATATAATCGTCAGACGAGGTAATGTCTTCCCAATCTATGTTTACCGCATTGTTTAATGTAACCGTTTGTACTATGTTACCTTTGTTGGTGGTAAATTTATATAATGCTGGTTTTCCACCACTGTCGTTAAATCCCCAAAAGAAATCATTATCATATTCTAATCCAGATATTTCTTGTAGAATCTCTGGTAATTCAATAGAAGTTATTTGGTAATCATCTATTTGTAATGTATCTATTTTATTTTTTTGAGCGAGTAATGCAGAGCTCAATAAAAGGATAAAAAGTAGTTTTTTCATAGGAAGCTAAATTTAGGAATAATTTTTTGGACGATAGGTTAATTTTTTAATAATAATGAACCTGCTATGAGTCTATTTTCTTTTTCAATATTAATTATATACCAATAGTTGGTAGAGGGCAAAGGTGATCCATTGTACTTACCATCCCAAATTAGTCCTATATTATTAGGCGTAGTATTTAATATTAATTTACCATAACGGTCGAATAACTGGACTATGGCGTTAGGGTAAAATTTTAATCCAGGGATAACCCAATGGTCATTATAGCCATCAGCATTGGGCGATATAAAATTGGGTATATTGAATAAGGAAAAATTATATAAATCAGTCATACAACCATTAATTTCACGTGCTAAAATGGTATAATTACCTTCGGGTAGATTGTTAAAAACATTGCTACTTTGCCAAGTAATTCCGTCTAGAGAATACTCGTAATTTCCAATGGGTTCTACAATAACAGTTACATTGTTTTTAGAAACATTAACGCTCGTAATACTTGCTACAGGTGCATAAGTTGTTGTAAACTCTATACTCTGTGTACAGCCTAATTGTGTAGTAACGGTAACGGTATATGTACCCTCTTGAGTTACGACAATCTCATGTGTGTTGGTCGGTTGATTTAAATCAGGTGCTTGTAAGCCAGCCCATTGATAGTCTAAAAAGTTAGTTGGAATTGACAATAATACTTCGTTTTCTTTGCAAAATTCTATTTGAGTTGCTAGGTTTAAATCATCTAAGGAATCAACTATTAATTCTACTTCTGCAATAGAGCTACATCCGTTTGGCGACTCTACATTTGCATAAACAGTAGTAGACTCAATTATGTTGTAAGTATTGTTTAAAGCATTTTGATTTAAGTATAAATCGTCTAATGATTCATAAAAAGTAAAGCTAAGAGTATTGTCTGTACTTATATTATTTTCTGATTCACTCAATGTAAACGTGGCATAATTTGTTGTTTCATCAAAACATTGTCGTAAAAAAGTATTACTAACTTCGGGGTTTTGGTTAACCGTAATTTCTACAGGAATAATGTATAGGTTACCTGTTGTAACTTCTGCAATTCTAATGTAAAGAGTAAAGAAAAATGGAATTGTGTTGATGTATGGATTATTAACTTGGTTGTTACCTGATACGGCATCGGCAGGTGTGTCATGAAAACTGATGTTGTACTTTTTAGCTTCATGTAAGCCCGCAGCACCCCACCAACGACTTTGTGTGTTGGCTAAAGCAGGCCTATTGCGAATTAAGGTGGTGTTTAAGGTTTCTAAATTAATTTCGTATAAGTAATCTGGGGTAACACCGTATAAACGTCCATATTCTGCGGCTAGTCCATACGTTTCGTTTTCAATTGCTCCTAAATTTTCATGGCTAACGTATTGAAAGTCGTCATCTACTGTTACTTTGTATAAATAGTCGGTGCCGCTAACAGTCCAACCTATATACATAAAGCCATTAATCATTACAAAGTCACCTGATGCTCTACCAAAACCGAAGTCGTGCCATTCGTAAAAATTATTGTAATCATTGGTATTGGCACGGAACACTTTGCTAGTCCATCCGCCTTCGTATAAGTTATCTTCGGTATCGAATGATAATCCTAGGACGCTTTGTCCATTAGCATGTATTTGTCCAATATTGGTAAATGTACAGTTGTCTATATTCCATTGTTGTAGAAGTCCACCTTGCCTAACAATAAATATTTCTTTATTGCTATTCACAGCAATGTCATAATAACCACCATTGTTGTCTATGTCATCGCATATATTAATTACTTGTGGATTGTTATATAGATTGGTTATTTTGGCTATTCCGTTTTGTGCTTTTGTTACGTAAATTTCTGGTTGTTCTTCAAATTGATTTAAATAGTCTAAAGCATAATTTTGCAATTGATCTAATGAGAAAGAAGTAATACCATCTTCATCATTATCGCATATAGTATAATAGATAGGATCTGCATATTCTATAGATTGTGCCCATGTAAAGTAGGAGAGAAGGGGTAGTATATAGATTATATATTTAGTCAAAAAAAAGAAATATTAGTTCAAAGTTATGAATTTATATAAAGACTGGTAAATTATTTTTTTATTTCTTTTCTTAGTTTAATTATATCTGATAAATGAGTCCAAATTACAATCGGAACTATTGTTGCTGGTAGAAGAACAAAAGGGAAATAATTTATTCCACGATTAGGTTGCTCAAATCCGAACTGTTGAAAAGGTAGCTCAGATGAAAGTATTCCATTTATTAAAATAAAAAGAACAAAAAAGAATCCGATAATATTCCAAGTCAATAAAATCTGTTTATTTATTTTCTTTTTCAAGAATAGAAATCCTATGATTGGTGCTGTTATACCTATTAAAATATCGTAATTTCTACCTTCAAAGGTCATTAATTTAGGAATCATTTTATGTGTAAATAGTCCAAACAAAACAATTTCTACAGGCAATCTAATTGAATGTGAAAAAGTACTAATTTTTGTATTTCGTTTTTTTAAAATCCAATTTTGTTGTTTTGGTAGTAATCCGAAAATAATTAAGATTGTCGTTGGCAATAAAACTAATCCGAATCGTGGTGGAATTGAATCAGTAATTTGATAAAATCCTATATAAGATAGTATTGACTGAATAATTGACCAAAGAATAATTATTAAAGTCAGTTTTTTGGGCTTTCCGTTTGAATAATAGAAAAAAACAATTGTAAAAATACAAGTTAATGCAAAAAGTATTTCAATCCAATTAGGTAAATTCGGTATCATTTACTTTGTAATATTTTCTATTTAGTTTTTTACTTTTAAAATCAGATTATCTAATTCCAAATACTTTTCTTTCATTAAACTTAAAGCAAATGCTCCTGCAGAAGCTGTAAAAACAGAAAAATCAAATGCTCCTTTTATTCCAGTTGAAAAAGTCATTGATAAAGCAAATAGTAAAAGCAAACAACCACTTAATTTGGCAAATAGTTCTGTTTTAAACCCGAATATTAAGAAAACAGCAAAAATAATTTCGGCTGCGGTTGCTAAAATTCCAATTATTAAAATTAATGAGTTCGGAATCCAAGGATTTATTAATTGAGTGTAGTTTAAGAAATTATCCCAATTTCCCCATACAGCTATTTCTTTACTCCAAATTCCAAATCGGTCTGCTACGGCTGATAAAAATCCGATGGATATTGCCAATCTTAAAAAAAGTTTTGTTAATTTTTTATACATATTAATTGTTCATTATCTCATTTTTTATTGTTCTGATATTTCTTTTAATTTATCCAATGCTTTTGGGTAAATATTATTAAAGTAATCCAAATATTCATCAATGATATCCATTTCTACAGTTACGGTTGTAATACCGTTATTTTCTTGGAAACTGTAGTTTTCGTGTCCGCCAACCCATTTTTCTACTTGTTCGCCTGTGGTTATTTCGGTTTCTCCGTCTAAAATCCCATAATGACGAATGGAAATAAAGCTGGCAGGTTTGTGTTCTGAAATTTCTGAAATCATACCTCCTTTTTTACCATTTTCATCTGTTCCTACGAAAAGAACTTTGCTACCTTTATTCCAACTACCCTCATAAGTAGAAGTAGGGTTAAATGCGGCTGTCCAATATTCGTATGTAGCTTTGTTATTTATTCCCAGCATAGTTTCATAAACTTTTTGAGCTGATGCTTTTATTTCTTTTTTAAATTGTAATTTTTGCATTGTTTACTTTTTTTAAATTGTTATGAGTCATAATGTACGAACCGTCTTTCGTTAAAATTGCATCTAACGATTTTGTAGATGGTTTGTTGCATGTTTTAAGCACCTAATTTAGTAAATAAAAACCGAATAGAAAATCCGTAAGGATTTTCATAAGTAGTTTAAAAACAGTCAATTAATCATGCTCGGTGTTGTGTGTAGTACTTTGTTTAGCAACCTCTGGTATAACTCCAAAGATTAGGTTCTCCATTGTCATCAATTACTTTCATCCAGCCTTCCGATTTGTATTCAATATTTTCATCATTCCTTAAATCGGTACTGCAAGGATGTTCTTTGTATTTTGTGACTATTATTTTAGCCCATTGTCCAGATATATTTTGAGTTAATTTTATTTCAAATAGGTCTCCACGAACAGAACCAATTATTTTGCTAAAAACATTTGGTTCAGCTCTTATTCGAAGACCAGGCTCTTTAGCATAATATCCTAGAACATTTTCACTATTTAAGACCATAAAATCAATCCAATTGATTGTTTTAAATCCGAATTCTTCAATTTCATCAATACTCAGCCAAATATTCATGAACTGATTTTTTATTTTCACAAAACCATCGATTGAATCGATAAAATTGAGAGCAAAAATTTCGTAATTAATTTCAACATAATCTTTTAACTGGACTTTATTTTGTTTGGTTACAAAGTATATTTCATAAGCAAGTTGGTCGTTTTCCTTTACATCCCCAACTCTTTTAATCTTTCCGATTGTTTTTCCATTAGGTTTATCATATGCTGTAAAACCTTGTTCAGGAGAAAGAATACAGCAATTTTTGTCAGAGTATTTAATGCTGTCTATCGCTGTAATTATTATTCCATTTTTATGCGTTTGCCCATAATTCAGAAATGGTAGGAATAGGAAAATAAAAATTAACAATTTTCTCATTAATAGTTTTTAAGGTTTCACATAACGTTTCGGGGCTTTGCATCAGGCGGGAAATCGAAGTACAAAAGCCGATATTATTACTAAAGTTCAATTGAAAAACTACCGTTGAATTTTGCATTTCGACCCGCCTGATGCAAAGCCCTTGTTATGGGCAGTTATTTTTTACTCAAAATTTAGTTCGTCAAAATCTTTAATTTCAGACAATTTTATTAGTTTTTTCTTTTTTAAAGTTTCCCAAGTTTCTTTAAAATTAGTATTTTCATCGCTGTCATCATCCTTATTTAGATTATCTCTTGTTAGTTTCTTATTAGTCAAAAAATTTATACTTATTTCATATTGCGGAACTGGACCACGGCTTGAATACAAGTCATAACCAATTAATTCCATATCTCCGTTTTGATACCTAAATGTGTAACCCCAATTCCCGTATCTTCCGTGAGCATAACTGATGTATAATTTTCCTTTTTTTATTTCAACATAAAGTTCAGGGGCAAAATATACACCGCCATCTTCGTTTTCGGAAGAAAAACAATCGTAATTTTTTGTGGCTAATTCGTAAAAAGCTCCTTTATTAAGTAGTACAATTATACCTCTTCGATTTCGGTCTAATTCTCCACGGTATTCATCTTTTATGATTTTACTTTTGTCAGTTCCTTTAATAATAAGAACAATATCGTCCAATCCATCTTTGTTTAAGTCTCCTTTTATTTCGTCCCAACTTTCAGATGAAATTCCGCCTTCATACTTATGAAGTAGATATCCTTGTGGTATAAAGTCAGATGGATTTTTGTTTTGTTCGACTTGTCCAAAAACAGTAATTGTCAAAGACAGGAATAAAAATGTTAGTTGTTTTTTCATTGTGTGGTTATCATATAATTGCCCATAACGTCCGGCGGATTTATGGAGTTCCTCTCGAATGTTTGTTTGGTATCGAAGATACAAATAAAATTCGAAGGCATTTTATAAATCTGTTTGATGTGTGCAGTACTGAGCGGGAGCGAGGTGGTGTACGCATCAAGCAGGATGAAATCCGCCGGCCGATGGTATGCAATCACGTAGTGTATGCGAAGTATTGCATACCATCGTTTTGCCAAACGCCTGTTATGCGTTCGCTTTTCTGTCCTATCGTTACACTGGTCTATTTTCATTTACTAAAATATCCAATTAAAAACCGTAACAAGTCCAGCCACAACAGAAATCACAAGAATAATTGCAATAAGTACACAACCAAATGGCATTAACTTGTCTACAAATGTCGATTTATATTCTGATTTTGGCTTTAACTTTTGTTTGTCTGCAATTGGTTCAATATACTGAATGAATGTGTCGCTGTTTTCGTCCACCCAATCTTCGTTGTAATCGAACGGAATAATATTTTTCTCAGAGTCTGACAACACATTTTCTATTTCTCTAGCTGATTTTAATAGTTCAAGTACAAATAATTCAAGACCTTCTTTATTGGCTCTTACGAAACTCTCGTCCGAGCCACCTCCGTATTGTGAAATTCCGAAAATTCCATGTCGTTTAAGTTCGTCTTCGTCAAATTGGTCAATAATTTTTTGCAGTTCCTCTTTTGACAGCATTTGTTTTGTCTTTTATTTAGGTCTCGTCTTAAAGTGACGCATAACGGTCTCGGCTATGAGTAGTTGCGTGGGTTAGCGATTAATTTTGCAAGTACACACCAAACTGAAAATTCGCGAGGATTTTCAGAAGTAGGCGAGAACAAGCAATTACTTATAGCCATTGTTGGCAATAGTTTTTTATTTATATATTTCAAAAAAATCTTTTCTGTTAATCTTAAAAAAGTCCAACATTAAGGCTAAAGTTCCTTTTAATTCAACATCTAAATCTTTTGGAAGTGTCAAGTTTTTATCAAAAGCTTTCTTTTCAAATGCTATCGACCATTTGAAAATGTTTTTAATCGTTTCTACTTTCGAGAAATATTCTTTTAAAATATCCATTTCTGTAGTGTCTAAAGATTTCTTGATTTCGTTTATAGAAATATTTGAATTAGCAATTTTCAAAGCCATTTCGATAGTTTTATTTACTCCGTCTTTTCCTAAATTTCCATATTTAAATCCGTCATTTAATGTTTCTTTTCGTTGATTTGGCTCTAAAAAAGCAATATCTTTTAAAACAAAATCTAAAATCAATAAGCTGTGTGATAAAATAATGTATGTTCCTCTTAATGCTATTTCTTTTTTCTGTAAATCAAAACACTTTCTTATAAAGTAGTTTAGATATATAAGTGTTGAATTATAACCACTAAAATCTAGTTCGTTTAATAACCTTGATTTTGATTTTTCATATAGATTTTTCCAAGTTTGATTGCGAAATTCTTTAAAACTTTTTATTGAGTTTAATTGTCCTAATAAATCTTCCTCTGAAATTCTATCAACATTATTATATGATAATTTTTGTAGAAAATTACCATCTAAAATTATAGTGTTATTTTTAAGTCCATATTTACGAATTGCTTCTTTTCGGTCAGTTGTAGCCACAACGCAACTATCAAACCCTAACAATTGTTGCAAACCGTTTGCCCATAAAATCCTTTCAAATGCTTTTGGTGATTTTTTGTTCTTTATATCAACATTTGTTCTTTCACGACTTAAACTTGATACACGTCCATATAGAAACAAATCGATATCTGTTATTTCATTTCCATCAAAATCATATTTTACACCTCTAGCTACATAATATCCATTATTAAGGAAGTATAAACGCAGTTTTTCTTCCATTAACTCTCCTTTAAATAATTCAGTTTGTTTTTCCATTCTAATTACGCATTGTTCTTAATAATTCTCCGACATTTAAGTTGGAAGAAGTTGTTTTCTTTCTTCTAACTTTCATTCTATTTTCTTCTGGTCCAGTATAGTTGGAAACACTTGAACTAGAAATAGTCGTTTCCAAAGTGGATTTTTCAGCCAAATCGCCTTTTTCAATTACATCTACTGCTAATTGAGCAATATCATATTTTAATAATCGCATATAATATTGGGTTCCGTGACTGTGTTCAAGCTTTATAACTCGATTTAATTCCAAAACTTGATAATCTTTTCCAATTGCCGTACAAGGTCCAACTCTTGAACCTCTCAATAATTTTCTCAATGTATTCACAAGCATTGAATAGTCTTGAATTCTACCTCTGTTAGAAGTGCTGATTTTTAAACCATAAATTAAAGACGAAATAAATGCTTTAGCCATATCTAAAGCATCATCTTCAAATGGATTTCCAAATTTAGCAAATGAAGATGGTTTTGTAAGAAACACTTTAGAATGTCTATCATTACTAACTTCATTAAAATCATACATTGCTATTGATTGTAATTTAGAAAGTAAAGTTTGCCCCAATATTGTTAATGCTGTTTCAATTGTGACACAGCCTTCTTTTGAAATAATTGAATCTAAATCAGTTACTTTTCTACCATCTTCTGCACTTAATGAACTCAAAACTTTTGTGGTTTTTTCTAAAGAATCTCTTTTAAATAAGTTTCCGTTAAAATAAGTTTTTTCAGTATCAAAAATTTCAAAATCAATTAATCCAATTTCTTCAGCTTGAAGAAATAGCTTTGAATTCGTTTTTTCATCAAGTTTATAAGTATCTCCGATATATTCTTGCAGGAGTTTTTGATTTATAGGTTTATCAGAACTATAGTTCGTCAATTCAAGTGATGCTTTTTGAAAATTATCCTGTGATGATTGATTAAAAAGTTCTGATGTATGTGTTAAAACTCCAGAAGTTGTTATACCTAAAACAGAAATATCTCCGCTTTGAGAAACGTCAATTAGTTGAGCGTTTTTTAAAGTATCTTTTATTACAGGTAATTCTAACTTTTTATTTATGTTAAGCGAGTCAGAAATCGCGTTTACCTTGTCATTTTCTAGCGTACTCTGACTTTCAGATGCAGCTAAACTTGAAAGTAAAAGCCCACATTTTCCTGCTAATTCAATATCCTCAAAATCGGATGCTCTAGTTACATCCTGAAGTTTTTTTGTATGGTGGATAATCCAAGCTCCTTCAGTTCTATTTTCCATTTATATTTCGTTCTTTTTCAAATTATTGCCAACGTGTTTGTGTATGATTAGTTGCGGTGGTTAAGCGATAAAGTTAATAAAAAAATCACAGATAGAAAATCCGCGAGGATTTTCGTAAGTATTTTATAATCAAAAAATTAACTATAAATAGTGTTATCCAATGTTATTATTTTTAAATCTTTCCAAAGTTTTGTTATAGTCAAAATCGTTTAATACTAATTGAATATGACCGTCTTTACCTAATAATTTCTTTTTAAAACTTTCGTGTAAAGATTTATATCCTTTGGAATTGAAATTTCTATTTACAATAATTGCGGCAATATCTGCAATCCTAATTTCAAAATTATCGTTAGAATCTAAAGACTCTAGATTGTCTTTGAATGGTATATTTAAATTGAATTTTCCATTTTTTAAATATTTTTGAATTACAGGATGATTTTCCTTCCAAGTATCTAATATATTAATAGGTTTACTTTTACTATTTTCTTCTAAAAATTTTAGTAAATAGGCTTTCCAAAACATATTTTCATTTGATATAAAATCATTGTCAATTTTAAATTTAATATTGAGCAGTTCTTCATTATCATTTGATAATATGCCAAAATTAAATCCATTATAAAAACTGTTATAAATCCAATTTTTCAAGCAAAACATTTTTAGAAATTGAGATTTATTTCTTTTATTCAGCCATTTTACAAATTGGTCAAAAAAGTTAATATTCCTTTTGGTTGAGTTTCCGTCTTTAAATAGTTTTTTACTATAAACTAATTGTTCTGTTTGTGAGCGATGATGTTTTTCAACAATGGTTGAACTATTGTTTTTTGGAATTATTGATACGATTGAAAAGTAAACCTGTGGTTTTTGATAAACAACATTTTTTAAAAAATTCCGTAATTCAACTTTACCTAATAACTGTCCTTTTAGCTCTCCATTTTTATCTTTTAATTTATTAGAAATAGAGTTTTCCCAATTCTCAAATTGCTTTTTTTTGATTTCGAGTCTCCCATTTTCCGATAAAATTTGTGTAGCAATGAATAGGTTTGTCTTTTTAGAGTCTTTATTAAATGTTCCTGATTCATCTAAAGCAATTATCATTCTGAAATTGAGTGAGTTTAATGTTGGCCGACATCCAGCGGATTTATGAAGTTCCTCCCGGATGTTTGTTCGAGTCGAAGATACAAATAAAATTCGAAGGGATTTCATAAATCTGTTTGATATGTGCAGTACTGAGTGGGAGCGAGGCAGTGTACACATCAAGCAGGATGTAATCCGCCGGCCGATGGCATGCAATCACGTAGCGTATGCGAAGTATTGCATACCATCGTGTAAGTATAAGCGTAGTGCGGGATTACGAAGCACTTCACTTTCAATTTTGCCGATATGTTTATTAATATTCACTCACTTTAAATTTAGCACTTTTGCCAGCATTGCGGTTATACATTGTTAGCGGTAGGCGTTTTTATCCGAACATTAAATTCACTCGTTTTCCAAGTCCAAACTCGAAAATTCTATACAAAGTCGAAAATTGAATGTCGCATTTTCCGTTTTCAAGTCTTGAAATATAGCTTTTCTTCGTACCCACTTTTTCAGCCAGTTGTTCTTGTGTCATATTTGCTTCTTTACGGGCTTCTTTCAGTATTTCGCTAATTACAAAATATTGGGCTTTTTCTTCAAATATATCACGTTTTTCAGTTTCTATTTTTCCGTATTTAATATCTAATAACTCGTCAAAGTTTTTAGCATTTTTTATTTCTTTTTTATTCATTTTGTAAAACTATTTGAGTGAATTAAAATGTAGTATAACAATTAGTATAAATTTAGAGGTGTGTAGTGTACTATACTATACTATTATTTTTAAGTTATGCGATAAGTTTATAAAAAATAATGACCATAAAATTGAGCTTTTTGTAGCCATTGAATCTATACAATGTTGTGCTTGTATGTATTACTCAATAAAATTTTTTAAGTATTTTTTTGTAAAAAAGCATACCCCTTCAGTATTCAAATGGTGGTTATCGTAATAATATCTTGCTTCAAGCATAGATTCTGATGCGTCTAAAACGGTTACACTTTGGTATTTTTTATCCATATATTTAGCAAAATCTATTGTTTCATTATGACCTCTCCATTTACCAAATAATGCTGGGGGTATTAATAAAAATACTTCAGTATTATTAGAGTTGGCTAGTTTTATAGCTTCTTCTACCTTTTTAGTACTTTCTTTAAACCGAATAAGATTTAATCCATCTCCACCATATGCCAAATTTTGTCCAGCTTCTACTACCTTTCTATCTAACGAATCTAAAGCCACAGTATTTGAACCTTTTGTGTAAGGTTTCTTCAAAAACCAATTTAGGTCTAGCTTTCGTTGCATATATGAAATAATTCTTTTTTGTTTATTTTCACTCTTAAATTCCAAATAGTTTAAAAGAAAATTAAAATCAAAGATTTCATTATCAAAAGTATTAGATGCAATAGGTAAAGTTTCAGAAAAAAGCATTGGAGGTGATAGTACATATATGATTTTTGAAACTTTATTTTCTCTTCCATAAAAGTACTCGAGATAAAATAATTGTTCGTTTACACCACATGAACCATTACCTTGAGCAATATTTATTATACTAGAGTTTAATATCTTTTCTACCCTAAGATGATTCTTATGTCTAGAGAAATTTCTTGCGTGCGAAATCCCCATAAATAGAATATCATATTTTTCTCCACTTTTTAAATGTAATGTATTACTTTCTGTATTATAATTATTAAACCCTCGATGTTTAACAATAGAGGAGGAGAGCATCATAGTTATAATTAATGTTGCAATAAACAATAATATTAACAACACGGTTTTTGTTATAAATTTTTTTATCATTTTTTGTTAAAATGCAAAGTATATAAATTCAGTTTTATTATAATAACCTAAAGCAAAGATTGCCATGCCTATTCCTAAATAAATAAGAGTTCGAATCAAAGTCGATTTAAATGACTTTACACCTTCTATGCCATATTTATTATTTCGCCCAAACCATTCTATTACAACAAATATAACAATAATAATAATTGACTGAAGTATTCGTAATTTTGAAACCCCAAATCCGACAGGATACTCCATTATTGTTGGAGAGAGAATACGCTTAATATAATCAATAGCCTGACCTACATTTTCTGATCGGAAAAATATCCATGCTATTACAGTCAGTCCAAATGTAGATCCCATTTGAATTAATTCTTTAATAGTGGGTAACATTTTTCCTTCAGCTACAGTATTTAAGTTTTTTCGATTATTATTAGAGAGCATAATTGGTAAGAAATAACAAGCATTTAGCAGCCCCCATATAATAAACGTCCAATTTGCTCCGTGCCAAAAACCACTTATTAAGAAGATAATAAATGTATTTCTAACCTTCATCCAAGTCCCACCACGGCTACCTCCGAGCGGAATATAGAGGTAATCTCTAAACCAAGTATTAAGTGAAATATGCCAACGTCTCCAAAATTCTGCAATATCTCTTGAAAAATAAGGAAAGTTAAAGTTTTGCGTCAAGTTAAACCCAAATAAACGAGATGTTCCAATTGCTATATCTGAATATCCAGAAAAGTCACCATAAATTTGAAATGTGAAGAAAATTGCCCCTAGAAGTAGTGTGCTACCATTTAATTCGGTATAATTTCCGAATATTTGATTTACAAACAGAGCACAATTATCTGCAATCACAACTTTTTTGAAAATTCCCCATAAAATCTGACGCATTCCATCTACTGCCTTATTATAATTAAAAACTCTTTTTGAGTAAAACTGAGGCAGTAAATTTGTAGCTCTTTCAATTGGTCCAGCAACTAATTGAGGGAAAAAACTTACAAAAGCAAAAAAAGATATTATATCTTTTGTAGGCTCTAGTTTCCTTTTATATACGTCTATTGAGTAACTCAGAGTTTGAAAAGTGTAAAAACTAATTCCAACTGGCAAAATAATATTAAGTCTGTTTGCTTCCATTGGTTCACCTAACATTGTAAATGCCTCTGCAAAACTTTCAACAAAGAAGTTGAAATACTTGAAGAATCCTAGAAAACCTAGATTTACAATAATACTAGCTAAGAGTAACAATTTTCTACTCCGCGGTATATTTGTTTTTGATAATCTGATTCCAATATAGAAGTCAATGCAGGAACTAAAGATTATTAATGATAAGAATCGCCAATCCCACCATCCATAAAAAACGTAACTTGCTATAACAATCAAACTATTCTGTAGTTTCAAATTCTTATTAGCAAAAAACCAATATAGTAAAAACACTATTGGTAAGTAAATTGCAAATTCAATTGAGTTGAATAACATTTATTGCTTTCTGTTTTTATTGTTTATATTTTGTAGTTTAGTCCTTAGAACGGTTTGCTACATGATTAGCCGCGTGGTTGAGCGATAAAGTTAATAAAAAAATCACAGATAGAAAATTTGCAAAAATTTTCGTAAGTAGTTTATAATCAAAAAATTAATTATAAATAGTGTTAGCAAATGTTAATTGATTTCTGTTTTAATTAATACTTCATCGTTGTTATAATATTTACATTTACTAACTTTTAATTATTTTTATATTTTTCTGATGGCTGATATAGCTATCGTCTCATATTCTTTTTTAACCTGTTCTTTACAAGATTTAAAATTAATACACTTATTAGTATTAGAAAATGGTTTACTAATAGATGTTTTTATTAAGTTGTACTCTCATTTACTATTTTTTTGATGTATTTATTCTTAATGAGTAAAACTATTTTTTTTGATGCGGTAAACATTAATAAACCAATGATGTAACCTGTAATTAGCCCTAAAACAACTCCAATAATAATGGAGACATCAGTTATCCACCATTTTTTAATGGTATTTATAAACCAAAAAAATATTACCGAAACAATTGTACTTCCTAAAATTGAAGCAGATATAAATAGTGTTTTAAATCCTTTACTTATAGATTTTTGGTGTAAACCCACTAAGACAGATGTAGAAATAATACCTACACTAATAAGCCCAATTAATATTGAGAAAAAAATGATTCCTAAAACAACACCTAATATAAGTGCTAGTAAAAAAAAGATGGCTCCCATAACTAAGAGTCCTACAAGAAAATCATCATCATTTTGAAATGAATCATTAATGAATGATGCCATAAAAAATAATTTACTTAAAAAACTGAATATGAGATATTTTGACATTTTTATAAATTTTACTTCTTAATTACTTATATGTTTTTAATTTATAAAATTAACTTCTTGCAATAATTCTTTAGAAAAATTCGGTTCATAAATATTATAGTTAGAACAAAATCCCAAAATATAACTTTCAGGCCCTCCAATTTTCCATTTTTAGTATATGTTAATTTCATTGTAATAAGCGTTTAGAATATTGCCATAAAGATAATAGTGTTCAAATAGGTTATTTATGATTAGATATTGTATTTCGTGTACGTACTTCATTCAAATTGCATACCAACGAGCCTAGTATTTGCGAAGAACGGGAAAGAATTTGGGCGAAAGCTCAAGTTCGTCTGTTTAAGCAAACAGCTCTTTTTTAAAACTAATTTAGGTTAATGTTTTTAGAAAAGCAATTTTGCGAAATATGATGTTATGTTTTTATTTTTTAAATTTTTCGTTTGCGCTGAAAATATATGCAATTTCTCTACCGGATAAGGTAAATTCTTTTTCGTAGTTTAACAATTTGTTTCTTTTAATATCGATAATTAATCCAGGAATTTTACTCCAATTTATTTTTACAATATTCTCAGCGATTTCTAGAGGTAATTTTATTAGAATCTCAATTTTATCAAGTGATTTATGTTGATTAAATGTAGAGATACTATGTGTTAATTCAGAATTTAGATATTCGTATTCTTCTGATAATTCCTGTTCTGATAAATTCTCTTTAGATACCTTATTAATCCAATTTATTAAAGCTAAATATTTTCTAGAATTTTCTTTTCTAAAATCTAATATTTCATCTAATGGAATTAAATTATTAGGAGTTGGTAATTTATCTAAGATAAAACTTATTGTTGTAAATTTTTTATCAGATTCGTAATTGTTTAAATTGGTAATTAAAGGTGTAATCTGTTTCTTAGTTCCTAATTCTAAAAATGCTTTACTTATTCTTAAATGAGAATCTGCAAATTTTTCAAAGTCGTCAAGTAATTGAAGATATTTAAAATATCCTGAAGAATAATTTTTTTCAAGTAATCCTACTGTATCATTATAAGTTTTTAAAAATGAATTATGCGCATTTTCATAAATCATATATTCAGTAATTATTTTCTTGCTTTGATATCTAGAAATGCCTTTAAAATTATTGGGGTTTTTTCTAAATGAATTAAAGTCAAATTCTTTTAGAATTTTATTACTTTTCAAATATTCTTGTGTAGCAATAATTTGATTTGGTATCTCACTTTCAATTTTTACTAATTTGGCTATGTTCTCAAATAATTTTCTTTGTAAAAAGTATAAATAAGGATCATAATATAATTCATCAAAAAAAAGTAATTGATTTTTGATTGTGGATAAACTTTCAGTATTCCATTTTACAATTGCAGTTTTCTTCATAAAAATATCACACAACGTCCGGCGGATTTATGGAGTTCCTCTCGAATGTTTGTTTGTAATCGAAGATACAAATAAAATTCAAAGGCATTTCATAAATCTGTTTTATGTGTGCAGTACTGAGCGGGAGCGAGTTAGTGTACACATCAAGCAGGATGTAACCCGCCAAGACGATGAACTAGTTATGTTTTATATAAAGTGTTACTCAACGTTTTTATTCTTCATTATCTTTATAGTGAATCGCAAAAATCTGTATCTAATTTTTTAATTCCAATAGTTTGTTCCACATGACATATGTTTTTGAGTTAATCAAAATATTTTCAATAATATCTCCTTGATTGTTAGTGATAATATGCAGCTTAAAACCATAAAACCAACCTAAGGAACATTGTCCTCTTTGAGCCAAATCTTTAAACATTTTTCGGTTGATTTATTCTTTGTTAATGACAAACACGTAAAGTTGTGGAATATATAAAAGAAATTCCTGTACAATTCGCATACTTTTACATACATGACTAAATAATAGGCTTTTTTGCCCAAAAGGAACAAATTCTAGACAAAAACAATCAACAGAAAAAAAATTTCAGTAATTTTAGAAGAAGGAAATCATAACCAGAATATTGGTTAATTAAAATACATACTCTAATTCACTAAATATGTTGCTTTTTTTCTACATAAAAACTATTTTTTTTATGTAGAACTCATGTTATTTAAGAAAAAAAAGTTATATTTGGTTTATTATCAACTATTAATAAATTAATTATGAAAAAAACAATAACTATTTTAGCATTAATTGCTGGGCCATTAATTTTTGCTCAGCAAAAAGTGGCGTCAGCTAGTCTTGAAAACTCTGAAGTAAAAAAAGAAACAACTTATGATACTGCTAAGAAAAAAGATGGTAAAGTTGTCTCTGCTGACAAAAGAGCTAAAGCCGAAAAGAAAGGAGATTCAAAAAAAATGAAATCTACTAAAGCAGTAAAAAGAAAAGAGAATAAAGCGGCAGCTAGTTTAGAAAACAAGTAATCTCTTTTATTATTCTTTTATAAAAAAAATAGCAACTCTTTTGAGTTGCTATTTTTATTTTGAGTAGTAGAGTATTAATTTTTTATAAAGACTCTTATGCCTTTGCTTTGAGCACTTAGTTCGGGAGCATACATATTTTGTAATACGGTAATTCCGTTAGAGAAATTACCTGCATTATTAGCTCTTAAATCATATTCAAAAACATAAATACCTTTTGGCATAGAGTCAATGAAAAAGTTAGTAGCTGCATCACGAGTACTCTCATAATACCCTAAATTATTTTTCCATTTATAAGAAGATAATACATTGGTAGGCTCAAACCCACTAGCACGCATATCTTTTATGTGAACAAATTCCATATCTCTATCGTTTTGAATCTCTAACCTAACGCTTACTAAATCGCCTATTTGTATAGGAGTTTCTTCTGTTATTTTAATTAAAGTTGGTCCATTACTAGTATTCTTTTTTAGAAATAATTCTTTTTTAAATCGAACACCTGTTTTAGCCTCGGTTATTTTGTCTAAATCTTCAAAATATTGCCAGTAAACAGCACCCCAAGCTACACCAGGTGAGGTTTTATTCACTTGCACAGTAGCCATTTCTTGCTTTATTTCTCCTTTATTCCATGATGTTTTTACATAACCACTTCCGCTTTGTTGATTACTATCTAATGATTTTAAATCTAAAAGTTCACCACCAATTGTTAGTGTAATGCCATCTTCGGCATTCGTCCAATCTTTACCTGTATTCATTAAAGCATAAACGGCTTCGGTGGTTGCCTTGGTAGAGTTCCATTGATTAGTTTGACGATTTTTTAATAACCAAACTTTCATGCTTTCTACACTTTCTACATCATTTAAGATTTCATCGAATGCTTCTATTAATAAAGACTGGGTTTCTATTGGTGCTTGGTACCAATACCAACCGCTGGTATTGTTTTTCCAATACATGCCCATTTCATCACTTTGTACGGCATAGTCTTTTAAAGAGTTGAGTATGGTTTTTGCTGAATTTTCTTTGTTAAATCTATGGAAAACGAGACTCATTTTTGCTTGTGTTTGCATGTGTTGATTCAGTTTTTCTTTTTCCATTTCAGCTAAAAAATAATCTTTTAAGGCAACACTTTTTTTAGATAATGGATATTCTTTTAAGAAATAGCTTCGGGCATATAAATAGGCTATACCTTCTTGTAGACTAGGTTTTAATTTTTTGTTTTTTAGGTATTTATTGTAATCATCTTCCATTTTTTTATCAATAAAATCAATGGCTTGCTCTAAAATATCATTTGAGTTTATGGCTAGCTTTTCATCAACCAAAATCCCCATGTTTTTTAAATGTCCAAACCCTGATACAATATGTGTGGTAATGGTTCGGCTTTCTCTGCCTCCTTCAAACCAAGGGAATCCGCCTGATGAACTTTGTTTGTTTTTTAGTTTGTTGAATGCCGAACGTAATTCATTTTGCATGGTATTTAAATCGAACAATAGAGCTATTCTTTTCATTTGTTCTTCTTCGCTTTCGGCTTCTCTTACCCAAGGTGTTTCTTCTAATAATAAAGATTTTAGTTCTTCATTGTTTTCTAATTTAGATTTTAATTCACCTTTGCTATTCCAATCGTCAAAAACTGCTTTTATTTTTGGTGATGATTGAATTAAATGTTGTGAAATTACATTGCCATAAAATCTGCTAAATACTTGCTCTGAGCATTCGTAAGGGTATTCACGTAGGTAGGGTAATGAGAAAATGGCATACCAAATAGGATTGGTTGTCATTTCTAAAGTCAATTTAAAGTTAGATAATGTATTGGATTTATTATTTTTTAATTTATTTAAAGTAAAGGTTTTATTTTGACCTTCACGTACATGAATAGGCATAGTTTCGGTAACCAAGGTTCTATTGCTTAGTATGGGTAGGGCAGATTCTTCTCCGTCCGAAAAACCGTTTGCCGAAGCTACTATTCGGTATACTATAGCTTGGTGGGTGTTTGGTACTGTTAGTTTCCAGCTTAGGTTTTGACTATTACCCAAATTAACGGTAAAGTCTTTTAGGTTATTGGTATTGCTAAATTCGGCATCTATAGGTTGCATTGTAAAAGCATCGAATAGTTGTAATTGAGCGTTTCCTTTTAATTCTTTGTCGGAGAGATTAACAATTTTAGATGAAAAAGTAATTTGGTCGCCTTCTCTTAAAAAACGTGGTGGATTGGGTACAACCATTAAGTCTTTTTGGGTACGAACATTGGCTTGAAAGTTACCTGTTTTTAGGTCGGGTGTATGAGCCATTGCCATAAACTTCCATTCGGTAAGACTTTCGGGAACGGTGAATTTTATTTTTACGTTACCGTTTTCATCAGTATATAAATTAGGATAAAAGAAAGCGGTTTCTTGCAGGTTTTTACGAGCTTGTACGGTTTTTAGTTTATCTTCTTTTCGCTCAATTAAAACGGAATCTTTTCTATATTCATTTTCGCCTATTTTGGAAACACCTCGTATAGTGACTTTGTCTTTTGAATCAATATTAATACCTGCAACTCTTCCTTCTAGTTTTTGTTCTGGACTAGGAGATACTGGTGCATCTGTAGCGTATGCAACTGCTGATGTTTTTAATTCATCTCTAAATTCATACTGATCATAAGAATTATTTAAGTTGAAGCCAAACCAGTTGAGTTGGTCGAATGGTAAATTATTGTTTAAATAAAAGTATTGGTAGTTTTTGTCTATGATTGTGTTAAAGTTTTTAGTACTAAAACCTCGGTTTAAGTCCCATCTACCTAATTTGGAATAGTTTGTTGGTTTACGGTTGTGAAATTGAATGGAATGAGGTTTAAATTGATCTAACGAAGCATCATACATGGTAGCGAGTAGTTCGGCGGTTACTTTGTCTTTTTTGGGACCGGTAATGGTTAGCTCCCAAGTTTCTTCTTGACTGGGTTGTAGTTTGTCTCTTAATGTACTTGTTGTTATGTTTAGTTCGGTAGGTTCATAAGGTACAGATATGTTCATTGTTCCACTGGTAGCATCATTATATTTACCAAAGTAGTAATGTAAAAATAGATTACCACGGTGTTCTTCTTTTATAGGTATTTTGTAATGGTTAACACTGTTGTTGAGTGATATTTGCTTTTCATCTATCATTTTTCCATCGTGTTCTAAGGTTATGAATACTGTTGAATTATTAGCTGCTGATGAAAAGATTACATTCGCCACGTCGTTTGGTTGGTATGATTCTTTATCTAGGTTGATTGAGAAGAGTTCGTAATCGGTAGGTTTAGTTTTATTAACGTTGTAGATTTCTATTATTTTTTCTATTTGAATGGTGTCTTGTTCATCTAAAATCCATCCTTTTAAAAGATAGGCTCCTTCTTTCCAATTTTTGTTAAGTTCAACAGCAACCGATTTATTTTTTTGGGTGTCGAACGTTGTTTGTAAGGAAGGATTTCCTTCAGTCATTTTACTTAAGTTTTTTTCATCAGAATAAATTAAATGAGGGAAATATTGTAAAAATTCTTCTTGGCTATATAGTTTATAACTGCCTGTGTTTAGGCTTAAGTTTCTAACCACTTGTTTAGGTACTTTTATTTTGGTTAGTGTTATTTCTCCTTTAGCGGGAATAAATTCTCCATTTAGGTTTTCTGTTTTTATAGGAATTTCTTTAAAGCTGGACCACTCTATTTCTTCTTTTAGAGGAAAGTCTAGTATAAGTTGCCTGTCGCCAACGGTAATGCTTTGTTCATTACTTCGTGTTTCTCCATTTACATCGGTAATGTCTGCAATAACTTTGTAAGTATAGGTTCTAGGGTTTTTGGTTTTTGGTTTATTGGTTTTAGCTATAAAGTTGATTTGAAAGCTTCCGTCTTCTTTTGTGGTAGTTTCTCCATGAGTAATTTCTTCTTCTGCTTCGTAGCTATAGTTACCTCTTTTCCAATAAGGTATGTAAGGATAAATGGCTTGTCTAAACACACGGTAAACTACTTTAGCATTATTGATGTTTGCTCCTGAAAAGGCAATGGCTTTGCCTTTAGCGGTAACTTCTTGGTCTAATTTAAAAGTGCTGGTTATTTTGTCGAATTCGACTTCAAATTTTGGCCGTTTGTATTCTTCTACGCTTATGAAATGGGTACTATAATCATCTTTTATATGGAATAAGCCTGTTAATCCACCGTTTGGCAAAATAAATTGACCTGTATATGAACCAAATTCGTTGGTTTTTACTTTAATTTTACTGATTTCATCACTGTTTGGATTTTTTAAATAGACATAGCTGTTTGTGTTTTTTAATACATTTGTTTCATCTTCTTTATTGGTGTTGTAAATTATTCCTTTAAAGTGAATGGTTTGCCCAGGTCTATAAATGCTTCGGTCGGTAAAAATTTTGCTGCTAATAAAGTCTTGTTTATTATTGCTGTTACTATAGCTGTAAATGTATTGGTTGTAGAATACATTTTCGTCTTTTATTTGATAGTAAAGTTGTCCTCTTTTTATAGTTGGAAGTTCTGTTTTTCCGTTAGTATTGGTGGTTTTGCTACTTATTTTATTAATATTGTTTTTTTCTCTAATAAAAAATTCTATGGTTTTTTCTTTGGCTGGTAAACCACTATTTCTATCAGTCACTAAAACTTCACTTCTGTTTTCTATAATGGCATAATTTGTAACGTTTATAATTTGAGTCTGAAGTAAAAAATATTTTTCATTAACTTTAAAATCAGCATTATTTGATACTAAGACTAAGTAAGACCCTGTAGGCAATACGTCTAATTTGGCAAGTGTGCTATGATCTTGATAGTCATCGAAAGACTTTAGTTTTATACTAAAATTTTGTTGTAGCGGGTATTTTTTTAATAATTTATCGAGCTCTTCTTGTTTATTTTTCTCATTCGCATACTGTAATTCTTGAAAAGGATTCTCCAACACATTATGATTGTTGTATTGTAAAATTTTAAAATAGAGTTGATTTAGGTTTTTATGCGAAATATTTATTGGATTATACTGATTGCTAGGTATGTATGTTTCTATTTGAATGTTGAAGCTCTGAGATAAAATATTTTCTTTTAACTCATTAGCTTGTTGATTTGCTTCGGTTTGTGGATATTTAAGGTTAATCTTTTCTACAATGGACAAGGCATTATCGTAATCAATTTTTTTCTTGAGCATTAGCTACATAAGAGTCAGCCAGTTGTAATAGAATGTTAGCCGTATACCAAGTACTTGGAAATTCTTTTGATAAATCAATGAGTTGATTTTGATAAGAGAGTTTATCGCTTTCTAAACCATCTTCATTTTTTTTGTTAGTTAATAATAATTTATTATACAAATAAGGATTTTTATTTTCACTATTTTTGTGAAGTTCAATTAAATCTTTGAGTATATTAAGAGTGTATTTTTTAAAGTCTTTGGCGTTATTGTCTTGGCTGTAGTAATTGTAAGATATGTTATTAAAATACTTTAATGCTCTATGAGCTAAAAAGTCATACAATGTGGGACGTAGTTCTCTATATTTTTTTTGAACCGTTAAAATATCATCCCAATTATTAATAGAATCTTTTTGTAGGGTAGATTTATTCTCTATAGACTGTAAATATAATTCGGTAATTTTTTGATTGAATATATTGCTTGTCCAAAATCTAAAATCATTAGATGTTTCTTCTGCTAATTCTGTTCTATTATTAATTTCCCAACTATGGTACTCATAATAATTATTTAAAACTTCACCCAATATAGACTTTAATAATGCTTTGGCTTTGGGAGAAGCTGTTGGGAGTTCATTGTAAAAATTTTGAACCACATTGTATTGAATAGAATCTGTGTCGCTAGTAATTATAGCAATTTTAGATTGGTACAACAAAGCCCTAATAATTTGAGATTCGTTTTTTTCTGATTTCGCTTGACTGTAAATCTTATTTACCTCAGGTAATGTACTTTTTAGCAAACCTTTAATTTCTTTTGCTTCAATAGCTTTCCATTGTTCTTTATAAGTATTTTGAGCCATGCTATAAATAGATAAGAATACTAAAATAGTAAGAGAAAAAAGCTTTTTCATAGTTGGTCTTTTTTATTAAGATGCAATTTACATAAAAAAGGTTGGTTACTTTTTTTATTAGTAAGATTAAAGCTAAAATTTATTATTGAGTTATAAACTTAAAAATGATTATACTTTAAAATAATGATAACTTAATATTCTAATATATAGAAGAAATTTATATTTGCAATAAATCTATTTAAAAACTAGCCCTATATGAAGTATTCTATTTTATTTTTAATCTTGCTCACAATCAATCAGTATGTAGTAGCACAAACCAACACTTTTTCCGTTCAAGTATCGCAATCATCAGACGATGCAGAAGAAAGTGAAGATACCTCTACCACTTATACAGACAGTAGCGACTTAGAATTAGTTTTTGATGATTATAGCGGCCAAAATAACCAAACCATAGGTGTTCGTTTTCAGAATGTAAACATTCCAACCAATGCTACCATTACCAATGCTTACATTCAATTTCATGTAGATGAAACAGATGATGTAGCAACTAATTTAGTTATAAAAGGAGAATCAGCACAGAATGCACTAACCTTTACAACAACCGCTGCCAATATAAGTTCAAGAAACACAACAACCGCACAAGTAAATTGGGATAATATACCCGCATGGACAACCGTACACGACCAAGAAGAAGCACAAAGAACACCTAATTTAGCCTCTATAGTATCTGAAATTATTACTTCAAACAACTGGGAGTACGGAAACGCAATGGCTTTTATACTAACAGGAACGGGAACAAGAACCGCCGAAGCTTATGACGGAGAAGAATCAGGTGCTCCTGTATTAGTAGTAGAATATCAAATTATACAAACTTTTTCCGTTCAAGTATCGCAATCATCAGACGATGCAGAAGAAAGTGAAGATACCTCTACCACTTATACAGACAGTAGCGACTTAGAATTAGTTTTTGATGATTATAGCGGCCAAAATAACCAAACCATAGGTGTTCGTTTTCAGAATGTAAACATTCCAACCAATGCTACCATTACCAATGCTTACATTCAATTTCATGTAGATGAAACAGATGATGTAGCAACTAATTTAGTTATAAAAGGAGAATCAGCACAGAATGCACTAACCTTTACAACAACCGCTGCCAATATAAGTTCAAGAAACACAACAACCGCACAAGTAAATTGGGATAATATACCCGCATGGACAACCGTACACGACCAAGAAGAAGCACAAAGAACACCTAATTTAGCCTCTATAGTATCTGAAATTATTACTTCAAACAACTGGGAGTACGGAAACGCAATGGCTTTTATACTAACAGGAACAGGAACAAGAACCGCCGAAGCTTATGATGGAGAAGAATCAGGTGCTCCTGTATTAGTAGTAGAATATAGTGCAACACAAGCAAACATAGATTTAGGAATAAGTAATTTACAAGGAATTGATGATTATAGCTATGCTCAAACAGGAGTAGCAATTTCTGTAGATGTTACTAACGAAGGCATTAACGAAGTAAATAGTTTTACCTTATCGTATATTTTAGATAACGGAACTCCTGTGGTAGAAAATGTAAATCAAACGATTCCTTCAGGAGGTACCTATACTTACACATTTACTCAAACTTTAGATTTAACAACAATAGGGAGTCATAATATAAAAATAGAAGTAGCAATAGACCAAGATAATATAGTACACAATAATACGCTAGAAAAAACATTTGAAGTAATCGAACAATATAGCAATTTATATTTTGGAACAGACTCCGCTTGGAAATACCTAGATGATGGAAGCGATTTAGGAATCACTTGGAGAGACGAAAATTTTGACGATTCTAATTGGAGTATAGGCTCAGGACAATTCGGATTTGGAGACGAAGACGAAGACACCCCATTGTCTAGCGGAAACATCACTTACTATTTTAGAAAAAAAGTACAAATAGACGATATAAATACAATAAACACCATTGTAATGAACTTACTTGCCGATGATGCTGCTGTAGTATATGTAAACGGACAAGAAGTTATTCGTTCCATTAACTTACCTGGAGGAACTATTACAAGTTCAACTCCCGCAACTAGACTGTCAACTTTAACCACTACTTTCGAGAATACACCTGTAAGCTACAACTTAAATCCTTCCCTTTTTAACACTGGCATAAACACGATAGCGGTTGAAGTTCATAACGCATCAGCAACAAATATAGATTTATCTTTTAGTGGTGAAATTGTAGATCAACCTATAGAATATAGCATAGATGGTCCTTATGTTTTTTATAAAGACAATCAAATTATTGTAAAAAAAGTAACCACAAACGGTCCCGAAATTACCACCTATGTGCAAGGCTCTAACCCTACATTATCATGTGATTTACCTAATGGTGATAGTTTTAGTTTTCAACTAACACAAGATACAAGCATTGCTCAACCTACTTACGATATGCCAAGTAAATTCATTGCTTTTTCTGATATTGAAGGAAGAATAGAATCCGTAGCATTTTTCTTACAAAACGCAGGCGTAATAGATGAAAATTACAATTGGACGTATGGAGATGGTCATTTATACTTATTAGGCGATGTTTTTGATAGAGGTGATTACCAAACACAAACCATATGGTTATTATACAAATTAGAACAAGAAGCTAAGCAAGCTGGTGGAGACGTTCATACAATAGTTGGGAATCACGAAGTTATCAATTTTAAATACGATTTTAGATATTTACATCCAAAATACTTCCATAATGCACATTATGTAGGCGAAATGTTAGAAGATATGTATGAGCCTAATACAGAATTAGGTCGTTGGTTTAGAACTAAAAACATAATAGAAAATGCGGGTAATTCAGCCGTATTTATGCACGGAGGTATTAGCCCTGATGTAAACAATTTAAACCTTACCTACCAACAAATTAATGATTATGGACGATTAGGAATGGATAATAATTGCCCAGATGATGATACCAATTGTAACATTGTAAACGGTGGTACTAGCCAAGGAATTTATTGGTATAGAGGTATGGCAAACCAAGATTTATCACAAACTCAAGTAGACGATATTTTAACTAACTTTAATGCCGAAAAAGCTATTTTAGGACACACCATTAAATTTGATGAAATTACACCAATTTATGATGACAAAGTACTCTTAATAAACTTAAATCATAAAGAAAATTATGAAGTAAACGGTTATATGGAAGGACTTTACTATGAAAATGGTTGTTATTACAGATTCATCGCTCAAGAAGGAAATAATAGATATGTAGCACTTGACCCAGCATGTGATAACCTACTTACAGAAAATGTTTCTGAAAATCTAGAGAACGAACTTGAAGTTACACCGAATCCTTTTTCTAATAATATTACCATTAATTATAGTAATGTAATTGCAGGGCAGTCAGTTTTTATTTATGATATAGCAGGTAGACTGGTAAGTCAATTTAAATTACCCGTTAATCAAAATACATATACAATAGATACTCGTGCTTTAAGAGCAGGCATATATGTTATAAAAGCGAAAAGTGATAAAGGAGTTATTACAAAAAAAATAATAAGAAGATAATCTTTACAAAAACGTTAACTAGTAAAAAAGACTGTGAAAAATATGAGTTTACTAAATAGTTCTATTATTTGTAAGTAGAATAAGCATTATATACGAAAATAAAGCAGACAGTAATAATAGCCCACAATACAATAACGATATTTCAATTTAAATTATCATTTTTTTAAATATTGGGTATAATATTTTTTGAGTTGGGTAAAAATAGTTATATTTATGCTCAAGTATATTTAATTATTATGAGAAAAACACTACTATTCATTATGCTTTTTTGCTTTTTGTTAATGCAAAAGAGTTTTTCACAAGAAAAAATCATTAATGATTTTTTAAAAGAACAACAATCACAATTAGATTTATCTAAGAGTGATATTGAAAGTTGGGTAATAACAAGTCAATCTACCTCGAGACTTTCAAAAGTGCAATACGTATATATTCAACAAACTCACAAGGGAATACCCATTTTCAATGCAGTATCTAATTTTAGTATTAAAGATGATAAAGTACTAAAATATGATAATTCATTTATGAAAAATGTAGCCAATAAGGTTAATACAATAACACCAATCATAAGTGCAGAAAATGCTATAAATAGTGCGGTTAATCAGCTGGGAATCAATTTTACAGGACAATTAGAATTATTAGAAAAAAAGAACGATAATTCTTATGTCTATGAAAATACAGAACTTTCATATGATAAAATCCCAGTTAATTTAGTTTATCAACCATTAGAAGATGGAACACTAGCTTTAGCATGGCAATTAAACATATCAGAAATAGATGGAAAGCATTATTGGAATGTAAGAGTAGATGCCTTAGATGGAAAAATACTTGATAAAAATGATATGGTAATTGCTTGTCAATTTGATTCACCAAGTCATTCACATAAAAGTGAAAAAGTTACAAGTAATGTAGTACAGCAAAAAAATGAATTATTACCGTTAGCTGGTGAAAGGTATAATGTTTATGCTCTTCCAGTAGAAAGCCCTAACCATGGCCCTAGAACTATATTAACTGAACCACATAACTTGATAGCTTCACCTTATGGATGGCATGATACTAATGGTGCTGCAGGAGCCGAGCATACCATTACAAAAGGTAACAATGTTTACGCACAATTAGATGATGATGCTTTAAACAATACATTAGGTTATTCACCTGATGCTGGTAGTACACTAAACTTCGACTATCCAATAACCCCTGTAGATGCTAATACACCACAATCTGTTAATATAGATGCCTCATTAACTAACTTATTCTATTCTGTAAATACGATACACGATATTTATTACCAATATGGGTTTGATGAGGTTTCTGGAAATTTTCAAGAAAACAATTATGGAAAAGGAGGAGAAGGTTTAGACTCTGTAATAGCAGATGGACAAGATGCAGAAGGTAGAAATAATGCATTTTTTACAACACCAGTAGATGGACAAAACCCTAGAATGCAAATGTATCTTTGGAATTCCGAGTATATTTTTAGGATTAATGAAGGTAATCTTACAGGAAATTATGATGCTAGAGATTCAGATTTTACTAGCGGAGGATCTCCAGCAGGGGTTAAAGTTACTAAAGGTGTAGTTAGAGGAGATTTAGCCATTGTAGATGATGGTACAAGTGCACCTACTGAAGCTTGTAGTGATATAATAAATGGAAGTGAAATAGCTGGTAAAATTGCAGTCATAAGAAGAGGTGGGAATTGTTCTTATGTAGACAAAGTAAAACGTGCAGAAGACGTTGGAGCATTAGGGGTAGTTATGGTAAATAATGTAGGTACAACATCAATGTTTACATTGACTGGTGTAACAGCAACAACAACAACAATTAAAATTCCTGCTATATCTATTAATAAAACAAATGGAGAAGACATTATAGCTGCCATAGAAAATGAAGAAACTGTCAATGCTACATTAAGTAGTAATGGACCTGATGGATCTTACGATCATGGAATTATTGGTCACGAATTTGGTCATGGTATTTCAAATAGATTAATAGGTGGGGCAAATAATACTTATTGTATGTACAATAAAGAACAATTAGGTGAAGGATGGTCAGACTTTTTTGGTCTAATGATTACGATGGAACAAGGAGATCAAGGTGAAGATAAAAGAGGCGTTGGGACTTATGCTATGAACCAACCTGTTGATGGTAATGGCATAAGAAGATACCCATATTCTACAGATACTTCTATTAATCCATTTACTTTTGGAGACTCAAATACTCAAGTTGGTGCCCATCAAATAGGTACAGTATGGGCTACATTTTTATGGGACTTAAACTGGGCAATGATTGAAGAGTATGGTTTTGACCCAGATTTTTATAATGGAACAGGAGGGAATAACAAAACAATGGCGTTAGTTATTGAAGGATTAAAAAACACAGCTTGTAGTTCTGGTTTTGAAGCTGCTAGAGATGGAATTCTTGAAGCAGATAGAGTGTTGTATAATGGGGAAAATCAATGCTTAATCTGGAAAGCTTTTGCCGCTAGAGGATTAGGCTATTCAGCTTTATCTGGTTCAACCTATTCAACGACCGATCAAATAGAAGCATTTGATATGCCTCCAGCCTCTGTTTTAAACTGTGAATTAGCTGTTAAAGATGTTAAGACTAAGGATTTTACGGTAACTCCAAACCCATCTAATGGTCTGTTTAATGTCTTGGTAAATAATGACTTAGGTTCATCAAGAGTAAATATTTATAGTATGGATGGTAAATTAGTACACACACAATCAATAGACTTAAGTAAAAATGCTACCATTAATGCATCGTCTTTAAATACTGGAGTTTATGTATTAAAAATTAAAGGTGATGGTTTTGAACATACAGAAAAACTGATTATTAAGTAGTCTAGTACTCTTAATATTTAATAAGCTTTATAAAAAAAGAAGTCGTCTAAAAATTATTTTTTAGACGATTTTCTTTTTTGTGAGCTGGAGAAGCTAGGAAGTCCATAAAATGAGATTCATTAAATCTAGCTGAAGATTTACTTCTTTATGGTTTAAATATCTCAAGTATTTTATTTCTTGTTCAATCAGTTGCATACCATCGGTTAGGCTATGCGTAGTGCCGGATTTGAAAGTTAGTACTTTCAAATTAGCAGGGAAGCGAACGGAATAGAAAAACCAAAACTTCGAGTTTAGCAATTAAATCCACATTACGTATAGCCAGCTTAAGTTTACATTTTATAAATTTAAATAATATTAATCCCTATCTTAATTATGATAATCTTAACCTTGGCTTTGATTATTTTTAATTGGGACAGTATTTCAACTAATTTTATGAAAGGATTTAATGAGGGTTGCAATGCGGTAAAAGAAAGAAATAGTTAACCTATTTAGAAAACAAAATGTAACTTTGTAAAAAAATAATGAAAAAAATAATTACACTAACCGCATTAGTGGTTTTAAGTTTAGTAAAAGCACAAGAAACAAATTCTATGCAAACAATTTACGATTTTACAGTTGAAGATATAAACGGCGAAACATTTAATTTTGCTGATTTAAAAGGAAAAAAAATACTCATCGTAAATACAGCCTCTAAATGTGGTTTTACCCCTCAATTTGAAGGATTAGAAGAACTCTATCAAACCTATAAAGAACAAAATTTTGTAGTTGTAGGATTCCCATCAAATGATTTTGCCTCACAAGATCCAGGGTCAAATGAAGAAATTGCTACTTTTTGTAAAATTAATTATGGTGTAACCTTTCCAATGATGGCAAAAATTAAAGTTACAGGAAAAGAAAAAGCAGCCATATATCAATTTTTAACACAAAAAGAATTAAATGGTGAGTCAAGCTCTTCTGTAAAATGGAACTTCCAAAAATATTTGATTAACGAAGATGGAACGTTACATAACTATTTTTACTCTGTAACTAAGCCCATGAGTAAAAAAATAACTAGATGGATAGAGAAGAAGTAATAAAGCTAGACGTATTAGCCATAGGAGCACATCCAGACGACGTAGAATTAGGATGCGGTGGAACTATATCAAAATTAGTAAGCCAAGGTAAAAAAGTAGGTATATTAGACTTAACCCAAGGTGAACTAGGTACACGTGGTACAGCCCAAACAAGAAAACAAGAAGCTAGTGATTCAGCTAAAATACTGGGTGTTACAATAAGAGAAAACTTAGCTTTTGCCGATGGTTTTTTTGTGAACGACAAAGCGCATCAACTCGAAGTAATAAAAATCATTAGAAAATACCAACCCGAAATTATATTGTGTAACGCAGTAAGCGATCGACATACCGATCACGGAAAAGGAGCAGAGCTTGTAGAGGTTGCTAGTTTTTTATCAGGTTTAGCAAAAATAGAAACCAATCAAGAAAAATGGCGACCAAAACACGTATTTCACTACATACAATGGCAACCATTAAAGCCTGATTTTGTCATCGATATTAGCGGATTTTTAGAACAAAAATTAAAAGCGTGTTTGGCTTTTAAAACACAATTTTTTGACCCCACAAGTAATGAGCCCGAAACCCCAATTTCATCTAAAAACTTTGTAGACAGTATAAAGTACCGATCTAAAGACTTAGGTATGTTAATAGGAACAGAAGCAGGAGAGGGTTTTACAAGCAAATCTTATTTAGGTTTGCAAGATTTTCAAGGATTAGTTTAAAATAAAAAACGAAGAAGATGAATAATACCTTTGGCACTAACTTTAGATTAACTACGTTTGGCGAAAGCCATGGTGAAGCTATTGGAGGTATAATAGATGGATGCCCGTCAAATATAGCATTAGACTTAGAACAAATTCAACAAGAATTAAATCGAAGAAAACCAGGACAATCAAATATTGTAACCCAACGTAAAGAGAATGATGAGGTTCAGTTCTTATCGGGTATTTTTGAAGGTAAAACGACAGGAGCTCCCATCAGTTTTATGATTCAAAATAACAATCAAAAATCTAAAGATTATAGCCACATAGCAAACGTTTATAGACCATCTCATGCTGATTTTACTTACGAGAAAAAATATAAAAACCGTGACTACAGAGGAGGAGGAAGGTCTTCAGCTCGTGAAACAGCCAACTGGGTAGTAGCAGGAGCAGTAGCTAAACAAATTATTCCAACTATTAACATTAAGGCTTACGTATCATCAGTGGGTAAAATATACGTAATGAAGCCTTATCAAGACTTAGACTTTACTAAAATAGAATCAAATAAAGTACGTTGCCCCGATGAGGAAACTGCACAAAAAATGATTCAAAAAATAGAAGAAGTAAAAAAACAAGGCGATACTATTGGTGGAACAATAATGTGTGTTATTCAAAATGTACCAATAGGCTTAGGTAATCCTATTTTTAACAAACTACACGCTCGTTTAGGGCAAGCCATGCTAAGTATAAATGCAGTAAAAGGATTTGAATATGGAAGTGGTTTTTGTGCTGCCGAAATGTTGGGTTCTCAACACAACGATCTTTTTAATGAAGATGGAACTACCCAAACAAACCTTTCAGGTGGAATACAAGGTGGAATTTCTAATGGTATGGATATATATTTTAGAGTTGCTTTTAAACCTGTAGCTACCTTAATGCAAAAGCAAAACACCATTAATACAAATAATGAACAAATAACTATGCAAGGTAAAGGACGCCACGACCCATGCGTATTGCCTAGAGCCGTACCTATTGTAGAAGCCTTAACAGCAATGGTGTTAGTTGATTTACTATAAATTCATCTACCTCATTTTATCTTTTTTATTTGAGAATTAAACACTCTGCTCTAGGAGGTAAACACTCAATGTTTCTTGCTTTTTAATACTTTAAAATAAGGGCTTTAATCCTAAGCTTTTAAATACTCTTCATTATAGTTTTGTGTTATAGAATTCTATATAAAAGGAGTAAGCCAAAAATCCTTATCAAAAGAGTAGGTATAATATTAAAAAACATTAAACAATGAGTTTATATAATGAGTTTTACGCAGGAGAATCTTTCACAGAGGACGATTTATTTGAAGCTATACACTATGTATTAGGTGCTGAATCTTACAATTATTCAACGGAAGAATTAGAAGACTTTATTTATGAGTATGCTATTAATTTAGATGAAGAAAATGAAGAAAATTTCTGGAAATCTTTGGGGAGTATTGCTAAAAAAGCAGGTAGAGGTTTATTAAAAGTAGCTTCTGTAGCAGCTCCTGTATTAGGTACTGCTTTGGGAGGTCCAGTAGGAGGAGCCGTAGGTGGTTTAGTAAGTAGATTTGCTAATGCAGGAGCAACAGCATTAGCAGGTAATAGGCGAGCTGCTAGCAGTCAATTAAGAGGAGCTGTTCGAAGCACTCGAAATGCTGCTTTAGGTGCAGCAAGAGCTGCCTTACCACAAGTTCAACAACATTTTCGTAACCGACCAGTTAGAACAAGCCCTTATGTAAGAAATGCGATTAGAAGTAGCCGACCTTATGTAAGAAGAACAGCTAATGCTATGTATCAACCACAATACAATCCTAATTATATCCCTAGAGGAGGTTGGTATGAGAATGCCGAGGAATTTAATCTATTTAATGAAATAGAAGCCGCTCAAAAAGCCAATGGTATAATTTAAAATTATTACAATGGAAGTATTATATAGTTGGTTAAAAGAAAATAAACCTGAGTGGATCGAAGTTATTAAAACAATACAGGATAATAATATAAATGACCTTAGTGAGGATAAAAATGAAACTCACCAAGAGAGACTCTTAAAACAAGAAATTAAAAAACTTAAAATCATTCAAATAAAATTAATCAATAAAATAAAGAAAGAGAATGAAATTAAGAAAAACTATGCCCTTGCCTTAGGAGCTTGTCCAAAATGTTTAGGCAATAACCCCTCGTGTAAAAATTGCTATGCAAAAGGAACACCAGGTTACTTTTTACCTAATACAAAACTTTTTAACAAACTAATACTTCCTTTACTTTCTAAAATTTCAATTAATTATTAAAAAAAACAATTATGTACAACAATCAATTTTATACAGAAGATAACTATTACCAACCCGAAAGTTGGTTTGAGGTAGAAGACTTACTAGATGAAGATTTATTAGACGAAAGTTTCTATGAGGACGACTTATTAGATGAAGATCTATTAGATGAAGAAATAATTTACGAAGATTTATTAGATGAAAATAATGATGATTTATACGATGAATCATTTGATGGACTAGACGAAGCTAGACGAAGCCGTAATAGACGAAGAACATTTAGGCCTATTCGTAGAAGAAAAATACCACGTTCTTTGAAACAAAAATCTAATTTTCAAAAAACGCTAAGGGGAAGATCCGCAGATTGGGTAACTAAGAAAGAATTAGCTAATTCATTAAAAAAAGTATCTATTACAGTAGATGTGTTAAAAAAATCAGCAAAATTAAATAGCGACACATTAGTTAAACTAGACAAAAAACACCTAGAACTAGCTAAATTAAATGCCGAAAAAGACAAAAATCAAACACAGGTAATTCGTAACATGCAAAATATGAACATGTTAGGTACTCTGATGAATCAACCTAAATTAGACACTAGCAACTTATCTATAAACAAAGAAACGATTAGTGAAAAGAAGCAAGGATCTTCTATAAAAACAGATTCAACTATGGCACTTATAATGTCTATGCTAACCACACAAGGAAAAGGCGACATGAACTCGATGCTTCCATTAGTTTTATTAATGAATAATAACTCCTCATCTAATAGCAATGATATTATGCCAATGATGCTTATGATGATGATGTCTTCAAACAAAAAGTAATCAACAATAAGGGGAATGTAACGCCTCATTCTCCTTTTTATTTTAACCTTAAAAAATACAATTATGAACTCAAACATATTTATTCCATTCTATGGAATTAGCCTTGCTAAAGATTTACCCGAAGAATCTGCACAAAAGATAAAAACACTTTCAATAGTACTTTCTATGCAAGAATTTAATCAGCCATTTATACCTATATTGTTATTAAAAAAAATGGCCGATGATGCCAAAACTACACATACAACAGTTAATGAAATAAAAGAAGATGATATTAACCCAGTCGATGTAGAACTCAGCAAAGAAATAAAAGAAAAAGATTTAGTAAAGTTGACTGATGAAATGAAAAAAGAAATTAATGCTAATCAAGCGTTAATTACAAGAAATGCCAATAAGTTAGATAAAAAAATAGATTCTAATGAGAAAGTATTAAATGGTTTATCTAATACAATTACTATTGTTGCAGACACTATAAAAACTAATAGCGAAGACACAAAGGAAGTGTTAAAAATACTTAAAGACAAAACAGTAGCAAACAGTCTAAGCACTGTAGTTGAAAAACCAGTTGCTCGGGGTACTAAAAAATCATAATATATGGATCCTCGGCTAAAAATCATATTAAAAGGAAATCCTGAAGAGTGGGTATCGGTATTAATAAGACTAGAAAAAACAAATAGAATACCAACAGGGCTAAATATAATTGCTAAAATTGGAGAAATAGCCAGTTGTAGAATTCAACGAAAAAACTTGTCATACTTCTACAATCATACAAGTATAAAAAGTATGAAGGCCCCTAAAATTATACCCGCTTCTTCAATTTTTTCATCAGAGAGTTATTCATTATCAACTATGCCATTTTCACCAATTCAGCTAGAACAAAAAAGCAATGTAGTTTTAGGGTTAATAGATTTTGGGTTTGATTTTACACATCCAAATTTACAATACAATAATCAAACTATTTTTGAATCTATATGGGTTCAAAGCAGCAACTTTGAACAAGATAATGTATATGGATATGGTAAAACTTTAAATAGAAATCAAATAAACAGAGCAATAGCTTCTCCTTACCCTTTTGAATATGTGAAATACCATCCAGGAAAATATGATATTTTAGGAAGAGGCACCCATGGAACACACGTAGCAGGAATAGCTTGTAGTAATGGCACTTATGGTAGAAAAGGATATGCTTCAAACTGTAATATTATTGGAGTAGATTTAGGTAAATCATACTCTAATGGTTCTAACCTTAGCTTAGGAGATTCTGTTAAACTTTTTGAAGCCATACATTACATAATAACAAAAGCAGGTAATAGACCTGTAGTAATTAACATGAGTTTAGGAGGAATGGCAGACAATCATATAGGTAAAACTCTTATAGAAATAGCCATAGACAATCTATTACAATACCGAAAAGGAACTGCTGTTGTTCAAAGTACTGGTAATTATTTTAAATCTAAAGCCCATTCTACCTTTTATCTAAATGAAAATAAGACTATTCATATTTTAGACTGGATTTTTAAAATATCAGATAGAACACAAAATGAAATGGATATTTGGTATTCAAATAAAGATAAAATAGAAGTTTCTGTTTATGACAATAAAGGTAATTTATTAGGGAAAAGTAAACCTAACCAAGACACTATTTTAAAACAAAATAACGATGATGTTGGAATAATTTTACATAGAACCAATGAGCCTAATACAAACTGTAATAACATTAGCATTTTAACTAATGGACAATTGTATCAAAAAAAATGGAAAGTAGTGTTTAAATCTATAACTATTATAAATGGAAGGGTTGACGCATATATAGAAAGGGATGACGGTGGTAGTTCTAAGTTTTTAGACAGCCAAGTAAATACTATGCATACTACCAATTCTATATGCAATTCCAATTTAGGTATAGCAGTTGGTTCTTATAATCAAGATACGAAAAATAAAACTATTTCAAGCTTTAGTAGCTGTGGGACTACTTTAGACGGGCGAACAAAACCAGAACTTTTAGCACCTGGGAACAATATTTTATCCGCATGCTCTGCATCAAGAAGAGAAATTAGAGCTACTGGTAAATTAGTAAAAAAATCAGGAAGTAGTATGGCCGCACCATTGGTTGCTTCATTAGTAGTTAAAATACTAGAGAAATTCCCCAATAGTAATATTCATCAAATCAGAAAAATACTTTTTTCTTCCTGTTTAAAGCATCCCTTACATCAAAATAGTATAAATAAATACCGTAGCGGTTACGGAATTATTATTCCAAAAAAACTATTTAATAACCTTAAAAAACAATCAAATGAATCAATACTTGTTAAATGAAAATTATATAGAAAGTATTCCTCCTACAGGAGGAGCAGGAAGTGCCTCTGCATTATTAATTGCATTTCCTGATTTTAGACCTACAATACCATCAGGCGTACCTATTTATGGGAGTACAAGACCGTTGGAGTTAGGTCATGCAGGCGTATTATTAATCAACACAAATGGCTATACACAATATCATGAATTTGGTAGATATTCAAGATACTATGGTGGTAGAGGCTATATTAGAAGAACTAGAGTGCCTAATGTAACCATTAATAGATTAACAGGATATGCGACAACAACATCACTAAAGCGTGTATTACAATCTATTTCAAGAGTTTCAGGGCATGGAGGCAGAATTGAAGCTGCATATTTTAAAGGATTGAATTATAATAGAATGGTTAGATTTATTAGTTCTAACAGCGGTAATTATAATGGAAAATATGACTTTTTACGTAATAATTGTGCTCATTTCGCAAAGACGTTATACATGCTGGAGGTACGATTGCTAGTCCGAGTTTTATAGTAGATCCATCACCTATAAATATAGTTTCTGAATATTGGGAAGAAGGTTGGGAAAAAGTTATTTATTATCCATCAAGACGTAGAATAAGTATTATTCGTGGAGGTAGAGTAATTGCATCAGAAGATTATCAACGTTAACTAAAATTAGGAGTATAGTCTTTTTTTAACCAAAGAATAACTAAGGCAACAAAAGCAATAAAAGCCATTAATAAAAAGGCAAATACAAAATTACTAGGATTATTATTATAAATAGCGAATGAGGTTAATGAACCTAAACCAATACCTGCTTCCATACCAATAAACATAGTAGAAAATGCACGTCCTCGGTAAGCTGAGTTACTCCAGTCAGTAGTCCAAGCAAAAATGGTAGGACCTGTAATTCCATGAGCTATACCAAAAAAAGCACCTCCTAGTAGTAAAGTTAGTAATGAATTTGCAAAGCCTAATGTAGTCATAGAAATGATGATTAAAATTAAACCAAACAATACTACTGGAATTCTACCAATTCGGTCAGAAATTTTTCCGGCAATAACCCTACTAAAGGTTGTACAACCTACATATACTAAGAAAAAATTGCCCCTATGCTGAGGTATTTGCATTACATCAGTTTTGTCAGGAATTAATACATAAACTGCTCCAAAAGAAAAAGCATATAAAAAGAAAATGAGTGTAGGTAACCAAACTAGCGGTTCATAAATATCGACTTTTCTAATGGTTAACGCTTCTCGGTTTAATGAAGTTCGTTGTGATTTTGGTAAGGTTTCTTTAAGTCCAAAGAATATAAATACCGATAAAATAGCACAAACAGCAGAACCAATAAACATAAAATTATAACCATAGTTTAGGTGAAGAAAGTTTCCAATTTTTGGCCCTAATGCCATGCCTAAACTACCCGCAAAACCTAACCAACCCATGGCTTCACCACGTCTATTTTCTGGAATTATATCTGCTAAATAAGCGGCTGTTCCTGTTGGTTTAAAACCAGTACTCATTCCGTGGAATAAACGAATAGCAAAAAATATGATTATGGGTGATATGGCAAATAAAAATGTTGAAATATTTTGGATGAAAATATAAGCTATGGCAGCTATGGTACTTATTAATCCACCAAAAATCATGGTAGGAATTCTCCCAACTCTATCGGCAATTTTTCCACTAAAAGGTCGAGAAAGTCCAGCAGTTAATGTAAATAAAGCAACAATTAATCCTTTATATTTTTCGCCTCCTAGTTCGGTTAAAAATCCATTAAGTTCGGGTAAAATCATGTTAAAGCTCATGAAAAAGAAGAATGAACTAACACACATGATGTAAAATGTTTTGGTAAAAACTTTATTGTTGTTCAAGTTGTTATTTTGAACGACAAAAGTAAACGTATTAATTGATTTTAATAATTATTTAAGTGTTATTTTTATTTAGGTAATGACAAGTTTGGAGAAGTTGTATTGGCATTACTTTCTAAGTAAATTTTACCTCGTACTATACTTTGAATGCTGTTAATTAAACTTGATTCAAAAGAGTTTCTTACTTGTGATTTATGATAAACTAAGCTAACCTCTCTAGTAGGAACGGGTACTTTAAAAGTGCGTAAATTCTGTTTTAAATTTTTGGGTAGTTCTTCGGCTTGTAAGCTCGGTAATAAAGTCATTCCGTAGCCTTCGTTGGCTAGTTTAATCATAGTATCAAAACTACCACTTTCTATATTTATGGGGCCAGATTTTAAAGGATTAATTTCGCATAAACTTAATACATTATTTCTAAAGCAATGCCCTTCTTCTAATAACAATAAATCATCTAAATCTAAATCTGATTCATTAATTTGTGCTTTTTTATGTAGTTTGTGCGATGGTGGAATATAGGCTAACATAGGCTCGTAATACAACGTTTTTTCAACCAATTGTTCTTCATGTAATGGTGTTACTACAATACCAAAGTCTAGCGATCCATTTATTATGTTTTTTATAATTTCATCAGTCTGTTGTTCTTTAATAATAAGGTTTGATTTAGGATGATTTTTTTTGAAACTTTTAAAAAACATAGGAACTAAAGTAGGTAAAATGGTAGGAATAACTCCAAGGTAAAAGTCGCCAGCAATTAATCCTTTTTCTTCATTAATCAAGTGTTTCATTTGACTGGCAGTCTTAAGAATTTCTTTGGCATGCGATATTACTTTTTCACCAATAGGTGTTAGTTTTATTGGGTGTGTTGTTCTATCAAAAATTTCTACGTTTAGTTCGTTTTCTAATTTTTGAATCTGCATACTTAACGTAGGTTGCGTAACGAATGATTTTTTTGCGGCTAAAGTAAAGTTTTTGTATTCAGCTACTGAGAGCACGTATTGTAATTGAACTAAAGTCATATAAAATTTTTTGATAAAAATAATAAAACTAATCAATATAAACTATTTAATGTAGCAGTGTTTTTAGTAACTTATCAAAGTATAAGATTATATTCGACTATAAAACATCATATGCAATTTCAAGATCTTTACCCAACTTAAAAAATAAGAAAAAAAGTAATAAGGAGACGAATATCAGCCATAGCATGTATGACACTTCTTTTGATTTTTTATAACTATTGACTTTATTAAACACAAGTAAGTTACTTTTTTGTGTTAATATATGATAAAATTAGTATATCATAAAAATCAATTTGTATTTAACTATTTTGTTTTCTTAGAAAATTGCTTGTATCTAAAATACGCAACCAACGATAATATTAACATAAAAACAGCGGTTAGTTTAATCCATAAAGGTATAGGCATAGGATCTCCTGCAGCATAGGAATGTAAACCTGATAAGTAGTAATTAACGCCCATATAGGTCATTATAACGCTCCAAATAGACCACATAGAAGCTATATTAAAAGTAATATTACCTCTTAAACCTGGTACTAAACGCATGTGTAAAACAATGGCATATACAATGACTGATATAAATGCCCAAGTTTCTTTGGGATCCCAACTCCAATACCTTCCCCAACTTTCGTTTGCCCACATTCCGCCTAAAAACGTACCTATGGTTAAGGTGAAAATACCTATGGTTAATGCCATTTCGTTAACTATGGTTAGTTCTTTAAGAGATTGCTCTATTTTTTTAGTTGGTTTTAGTATTAATAAAATTAGACTGATGATTGATAGTACTGCTCCTAAACCAAAGAATCCATAACTTGATGCGATAATACCCACATGAACCATTAACCAATATGATTTTAATACTGGAACTAAAGGTGTTATTTGAGGGTCTAATAGTCCTCCACCATGGGCAAATCCCATCATTATAACAGCCACTACAGCTCCTGTTGCAGGAATAAATGCGTTTCTATTTTTATATAAAAGCATTCCTGACAATACACCTATCCATGAAATAAAAATAATGGCTTCGTAACCGTTACTCCATGGTGCATGACCTGATAAATACCAACGTGTGGCTAAGCCTAAAGCATGTGTAAGAAATATTATGATTAGTAAACCTAAACTTATTTTAATAGCGAAATTGATTATTTTCTTAAAGGTGCTATTAGATAATAATTCAGCAAATGCTAAAAAGATTAATATTCCGCTTATAAAAGTATAAACAATCATCAACCAAAAGAATATGTTGAATCTATTGTAAATAATTTCTAACTTTACTTTATTGGAAGGTGGTACCACGTTTTTTACCCCACTTTTGTTGGTAGTCACTAATGCGTTTTATTGCTTCATTAGCAGGTTGCCAATTGGCGGTTTTTTTGTCCTACACTTACTTCATTAAAATAATTAGCAATAAAGCCTAATGCAATGGTATCTATAGCAACGGGGTCTTCTTCGGTATTATAAATCCAGCTAGTCCAGCTTTCATTAGTGTCATTTTGTATAGGTATAGAACGAAAAAAGTAGCCTTTGGCTAAGTTATCTAAAATATTAAATCGTTCTGTAACAGCTATTACTTCATTGTCGTATTTGGTTCTATCGGCTGCACGTTTACTAAAAGCAGCATTGTATTCTTCACTTAATTTATATTGTGTTGTATTGATGTCAACTAGGTTCATTAAGGATGTATAACCATCATCATTGGCATTGGTTAAGGTTTTTAATTTTTTCCCTCCATATTCTTCAACAACTCTAATAACAGGAGCATCTTTCCATGTAGACGGACTTAATTGGATTGATATAAACCATTGGTTAGCAGTTACGCCATGGTAATTATCTTTTTTATAGATTTTCTTAACAACTCTAAAGCATGAGTGTCTATGGGCTTTATTCTACCTTCAAAATCTTGTACCAAAAGGCTGCCTAATTGTTTAGCGTGTTCTTTGTCTATATGTATTATTTTGGCTAGTGAGTCAGGATTAGCCATGGGTGTTTTTATATTTTGGTGTGGATTATGTTGTGCACTTAGTAAAGTGGAAAACAACAAAAACGGTAATAATACCAGTTTCTTTTTATGTAGATTTTTAAGTTTTTCATTCAACTTCCAAAAATGAGTTCCTTTCCAAAATAAGGTTGCAAACATTCCAAAGAATAACATAAAGTAACCTAAATAAGTAATGTTGGTTCCCCACCAGTCTTTATTAACAGAAAGTATGGTTCCTTGCTCGTTTGGAAAGTAGCTTGCTTGAAAAAATCTATACCCTTTATAATCTAATACATTGTTCATGTAAATATGATATGGCGTTTCTTTGCCTTCATCAATCATAGTTATTTCACTTTCAAAAGACGATGGATTGCTTGATCCTGGATATCTATCTAAAATAAAATCGTCTAAACGAATATGAAAGGGTGTTTTAATCGCTTTAGAACCAAATCCTACAGAAACACTTAAACCATTCAGTTGTGTGTTTTTACTGTAAGCGGTTACTCCTTGTCCGCCCATTATAACTAAAGTGTCTTTTTCCTCTCCTACGCTTAACTCTACTGTTATAGCAGCTATTCGTTCTTTATCTTCTGGATTGGATTTGTCTCCTGCCAAGTATTTAACTTCACCTTTAAAAGAGGGTTTTGGAATAATAAACCGAGCATTATTTATAGTATAAAGTGTTCTATAATTAATGTTCTGTTCTGTGTTAAAGGCAAGATTACCTGATTGTTGTTCTAACAGAGTTGAATCTACTATTACGCCTTTTTCTTGACCTGTCATAGTCATATATTGCCCGTCGAATGGAGATTTTATTTTTAGTGTTCCATCTTCATCGTATAATTGTACCGTACCTTCTATTTTATTGTTATAAGAGAGCATTACTCCGTCAATATTTTTTACATCGCCTGCTTGTAAATAATTGATGTTACGTCCCATTTCTCCCATAGAAACTACCTCTAAGGTTTTTCTTACCTGTTGAGTTCCGTAGAATAGTATCTTTAGCCATAGGTACATAATCTAAGGTTTTAAGTTTTATGATTTTGTCCTCAAAATAGTATGTTCCTGTAAAAGTTCTTTTAAATGGCCATATGGTATTACTGGCATTAAAATAAGACATTTGATAGTCCGATTTATCATACGCCAATGCACGTTCACCATTACTAACTAACAGTTTAAAATATGTTTTATTTGATATGATTTCATTGCTTGATTCTTTTTCTTTAATAGGCATTTGCCCTTCAAAACTAATGTAGCGAGATACTGCACCGCCAATAAACATTAACACAAATGCTAAGTGAAAAATGAGCAAAGACCACTTTTCTTTTTTGTACAATCTATAACGTTTTATGTTAGCAATAAAAAGAACAATTAACCAAAGCATTAAAATTTCGAACCATTTGGCTTCATAAATTAACGTTTTAGCAGTTTGGGTATCATAATCATTTTCTACAAAAGTTGCTATAGCCATAGCAATGGCATAAACAAAAAGCAAAACTGCCATAGTACGGGTAGAAAATAAGTATTTTTCTAATTTATTCATTCTAAATATTTAGCAAAACACAAATGTACATTGGTTTACATTATTCTTTAGTATAATTAAGTATGATTTTTATTTTTAAAATTCTGTTTTCACATCATTCAACATAAGTATAAAAATATTTCTTGTTTTTTTATGTGTTCTAGAGTTAAGAGGGGTATTTTCCCCCTTAATAAAAAAAAATAAACCTTTATTTTTCAGTTATTTACCTTAAAATAAATGAATTTATAATTCGATTTTTGCTGTAACCAAAAATGCGCAATTTAGGTATAGCGGAATCCGAAAAGCTAATCAAAGAGTAGGGAAAATTAAATTAATTATTATGAAAACTCTAAAACACTATTTAATAGGAGCTTTTTTTGTTATGTCATTAATATCGTTTGCTCAACAAAAAATGGCTAAACTTATTGTGAACTCTAAGGATAATGGTATTATCTTTAAAACTCAAGAAATATTTTCTGAATCACAATCAGAAAAAGAAGATGTGCTAAAAGAAGGTATATTCAAAAGCCTCAAAAATGTTTCTTTACTAAATTATAAAATAACCCCTAAAGAACTTGAAGGCAAAAAACATATATCTACTCAAATAACTATTAACGGAAGCATTGAAACTCTAGATCTTATTGAAGTAGAAGATAAATTTTACTCTTATGAAGTTGTGACAAGTGATAAAAAACATTACACACCTAATAAAAACTCGTCAAAACACTATAGAGGTATTATTCGAGGTGCTGAAAAACAAAGTTTAGTTGCTATTAGTTTATTTGACAATGATGTTTCGGGATTTATCTCTTATAAGGATAAAACCTATACCATTGCAAAACTTAAGGAAAGTAATGACATTATTATATATGATGTTGTAAATTTAATTCAAAAAAATGAGTTCGAATGCGGTCTTATTGAAAAGAACAAAAACATATACGATCCAAGAGTATTAGATGGGTCATACGCTTATACGGCTGCCTATGAAACTAATTGTGTTCGTTTCTACTTTGAAACTGAGTTTGATATGTTTCAATCTTTAGGGTCTGTAGCAAACGTAGAAAATTATGTAACTGCGTTATATAATCAAGTAGCAACATTATATTACAATGAAGGAATTGACACTCGTATTTCTGAAATAAATGTTTGGACATCTACCGATCCATACACCTCAAGTAGTACCTCTGGAACCTTATCTCAATTTCAAGCAAATACATCATCAATTAATGGCGATTTAGGTCACCTGTTAACTTTTAGAAACATTGGGGGTGGTATGGCTGCTGGGTTCAACGGACTTTGCAACTCTAATGTCGATCAAAGCTTAGCAGTATCAGGAGATCTAAATACTACTATTAGTAATGTTCCCACATATAGTTGGAATGTATATGTAACAGCTCATGAGTTTGGACATTTATTTGGCTCAAGACATACTCACGCTTGTGTTTGGAACGGTAATAATACCGCAATTGATGGATGTTCTGGATTCACAGAAGGTGGCTGTTCGACTCCTGGTACACCTAGCACTGGAGGAACTATCATGAGCTATTGTCACATAAGTTCTGTAGGTATTAATTTTAGTAATGGATTTGGTCCTCAGCCAGGTAACGTATTGCGTGATAATGTAGCAAATGCTTCATGTTTAACAGATTGTGATAATTGTGTTGCTACTGGAGCTAATTTTGATTTATACATGAAAGACCAACCATCTGATTCAGGTGTTGAGCCTAATCCTAACGGAATTATTTGGATGAGTCAAGATATTTGGATTCGTCAAAATTTAGACGGTGGTACTACTCACCAAAATGCTGAGTATAAAACATTATCTCCCAATGGGGTTTATGTTAAAGTTCGAAATAGAGGAAGCGAAACATCTGATTGTGCTACTCTTAAAGTATACTGGACAAAAGCTTCTGCTGGGTTATTTTGGCCTACAAACTTTATGAACTTTTTCCAAAATGTAGGTGGTTCACCTGTGCTACATGGCGATATTGTAGGAACAGTCCAAATACCTGCTATTGCTCCAGGAGGAGAAGCTATAGTTGAGCTACCCTGGTATCCTCCTAATCCTAATGACTTTAATAGTGAAATTCATCACTTTTGTCTAACAGCTCGTATTATTTCGGCTGATGACCCTATGACTAATGAAGTAAACGGACGAATTGAACCCAATGCCCAAAATAACAATAATATTGTCCAAAAAAATATTGCAGTTTATAACAATAATACTAGTGACTTACCAACTGGTTTATTTATGAGAGGGGTTAGTGAAAAATCTCAATTTATTGATATTTTGTTCACCGACAAAGGTTTTAAGGATGATGAAATAAAAGTTCCATTTTTTGAGCGAGGCGGAACGGTTGAAGTTACTATTGAAAAAGAGTATTTTGATAGAATGCTTAAATATGGTTCCTTAGAAGGAGAGGGAATTAAAATTTTAGAACAAAATAAGGTACTCATCTATTCGAATGAAGCAGCATTTATAAAAGTACCTTTAGAGTATAAAGAAGATTTTCTTATGCAGTTTAAATTTAATTTAAACGATATAGATGATAAAGAAGAAGTTATCTTTGATGTATTACAACAAAGTTCAGAAGAAAAAATGATTCAGGGAGGAGAACGTTTTGTAATTAGAAAACCAGAAAAAGGCGATGGTTATACTTTAAAAAAAGAACCCATACAGAACAATGAAGAGTTTAGGATAACACCTAATCCTAATAAAGGATCTTTTACTATAGAACTCTCAAAATCTAAAAATGGAACATACTATATCTATGATATTCATAGTAACTTAATTCAAAAAGGTAATATTAATTCAAAAGAAACAAAACTTAATTTACCAAAATTAAGAAAAGGAACATACTTTATTAATGTTCATTTGGATGATAAAATCTTAAAACAAAGTTTTATAAAAAAATAAAATATCAAACCCTTTTTCTACAGAACGGAGATTAAATTTAATCTCCGTTTTTCTTTTCTACCTAATAAACTTGAGTTACTCCAGTCAAATGAAGAAATAGACTTAGGTAAAGCCATAACTAATGCTGTGTTAAAAATTTGCACTAGCTAAAGGATACAAACAAGAAAAATTAATAAAAAACCTTTTGTTCAACTCAAAACAAAAGGTTTTTTTACGCTGTTAACTTCTCTAAAGCATATTTAATCATAGCATCCATACTTTGGTGAGGTATTTTACTAAATGTGCCTAACGATCGGTTTGCAATAATACTGTTCAAAGAAATAGCTTTATGTCCTAATAAATTAGATAAACCATAAATACCAGCCGTTTCCATTTCTAGATTTGTAATTCTAAATCCATTAAAATCAAATTGAATTAAAGATTCATTTAAATTATTTGGTGATGGTTGTAAACGAATGTTTCTACCTTGAGGGCCGTAGAATCCGCTAGCTGTAGCAGTAATTCCAGTATATGTTTGGTTAGATGAAAATAAATCTAATAACTCACTAGAAGCAGCAGAAACATATGGCTTTGCTTTGTTTGGATTCCAATTAACTTGCGATAAAAAAGCTTCTTCTAATGCTAAATCTCTAGCAGATTCTGATTCCTCGTAAAAGTGTAATAAACCATCCATTCCCAATCCGTGAGAACTTAATAAAATACTATTAATAGGAATGTCTTTATGTAACGCACCAGAAGTACCTAACCTAACAAAGGTTAATGATTTTAATTCTTTATTAGGCTCACCAGTAGCTAAATTTATATTAGCAACAGCATCTAACTCGGTTAAAACAATATCAATATTATCAGTTCCCATACCTGTAGAAACAACACTTAAACGCTTTCCATTTAAAAAACCAGTATGGGTTGCAATTTCTCTTTTTTGTGTTTTAAATTCAATAGAATCAAAGTATTGAGAAATTTTTTCTACTCGATTTGGATCACCTACTGTAATAATAGTGTCGGCTAAGTTTTCGGGTTTTAAGTTACAGTGATAAACACTTCCGTCAGAGTTTAAAATAAGTTCAGATGCTTTTTGGCTCATTATAAGGTTAGCTTTTTAGTGATTGCATATCAATAACAAATCGATAATGAACATCGCTTTTTAGCATACGTTCATATGCTTTATTAATGTAATTTATGTCAATCAGTTCTATTTCTGAGGTAATGTTATGTTTACCACAAAAGTCGAGCATTTCTTGAGTTTCGGCAATACCACCAATTAATGAACCACTAATTGATTTTCTATTTAAAACCATTGGTGCTGTATTTAAAATGGGTTCCAAAGGGCCTAAATAACCTACTAAAACTAATGTTCCGTTAACAGCAAGTGTGGCTACATATTCATTTAAATCGTGTACATAGGGTATGGTGTCTATAATTAAATCGAATTTACCTGCTACTTTTTTCATTTGATTTTCATCGGTTGAAATTACTACATGGTTAGCACCTAATTCTTTGGCGTTTTTTTCTTTGTTGGGCGATCTTGAAAACAAGGTAACTTCTGCTCCCAATCCTTTAGCTAATTTTATAGCCATATGTCCTAATCCGCCTAATCCAACAACAGCAACTTTGCTATCTTCATTTACATTCCAATGCTTTAAAGGTGACCAAGTAGTTATTCCTGCACAAAGCAGTGGTGCAGCGGCAGCTAAATCTAAATTTTCGGGTATTTTTAAAACAAAATGTTCGTCAACCACAACTTTTTCTGAATATCCACCAAAAGTTTGTTGATTTAAGTGTTTATCTTTTCCATTATAAGTTCCTACAAATCCGTTTAAACAAAATTGTTCTAAGTCATTTTCACAATTTTTACATTCACGACAAGAGTCCACTAAACAACCAACAGCAACTAAATCACCAACTTTAAATTTAGTTACGTTGCTACCAATATTGGTTATTTTACCAACAATTTCGTGTCCTGGAACAGTTGGGTATATGGTTCCACCCCAGTCGTTTTTTGCGGTATGTAAATCGGAATGACAAACGCCACAATACATAATTTTAATTTCTATATCGTTGGCTGTAACTTCTCTACGTTCTATGTTTAATTCTTTTAAATCAGCATCTTTTGCTTTTGCTCCGTATGCTTTTATGTTGGTTGTTTTTATCATTTTTGTTTAATTTTTTCTTAATAGGTATGCGACAAAATTAGTAGATACTCCTAGAGTAATTAGGGTTCCAGCAATTACGTGTAAACGACCTGAACCGTTAAATTCTACAACTAATACAATAGCTATTAATAAAAGTAAAATACTTACGGTATAAGCAATGTAGTTTAATTTCCTTTTCATGGTATTTAATTTATTTTTTCAATTTCTTCAATGACGGTTTCATTTTTACATAATTTAAAAATAAAACGGTACGATGGTTCTTTTTTTGATTGATATTCGGCACGGTAAATTCTACATGGTTTTTGTCTTACTTCATCAGTTCCAAAATTGGTAATGGTACTTTTTTTTAATAGTTTTTGGTGGATGAAAACACTATCTATATTTTGTGAATCGGCAAAAGACTGTGCTTTTTCGCTTAAGTGCACAGGTAAAAATAAGGCTTCGTCAAGTGTTCTTGCATTTGGGAAGTAGGAGCAGGTAAAGGCACGTGGGCCAAACATAATGGTAACAACTAAAATTCCTAAGGATAAGCCTATGCCAAAAAATTTAAATCTTTTTTTAAAATTCATACAATAAGTAAATTAATATCATTAAAAGGTAAATCGAACCAATCGCTTAATTTTTTTTTGGTTAATCTGCCTTTATAAACATAAATGCCTGAACGTAATTCGGGGTTGTATTTTATAACTTGTTCAAAGCTTCCTTCTTTAGCTATGGAGAGTATATATGGTAAAAAGAAGTTACTTAATGCTTTGCTGGTTGTACGCGCTACACGAGAGGTTACATTGGTTACTCCATAGTGGATAACACCGTGTTTGTAAACCATAGGTTGATCATGTGAGGTGATTTCTGAGGTTTCAAAACATCCACCGTTGTCTATGCTTAGATCAATAATGACGGAGTTAGGTTTCATGCTTTCTACCATTTTTTCTGTAACAACACATGGTGTTCTGGCATCGCCACGTAATGCCCCAATTGCTACGTCACATCGTTTTAATGATTTGCTTAATTCTTTGGGGTCTATCATAGAGGTTGAAATGCGTACGCCTAAATCGGCTTGTAGTCTTCTTAATCGTGTAAGTGAATTATCGAAAACACGTACATTGGCACCTAATCCTATGGCTGCTTTAGAGGCAAATTCACCTACGGTTCCAGCACCTAAAATAACGACTTCGGTTGGTCTAACACCTGCAACTCCACCCATTAAAATTCCGTTTCCACCATTGGCGTTGGTCATTAACTCACCAGCTAGTAGAATTGATGCTGTTCCTGCAATTTCACTTAATAAACGTACTACAGGTAAATGGTTGTGTTCATCTTTTATAAATTCAAAACCTATGGCGGTTATTTTTTTTTGTGATAAATTTTCGAAATAGGTTCTAGTTTGCATATTGGTTTGTACGGTAGATACAATGTGTGCATTAGGTTTTAGCCATTCTATTTCTTCTATAGAGGGTGGACTTACTTTTAAGACAATAGGTTTTTCGAATACTTCTTTGGTGTTGTACGAGATGTTTGCACCAGCTTCTGAATATTCTTGATCTGTATAATTTGCACCTTCTCCAGCACCAGCTTCTACTGTAATGGTATGGCCATTAGCTACGAGGACTTCTACAGCGTCTGGCGATAAGCAAACGCGTTTTTCTTGGTAGTGTGTTTCTTTGGGTACGCCAATACTAAATGTACCTGCTTTTTGCAGTATTTCTAGTCGTTCTTCTTTTGGTAGAAGTTCTTGGCGAGAAAATGGGGTGTAAATGCCGTGTTGTTCCATTTTTAAATTTACACAAATTTAATGGTTCTTTGGTTTTTTACCACATTTATTTTTATTCTGTGTAGATTTTTAGGTAAAAAATCTTCTACAATGTTTGGCCATTCTATAAAGCAATAGTTATTGGAGTAGATGTAATCTTCGAGTCCAATGTTTAAGGCTTCTTCTACATTGTTTAGCCTATAAAAATCAAAATGGTATACTTTGCCAATTTTTGTATTATATTCGTTTACAATGGAATAAGTTGGGCTTGTAACGGAGTCTTTACTATCCATTTGTTTAATTAAATTTTTAATAAGTGTGGTTTTTCCAGCACCCATTTGAGCATCAAAACATATTATTTTGTGTTCTAATTTTTGTATGATTTGTTGACTTATTTTAGGTAAGTCATCTAATGAATTTATTATGAATTCCATGTTTTACTATTTAGGGCTTAATGCTATAAAAGGTATAATCATTTCTTCCATAGAAATTCCACCGTGTTGGTAGGTTTCTTTGTAATAATTTACATAATGATTGTAATTTTTAGGATAGGCTAAAAATACATCTTCTTTAGCAAATATGTATTTAGAACTTACATTTACTTTGGGTAAATAATATGATTCGGTGTCTTCTATAACAAAAACATCTTTTTCGTTGTATTGTAGTTTTCTGCCCATTTTGTAACGTAGGTTGGTACTAGTTTCATGATCTCCAATAACTTTAGAGGGTTCTTTTACATAAATGGTTCCGTGGTCGGTGGTTAGTAGTATTTTCATTCCTTCTTCGGCTGCTTTGCGAACAATGTCCATTAAGTAGGCGTTTTGAAACCAGTTTTTGGTGGTCGATCGGTAGGTTTTGTCATCTCGAATCATTTGACCTACAATTCTATTGTCGGTCTTTGCATGTGATAGTATGTCTATAAAGTTGTAAACAATTACGGTTAGGTCTTTGTTTTTGTATTGGTGAAAGTCGTTTAATACTTTTTTCTCAAAATCGGTATTTAATATTTTATAGTATTGTGTTTGTAAGTCTCCTAGTCCTAAACGTGTTAGTTGTTCCTGTAATAGTTGTTGTTCGAATTGATTTTTATTGCCTTCGTCGGGGTCATTTAACCAATATTGAGGAAATTCTTTTTCGATTTCGGAAGGCATTAATCCAGCAAAGAATGAATTACGAGCATATTGTGTAGCGGTAGGTAAAATGCTGTAATACATTTGTTCTTTGTCTACGTTGTAAAATTCTGTAAATAAGGGTTCTATTATTTTCCATTGGTCGTACCGTAAATTATCGACCATGATTAATAATGTTTTTTGATTGTTGCCTAAATGTGGTTTAGCATAATCTTTAAAAACGGTATGTGAGAGTACGGGTTTTTCATCGTTATGAAGCCAATCTTTGTAATTACGTTCTATAAATTTAAAAAAGGCGGCATTAGCTTCTTCTTTTTGATTTTTAAGAATACTCGCCATTTCATTTTCTTGAATGTTCTCTAACTCTAATTCCCAGTATATTAGTTTTTTATAGATGTCGTTCCAATCGTTAAAGTCTCTAGCATTCATCATTTCCATAGCAATTTGCCTAAACTCTTGTTGGTAGTTTACGACTGCCTTTTCGGTAATGATTTTACTTCGATCTAAGATTTTTTTAAGACTCAATAGGATTTGATTTGGGTTTACAGGCTTTATTAAATAGTCGGCAATATGCCCACCTATAGCTTCTTCCATAATGTCTTCTGCCTCGTTTTTTGTAATCATAATTACAGGAATATGAGGTTTAATTTCTTTAATTTTTTGTAAGGCTTCTAAACCGCTTAGCCCAGGCATATTTTCATCAATTAATATGGCACTAAAGTTTTGATTAGGTAACAGCTCAAGAGCATCAGTAGCATTGTTAATCATTTCAGTTTCATATCCCTTTTTTTCTAAGAAAAGTATATGAGGTTTTAGTAAATCAATTTCATCATCTATCCATAAAATTTTTATTGCCATAGTATTTCGTTTAAATTTGTATGCTTAATTAGTAATTTGTTTTAAGTTGAAGGATGTAAAAATAAACAAACTCAAAGTGTATAACGACCCAGTGCATGGTTTTATTAACATTCCTAATGAATTTATTTTTGATGTTATAGAACATCCATACTTTCAACGCCTGCGAAGAATATGCCAAACTGGGTTAACACAGTTAGTTTATCCAGGAGCAAGACATTCTAGATTTCACCATGCTTTAGGTTGTTTGCATTTAATGCAAAAAGCGGTTGAGGTTTTGAAAATGAAGAACGTTGACATTACTCAAGACGAAGAAAATGCTGTTTATTTAGCTATTTTATTGCACGATATTGGGCATGGACCTTTTTCGCATACTTTAGAAAATTCAATTATAGAAGGTTTACACCACGAAAAATTGTCGTTATTATTAATGGAAGAGTTAAATCAAATTTTTGAAGGTAAATTAGGTTTAGCTATTCAAATTTTTAAAGGGGAGTATAAAAAACAATTTTTAACACAATTAGTTTCAAGTCAAATAGATGTAGATAGATTAGACTATTTAAAACGCGATAGTTTTTATACCGGAGTAGTAGAAGGAAATATAAATCCTCAACGCATCATTTCAATGATGAATGTTTTTGAAAATCAATTAGTTATTGATGCTAAAGGAATCTATTCTATAGAAAAATATTTAATAGCTCGTATGTTTATGTACTGGCAAGTTTATTTACATAAAACATCATTTTCGGCTGAATTATACCTAATGCAAGTGCTTAAAAGAGCTAAAGAATTAACAAAAAATGGAGAGCATTTATTTGCTACAACATCGTTTAAATATTTTTTAAATAGAAATGAAAAGGATGATTTTAGTAAAGAAGACTTGTATTTTTTTACCCAACTGGACGATAATGATGTGATGAGTTCCTTAAAAGAATGGCAAAACAATTCTGATGTTGTATTGTCATATCTTTCAACTGCATTAGTTAATAGATGTTTGCCTAGTTCAAAAATACAAAACAAACCAGTTTCAGTAGGCGAACTACAAAAACTTAAAAAACAGGCAGTTAAAATAATAAAACATGATAAAGGAGATTATTTTGTTCACCAAACAGCAATAGAAGTATTAGCATATAATAAACACAATAACCCAATCTATATTTATTATAAAGATAAAAGTATAAAAGAGATTACAGAAACAGAACAACAAATTTTAGCAACTGCACTAAATCAACCTACCAAAAAGTACCATATATGTTGTTTAAAAAATAATAAGTAAATAATTCAGTAAAAAGATTGTTATTTAACTGTTAAGAAAAAGTGGTATTACCTTATTATTATATAATCAAAAATGTTAATTTTGCATTCTATGGAATTTACCGCAATTGAAATTGCATCTATTTTAGATGGACAAATTAAAGGTGATGAAGGCGTAAAAGTGTCCAAATTATCTAAAATTGAAGAAGGCGAAAGAGGTTCAATATCTTTTTTGTCGAATCCAAAATATGAAAACTACATATATAATACTCAATCATCAATTGTTATTATAAATAAAGATTTTGTACCTAGTAAAAAAATAGAAACTACCCTTATAGCTGTACCAGACGCATATCAAGCATTTACCAAATTACTCCATTATTACAATCAATACAAAAATCATAAAGAGGGCATAGAAGAATTCGTTAAAATTCATCCTACAGTAAACTATGGTAAAAATATTTACATAGGAAGTTTCACTTATTTAGGAGAAAACGTAAAATTAGGTAACAATGTAAAAATATACCCAAACTCTTACATAGGAGATAACGTAACAATAGAAGACAATACCATAATTTATGCAGGTGTTAAGTTATATGCCGACACCAAAATAGGAAGTAATTGTATCATTCATTCAGGAACAGTTATAGGATCAGATGGATTTGGATTCGCCCCAACGAAAGACGGCTCTCTAGATAAAATACCACAAATAGGTAATGTATTAGTAGAAGACAATGTTGAGATTGGATCTTCTTGTACTATTGACAGAGCTACAATGGGTTCAACCATTATAAGAAAAGGCGTTAAGCTAGACAATCAAATACAAATAGCACACAACGTTGAAATAGATGAAAACACAGCCATAGCCTCTCAGTCAGGTATTGCTGGGTCAACCAAAATTGGTAAAAATTGTATGATAGGCGGGCAAGTAGGAATAGCAGGACATCTAAAAATAGGAGATTTTGTGCAAATTCAGGCTCAAAGTGGTATAGGTTCAAATGTACCTAATGGAGCAAAACTGTATGGATCACCAGCTATAGACGCATCAAAATATAGAAAATCATATGTATATTTCAGAAAATTTCCTAACATTGTAAAGAGATTAGAAGAATTAGAAAATAAACTAACAAACAAAAAATAATGTCTGACAAGCAAAAAACATTATCAAAAGAATGCACCCTAAGCGGAGTTGGTTTACACACAGGAGAAGAAGTAACCATAACATTAAAGCCAGCATCAGCCAATACAGGTTTTGTCTTTGTACGTACCGATTTAGAAGGTAACCCAACCATAGAAGCCGATGCAAATCACGTAGTAAGTACAGAACGTGGAACAACTATAGAAAAAAAAGGCGTAAAAGTACACACAACCGAACATGTTTTAGCCGCATTAGTAGGTATGGACTTGGATAATGTAATTATTGAAATAGATGGAGCCGAAATCCCAATATTAGACGGTTCAGCAAAATATTTTGTCGAAGCCATAGAAAAAGCAGGAGTAACAGAACAAGAAGAAGAAAGAGAATACTACGTAATAAAAAACATAGTAAATTATACAGATCCAGCAACAGGATCAGAAATTACCGCTATACCAGCCGACGAATACCAAATAACAACTATGGTTGACTTTGGGACAAAAGTATTAGGCACACAAAATGCCACTTTAAAGCAAATGGCTGACTTTAAAAAAGAAATAGCTAACGCACGTACCTTTAGCTTTTTACACGAAATAGAACACCTATTAGCAGCAGGCTTAATTAAAGGAGGCGATTTAAGTAACGCTATTGTATACGTAGACAAAGAAATAACGGCCGAAACTAGAGAAAGACTAACAAAAGCCTTTAAAAGAGAAGACTTATCCATTCGTCCCAATGGTGTATTAGATAACATTACTTTACATTACCCTAATGAAGCCGCACGTCATAAACTTTTAGACGTAGTAGGTGACTTAGCATTAATAGGAACAAGAATAAAAGGTAAAATAATAGCCAATAAGCCAGGTCATCAAATCAATACCAATTTTGCCAAAAAACTAAGCAAACAAATAAGCATAGCCAAACGCAAAAAAATCCCAGAATTTGACTTATCAAAAGAACCCATATATGACATAAATGATATTATGCGGTTTTTACCACACAGACCTCCGTTTTTATTAATAGATAAGGTGCTAACAAGAACCGAAACCACTTTGGTAGGGGTTAAAAATGTAACCATGAATGAACCCTTTTTTGTAGGTCATTTCCCAAATGAACCTGTTATGCCAGGTGTTCTACAAGTAGAGGCCTTAGCACAATTAGGAGGTATTTTGGTATTAGCAGATAAAGAAGACCCACAAAACTACAACACCTATTTTATAAAAATAGAAAACGTAAAATTTAAAAGAAAAGTAATACCAGGTGACACTTTGGTATTTAGAATAGAATTAATACAACCCATACGACGAGGAATTGTACATATGCGAGGCATAGGTTACGTAAATGATTCCATTGCCATTGAAGCAGAAATGATGGCAATCGTATCTAAAGAATAATAATTTGGAAGTTATGAATCAACCGTTAGCCTTTGTACACCCAGGAGCTAAAGTAGCAAAAAACGCAGTAATAGAACCTTTTACTACTATTTCTAATGATGTAGAAATTGGTGAAGGAACTTGGATTGGTCCTAATGTAACCATTATGGAAGGTGCAAGAATAGGAAAAAACTGTAAAATATTCCCTGGAACAGTAATATCAGCCGATCCACAAGACTTAAAATACAAAGGAGAAAAAACACTAACTTACATAGGCGATAATACCGTTATTAGAGAATGTGTAACCGTCAATAAAGGAACTAGTGCTTTGGGGTACACCAAAATCGGGAAAAATTGCTTGATAATGGCAACCGCTCATATCGCACACGACTGTGTACTAGGTAACAATGTAATTATTGTAAATGCAGTAGGCTTAGCAGGTCATATAGAAATAGGAGATCATGCTTTTATTGGTGGATTTAGTGCAGTACATCAATTCACAAAAATAGGTGAACATGCATTTATTGCAGGTGGAACACACGTTAGAAAAGATGTACCACCATATGTAAAAGGAGCAAGAAACCCATTATCTTACGTTGGTATAAACTCAATAGGATTAAGACGACGTGGATTCACTGCTAAAAAAATAGCTGAAATACAAAGCATCTATAGAGAATTATTTCAAAAAAACAAAAACGTAACTCAAGCATTAAACTATATAGAAGCAGAATTTGATGCTACGCCTGAACGTGATCAAATCATTCAATTCGTTCAAAACAGTGCACGTGGCGTAATGAAAGGTTACTTAAGAAACGGAATTTAATAAAAACAACATAATCTCAATGGCAACAACATCAGACATAAGAAAAGGACTATGTATTAAATGGAATAATGATACATGGAAAATTATAGAATTCTTACACGTTAAACCAGGTAAAGGACCTGCATTTGTACGAACCAAATTAAGAAGTTTAACCAACGGAAAAGTATTAGAAAACACATTTTCTGCGGGGCATAAAATAGATGAGGTACGTGTTGAAACCAGAAAATACCAATACCTTTATGAAGACGATAATGGCTTCCATTTTATGAATAATGACGATTACTCACAAGTCTATTTAAATAAAGGGCTAATAGAAAATCCACAGTTCATGAAAGAGGGAGAAGACGTAACCATACTCTTTAGAGCCGAAGACGAAACACCACTTTCTACTGAACTATCACAGTACGTAGAAATGGAAATAACCTATACAGAGCCAGGTATAAAAGGCGATACAGCAACTAACGCAACAAAGCCTGCAACAACTGATACTGGTGCCGAAATACGAGTACCACTATTTATTAACGAAGGAGATAAAGTAAAAATAAATACCGAAGACGGTTCTTATATGGAACGTGTAAAAGAATAATTAGTACTTATTTTAAAAATATAACAAATAGCTAATTAATAGAAAGTTATGAGCATGTTTTTTAATAAATAATAGTATTATATGTCATGTTTTTTATAGATTTGCACTTATGATTAAATTTATATTTATATTTATGAAAAAAGTGTATATTTTAGTTGTTCTTTTATGTACCTTACAAGTTTCTAAAGCTCAGCTAATAGAACTTGTTGGAGCAGCAAAGCCAGCAGCATTAGTAATTAATGGAGATGAATTGTTCATTGCAGAATCCATAGGTTCAAATAAAATTTCCAAAATTAATATTAATGAAATTAATCCTGTAGTTACAGATGTAGTAATAGGCTTAGGAGCACCTTATGGCTTAGAATTAATAGAAGACAATTTATATATATCAGAAGCTACATCTGGTAAAGTGTCTCGAATAGACATTTTTACAGCTACTCCAATTCCAACAGATGTTGTAACAGGGTTAGACCAGCCATTTGGTTTAACGGTTAAAGATAATTTTTTGTATGTGGTAGACAATAACGCAGGAAAAATTTTAAGAAAGAATTTAGATGATGAATCAACTACTTTTCAAGAGTATGTAGTTAGTATAGACGATCCTAGTGCAATATTATTACATGGAGAAGACTTATATTTTACATCTCGTTCAGGAGGAATCATACATAAAAAAAATGTAACATCATCTAGTGCACCAACTACCTTTTACGAAGGATTACAAGATCCTGTAGCATTAGCCATTAAAGGCAATTACTTATATGTTGCAGAAATATCTGCTGGCAGGGTTGTAAAAATAGACATAACAACAACGTTGCCAACAATAACAACAGTAATACCTCCCGGAGAAATATTAGGACCTAGTGCCTTAACTTTCCATAATGAAGATCTTTATATAGCAGATTTTATCGGCAATAGAATTTTTAAATTTACAGAAGAATCTTTAGCTGTAAGTAATAAAGAAATTAATCAATTAGAGGTTTACCCTAAGCCAGCCTCAGAATATATCCAAGTTACAAACTTGAATGATTCAAGAGAGTATGAAATATACAATTCAATAGGAGAAAAAATAAAAGAAGGAATAACTTCTGAAAATCAAAAAATTAATATTAAAGACTTAGCAAGTGGGTGTATTTTCTGAAAATTGAGAAGGAAAATGCCATTAAGTTTATAAAAAAGTAAAAAATTAGCTTTGACAAAATAATGACTACTAATATAAAAACATTCATTATTTTAATTTATAGATTATTCTTTTAGGTAGATTAAAAAATCAATTAAATTGACTCCAAAATATGAAAATATTTTAAATTGAGTGAATAGAAATTTTACATTAAATTTGGTTTTTAATTTACACCTATGAAATTTCCAAAAACACAAACGCTAAAAGAAATTGCTAACATTATTAATGCAAAATTGGTAGGCAATGAAGACTTTCCAGTACATGGAATGAATGAAATTCATAGAGTAGAAGCGGGCGATGTAGTTTTTGTAGATCACCCCAAATACTATAATAAAGCATTAGAAAGTGCAGCAACTATAATCTTAATTAATAAAGAAGTAGACTGCCCTGTAGGAAAAGCCCTCCTTATATCTGATGATCCTTTTCGTGATTTTGTAAAACTTGGACAACACTTTTTACCCTTTCAGTCGGCCAACCAATCCATAGCACCAACCGCAATTATTGGTGAAGGAACCATACTTCAGCCGAATGTATTTGTAGGAAATCATGTAAAAATTGGAGAGAATTGTATTATTCATGCCAATGTAGCTATTGGCGATGGCTCTGTTATAGGTGATAATGTAATCATTCATTCAGGAACAATATTAGGAGGCGATGCGTTTTATTATAAAAAACGCCCCGAAGGGTTCGATAAATTAAAATCCGTAGGTAATGTAATTGTAGAGGATGATGTAGAAATTGGAGCAAATTGCACCATTGACCGTGGTGTAACAGCTTCAACCATAATAGGTAAAGGGTCTAAACTAGATAATCTTATACAAATAGGACATGACACCATTTTAGGTAAAAAATGTTTAGTAGCTTCGCAAGTAGGTATAGCAGGTTGTGTTATGATAGGAGATGAGGTAACACTTTGGGGACAAGTAGGTATTAGAAGCGGTATTACTATTGAATCAAAAGTAGAAGTTATGGCACAATCGGGTATATCAAAAGACCTTAAAACAGGTTTAACTTATTTTGGTTCACCAGCCGATGAAGCCCATAAACAGTTTAAAAAACTAGCAAAAATAAATCAATTAATACGGTAAGATTTTTTTATTGTACGATTCATTGCTTAGTTTTACAAAAAATGAGTAATGAAAAAAATAATATTATTTATAGTAATCGTAACTTTCGTTTTTTCTTGTGATTCAAAAAAAGAATCACCAAAAACAAACAATCAAACCAATATTTTAACAGCAGATTTAACCTTAGAACAAGCTAATAGGCTAGCTAAACTACCATTAAAGTGTACAGCACAAGAATTTCCTAATAAATTAGGACAAGTATTAACCCAAGCATCAGACTTAGCAACTCCAAAATCATTACATCCAGCATTTTATGGTTGTTTTGATTGGCATTCATCAGTACATGGGCATTGGAGTTTGGTAAAACTACTTAAAACCTTTCCACAATTAGAGAATAAAGACAGTATAATAAAAGTTCTAAAACAAAATATAACCCAAGAAAACATAACTAAAGAAGTAGAATACTTTAAACAAAAACAATCATATTCTTATGAGAGAACTTATGGCTGGGCGTGGTTATTAAAACTAGCATTAGAAATTAAAACATGGAGTCATCCAATGGCTAAAGAATTAGATGAAAATTTACAACCTTTAACCGATTTATTAGTAGAACGTTACATAGAGTTTTTGCCAAAATTAAATTATCCATTACGAGTAGGAACACATACCAATACTGCATTTGGGATGAATTTTGCCTATGACTATGCCCTAGAAACCAAACAACAAGACTTAAAAAAAACAATAGAAACAACCGCAGTTAGACTATTTAAAGAAGATACCGACTACCAATTAAAATGGGAACCAAGTGGAACAGACTTCCTATCACCATGCTTCGAAGAAATAGGTATAATGGAAAGAATCTTACCTAAAAATGAATTTTTAATTTGGGTAAATCAATTCTTACCATCATTACAAAACCCTACCTTTGATTTGACTGTGGCCAAAGTTTCCGACAGAACCGATGGGCATTTAGTCCATTTAGACGGCTTAAATTTTTCACGAGCATGGCAATTCTACAGATTAGCTAAAAAGTACCCTAATGAATTTAATCACTTAACAACAATAGCCAATAAACACATACAACATTCCTTACCTAGCATTGTAGATGGAAGTTATGAAGGTGAACATTGGTTGGCTAGCTTTGCACTCTATGCCTTGTCTGAAAAATAAGGATGACAGAAATTACGAGTGAATATTTTTTTTAAAAAGCAAAACATAGTACATTTGCCGTTTAATTGGTAACTTAAAATAATTATAAATGGCAGTTTTAGTAAATAAAGATTCTAAAATAATAGTTCAAGGATTTACAGGTAAAGAAGGTACTTTCCACGCAGAACAAATGATTGAATACGGAACAAACGTAGTAGGAGGTGTAACACCAGGAAAAGGAGGTACCGAACACTTAGGAAGACCCGTTTTTAATACAGTTGAAGAATCAGTAAAACAAGCAGGAGCGAATGTAAGTATAATATTTGTTCCGCCAGCATTTGCAGCAGACGCAATAATGGAAGCAGCAGACGCAGGCATAAAAGTAATTATAGCAATTACCGAAGGAATTCCTGTAGAAGACATGGTTAAAGTACAATCTTATATAGACAATAGAGACGTTACTCTAATAGGACCAAACTGTCCAGGCGTTATAACTGCTGACGAAGCTAAAGTTGGAATTATGCCAGGATTTGTATTCAAAAAAGGTAGAGTAGGAATTGTATCAAAATCAGGAACTTTAACTTACGAAGCCGCCGACCAAGTTGTAAAAGCTGGCTATGGCATCTCAACCGCCATTGGAATAGGAGGCGACCCAATTATTGGAACAACCACTAAAGAGGCTGTAAAATTATTTATGAATGATGACGAAACTGATTGTATTGTAATGATTGGTGAAATTGGAGGTCAATTAGAAGCCGATGCTGCACATTGGATAAAAGAAAATGCAACCAAACCAGTAGTTGGATTCATAGCAGGGCAAACCGCTCCAAAAGGTAGAACTATGGGGCATGCAGGTGCAATTGTTGGAGGAAAAGATGATACCGCACAAGCAAAAATGGAAATAATGAGAGAGTGTGGCATAAAAGTTGTAGATTCGCCAGCTGAAATTGGAAACATGGTTTCCCAAGTATTAAAAAAATAACAAATTACTATTAAATATTATATTATGACAAAGAAAATTTTTATGATTGCTTTAGTATGCCTAATATCTGGTGTATCACAAGCACAAATCAATTTTGGTGTTAAAGGTGGTGTTAATGTTTCAAAGGTTAATGAACTTAATGCTCACTCATTACAAAGAGCTGGTTTACAAGCAGGTGTTTTTGCACAAATACCATTAGGAGCATCAAATCAATTCTTTATTCAACCAGAAGCATTATGGTCTTCAAGCGGTGAAATTAACAAAAGCCCAAAATATAAAGCATTAGGTATTAATGAAGATATTTATTTAAACTACATTACTGTACCAGTTATGTTTAGAGCATATCTATCAGGTGATGACAGTGATTTCTTTTTTGAACTAGGACCACAAGTAAGTTATTTGATTAACACTGACCTAAGTGTAGAACCTACAAGTATAGGTTTAGTTGAAGATGATTTTAATAAGTTAGACTTAGCAGGTACAGTTGGTGCTGGTTATAGCTTTAACCGTGACTTAGAACTTTCTGTGCGTTATTCACATGGATTTATGGATATTGTAGAAAATGACCTTAAGAATGAGTCTAACGTAAACAGAATGGTTACTTTGGATTAGCTTACTTATTCTAGTAAAAAACACATAAAACAAAACGTAAATAACCTTACATTAATGTGAGGTTATTTTTTTTACCTAGAAATAAACTTATTATATTTGCCAATCATTAAATTCATAACTATGAAAAACAAATTAGTAGCACTATTAATTCTTATTACAATTACTCTTTTTTCAGAAGTAAAAGCACAAGTAAGGTATGGTATAATAGGAGCAGTAGATATAACCAATGTCACTGATGTAAATCGAGAGTCAAAATCAAGAACAGGATTTCAAATAGGGGGCTTAGCTTTAATTCCTATAGATGATAATGACCAGTTTTACTTACAGCCAGAACTTCTATACTCCTCACAAGGAGAATACTATTTAACAGGAGGAAAAGAGTATAAAGTATTTTTAAATTATATTGATTTACCCATACTAGTAAAAGCATATTTATCAGAAAGTAATAATGAGTTTTTTGCTGAAGCAGGGCCACATATAGGCTATTTAATAAGTGAAAATGTAGAAAGGTACGAAAACCCAAATATGAAATTTAAGAAATTAGATATAGCAGCAGCATTAGGTTTTGGCTATAGCTTCAATAGAGAGTTTGAGCTATTGGCCGTTATACCTTTGGTTTGTTCGATGTAATTGATGGAGACAATATAGATTCTGTAAATCACACCTCTATATTAAGTTTTGGTTTAAAGTACATATTTTACTAAAACAAGAATGTTAATTCAAAAAACATAATAAAAAAAGCTCGACCTTTCAGTCGGGCTTTTTTGTTCTCTAAAATATACTTACATTCATTCTTATTTTATTGTACATAAACTATGAAAAAATTATCATTAACAAGTTCACTAATTCCAATTATTGTACTTATTGTATTACTAGCTTTTAATGTTTTTTGTGTTTGGAGATAACTCTCTTGGAGGGTCTAATCAGTTTATATTACTAATTGGAGCAGCAGTAGCCATGCTAGTTGGTTTAATTAATAAATTTAAGTATGAAGATATTATAAATGCCATAGCTGATAATATAAAAGACACAACTTCTGCCATTCTTATACTTTTATTAGTAGGTTCATTAGCAGGAACATGGATGCTAAGTGGCATTATTCCAAGTATGATTTATTATGGATTAGAAATATTAAACCCAACCATATTTTTAGTAGCAACAGTAATTATAGCAGCCATTATTTCTGTGGCAACAGGGAGTAGTTGGACCACCTCGGCAACTGTAGGTATAGCATTGGTAGGTATAGGTAAGTCTATAGGGTTAGACGAAGGCGTTGTAGCTGGAGCAGTCATTTCAGGTGCATATTTTGGAGATAAAGTTTCACCAATGTCCGACACTACTAATTTAGCTGCCGCCATAGCAGGAACAGATTTATACACACACATTAAGTACATGTTATACACCACATCAGTAAGTATAATCATAACACTTATTATTATTTTTTGTAATGGGTATAGTAATGAACCACAGTGGAGCAACAGACCCTCAATTAATTCAGAATAGTATAAAAGAAACTTTTAATATAAATATATGGTTGCTCCTAATCCCAGTTGTTGTAATTATTATGATTCTTCTAAAAACAAAACCTTTAATTGCACTATTTACAGGAATATTACTTGGAGCAGTAGCAGCGATAGTTTTTCAACCTAGCTTAATAGCTCAAAATGGACTACATTATAAAATAACCAAAGAAGTTCCAGCACAATTTAGCCATGAACTTACTTTTAATACATCGGGTAATGAGTATGATTCACCAGGAGAATACAATATAACTTCTAAATCAGACGAATATCAAGCAAATCTAACCATAAATGCTTTGTCGTTTAATGAAAACAAAAAATTAGAAAATATTGTAAAAAAAGGAGCCATTTATAAAAATAATAAAAAAGTAGGCGAAATAACTCTAAAAGCAGAACCTACAAGTTTTTGGCTCTCGTCTTACTTTGCTATAATTAATACTATAACTCAAGGTTCAAACGTACAAACAAATGAAGAATCTTTAAGTGATTTATTCTCTAATGGAGGTATGGCAGGGATGTTAAATACCATTTGGCTTATTATATGTGCCATGGCATTTGGTGGTGCCATGGAAGCCATTGGAGCACTTAATAGAATCTCAGAATTCTTTTTGAGTCTAGCTAAATCTATTTTTGGACTCTATGCAAGTACCGTTGCTACATGTATTGGGGTAAATGTTTTTGCTGCCGACCAATACTTATCCATTGTAGTGCCAGGTAAAATGTATCAAAAGGCTTATAAAGACAAAGGCTTAGCACCAGAGAATTTGAGTAGAACCTTAGAAGATGCAGGTACTGTAACCTCAGTATTAATACCATGGAATACATGTGGTGCATACCAATCTAAAGTTTTACTAGGTGAATCGGGTATAACAAGTTACATACCATACGCATTTTTTAACATTTTAAGCCCATTTATAACACTAACTTTTGCTTTATTTAAGATTAAAATAAAAATGCTAAAAGAAAAAATCTAAACACAATTAACAATTAAATTGTTATAAAGGAATAATTTTTGATTATATAATACAAAATCAATTAAATATGAATGTAGTAAAATACTTATTATTCGGAATTTTCACCTTTTCATTTGTTGCATGTAGTACAGTAAATGTAAGTACAGATTACGATAAATCTGCTGATTTCAATTCCTACAAAACCTATAACTTTCATCAAAAAGGAATAGATAAATTAGACCTAAACGATTTGGATAAGCGTAGAATCTTAACTGCTATTGAAGCACAAATGGCAGCAAAAGGTTTTACTAAAAGCACAACTCCTGATTTATATGTTAATGTATTGGCAAGTTCAAAAGAACGAGTTAATGTGAATAATAACTATGGTTATGGAGCGTATTGGGACTGGCATTACCAATACCCAACAACAGTATCACAGTACACATCTGGAACCATTATTATAGATATTGTAGATGATAAAAGAAATATACTGGTTTGGCAGGGTTCAGGAACGGGTTTAAACGTGTCTAACTTAGAAGGAAAAGCAGAAGCTATTCCTAAAGCTATTTCGGAAATTCTAACAAAATTCCCCCCACAACTTAAATAGAAATATACTTAAAACTATTGCAGTTTACTATTCTTATTTAGTGTTGTTACAAGCCCAAGTTCAATTAAATAGATTTTTTTGATGAATTTGGGTTTGTTATATATACTATTTTCATTTACAAAAAAGCACCATAAATAAAATTATGGTGCTTTTTGTTATTAATTATTTTTTAAATGCTACATCTATTAGAAATCTAATACAGTGAACATGAATTCATTATTTTGTGATTGATACCCCGTAAAAGAAGCAATTTTTACTACTACGTCAAACCCTGTATTAGTTTGGTTGGTATATTCTATATAACGAGCACTATTTTCTCCATCTACATTAAATAAACTTAATTGTATAATATAGTTATTATTACTTCTAGGAGAGTCAAGGGTTACCTTGTATTTACCAGCACTAATGTGACTAATGGTAGCTCCTTTAATTTGTATAGCAGTTCCTGTAGCTGATACTTTACCCATTGCTTTAATAGGGCTTTCATAGAATAGACCACATCTGTATTAGTGGTTATGTCATTGTTATCTTCGGTACTTATTAATTGATTAACAGTAATGGAATTTAGCACTCCAGTAGTATTATCGGCAACTACTAAATTATTGGATAGGTCTCCATTATTTAAGGTTTTTATACGAACATCACCCTCTACGTCTAATGTATGAGTAGGGGTACGTGTTCCTATTCCCATACCGTTTTCGTTGGCAAATAGTCTATTACCGATATTAATGGTATTGTTTGGAGTTAAATTTGAAGCATCTAGAGCGGTTGTATTAGCTCCAATGAATATATTGTTACTACCTCCTGTTAAATCAAGACCAGACTGGTGACCAATAAGTGTATTATTATCTCCACTTAGTAAACTTTTTCCAACAAGTGCACCTAGGAAGTTGTTATTAGAACCATTAGAATTATTTCTTCCTGATTCAACTCCTATGTAATTGTTATACTTTGCATTTGCAATGTTTGATCCAGCAAAATTACCAATAGCATTATTATTCAGCTTTGTTAGGAGTTATTGACATAATAGGACCAGTACGGCTGAACTGCCAATATAATTATTGTGCCTACCTGCTCTATTAAAAGCTCCAGCAAAATTACCAAAAAAGTTATTAGAAACTCCCGTTGTATTTTCATACCCAGCACTTCCACCAAAAAAATTATTTCCATTCCCAGTTGTATTAAGTCCTCCAGCGTTCAATCCAAAAAAATTATTTCCATTTCCATTTGTATTATTTTTTCCTGAGCCTGATCCAAAGAAATTATTATCTTTACCAATGGTGTTACTATAGCCTGCATTATGTCCAAAAAAGCTATTATTATTACCAGTAGTATTACTATAACCACTAGCTTTACCATAGAAGTTGTTGTTAATGCCTTCTGTATTGCTATAGCCAGTTAAAGAACCAAAGAAGTTATTGTCATTACCAGTAGTATTCGAGTAACCTGTTTTATTTCCTACAAAAGTGTTATGTTCTCCTGTGGTATTGGAATAACCTGCTTGTGAACCAAAAAAGTTGTTATAGCTACCTGTGGTGGTATTATTACCAGACTCAAATCCAATAAAATTATTGTAGCTTCCTGTAAAGTCATTAGTACCCTCTTCTCCATAGTCTTTATTTGGATTAGATGAGTTTTTAAGTGCAAGGGGATTACCTCCTGCATCTGAAGAAACGTGATTGTTGTTGCCTACTAAGTTAATGTCTGGATTTGGGAAAGAACTAGGGTCAGCGTTTGATACTATCATATTGGCAGAAACGTATTTAAATACGCCACCATCGTCAACCACTAAAATGGAATCTTTTGCAGATTCATTAGAGCCTAAATAGGTATTAATGTTTCGGACCCTTATGGTACCGTCTACATCTAAAGTCTCAGTCGGGGGTTTCTGTGTTAATTCCGATTTGTGAGAATACGGGGGTAAAAACCAAAAAATAGAATGGTTAAAAAGGATAATTTCTTTTTCATAGAGCAATAGTTTTTAAATTATTGTTTAAATTTTTAATAGGAGTAATACTCCAAAAACAGCTCTAGTTAGTTAGGTGCAAAAAAATAGGAGTGTAACTCCAAAATAGTCCTAGTTGGTTTAGGAATAAAAAAAATTAGGGAACATAATGATCAGAAATCATTATTTAAAGTAGGGTAGGATTTTTGCTTAAGATATCTCAAAAGTCTTCAACTTGACATTGAAAGACGGTGCTAATATAAAAAAAATTACAACTAACTTAACTAAGTTTTAACAAAATTTATGATTTGCTAATTTATAATAAAGGTTTTTAATTAAACTGATACCCTTTATATACTTAGAATTTTTTTATATTAGCGTATTAATTTAATAAAACAAACATGAGGAAAATAATTTTAACAATATTTATTTTGTTTGGCATAGTACAATTAAGTTTTGGCCAAGTAAAATATCAAAGAGTACAAGTTTTTATAGATAATCTAACTCAATTAAATACGTTGTTAGAGAATGGAATACATATAGACCATGCTATACATAAAAAAGGTAAATTTTTAGAAACTGTTTTAACGGAAACGGAAGTTCAAAAAATAAATAATCTTGGATTTAAAACAAATGTTTTAATAGATGATTTAAGCAATAGGTCATTAGGAGAAAAACAACCAACCAATTCAGTTCCCATGTATTCAAAAGTATAATGTTCCAAATAATTATAAAGGAGGTTCAATGGGTGGGTTTCTTACACATGATGAGGTTATGAGCGAGCTAGATTTAATGCAATCATTGTACCCATCTATAATGTCAGTTAAAAAACAAATAGCGGACTTTGTAACAGAAAATGGCAATAAAATTTATTATGTAAAAATATCAAACAATCCTAATGTTGATACAGATAAACCAAAAATACTATATGATGCACTACACCATGCACGTGAACCACAGTCCATGCAGCAGTTAATATTTTATATGTGGTATTTATTAGAAAACTATGAAAACGATTCAGAAATAAAAAGTATAGTAGATAACTCAGAAATGTATTTTATACCAATACTAAATCCAGACGGTTATAAATACAATGAATCTACCAATCCTAATGGAGGAGGGTTACTGGAGAAAAAATCGTAAAAAACAATAATGGTGGTACCTCTTTTGGAGTAGACATAAATAGAAACTATGGTTATAAATGGGGGGGGCTAGGAGCTTCTACCTCACCTTCTGATGAGACTTATAGAGGAGAATCAGCCTTTTCAGAAGTAGAAACCCAAGCCATAAAATGGCTCTCAGAAAAGTATGACTTTACTATTGCTTTAAATGCACATTCTTTTGGTGGACTTATGTTATTTCCATTTGGATATATTGAAAATGAAGAAACACCAGACCATTCTACTTTTGAAAACATATCAAAATACATGGTTAAAGAAAACGGATATGTTAATCAACTGTCTTCAAAACTTTATCCCGCTTCGGGAGATTCAGATGACTGGTTATATGTAGCCACTGAAGATAAACCTAAGGTTTTTTCATTTACCCCAGAAATTGGTTCAGATTTTTGGCCTAGTGGAAGTGATATTTTACCTAATAATATAGATATGATGTATGCTAACTTAACCTCAGCAAGATTCGCTCTTAGTTATGGTGAACTAGTAGATACATCAGAAAAATTTATATCAAGTTTAAACAACACACTATCCTACGATTTAACTAGAATTGGACTCAAAGGAAATGGAGATTTTACAGTATCAATAATACCTATAAGTAATAACATAGTATCTGTAGGATCAAGTAACAGTTATACAGGACTAGAATTATTTGATACAAGATCTGGACAAATCACGTATAACTTAATAATCAAATAGCAGTAGGTGACCCTATTATATTTGAAGTAAATATTGATAATGGTTTATTTGTCCAAAATCAACAATTACTAAAATTTATGGCAATATCAATTACTACATAGTAGACGATAATGGAACTAACTTAGACGCTTGGAATGCCAATAACTGGGGGAATCACAACCAGTGAGTATGTATCTCCTCCAACATCAATAACTGATTCCCCTTCTGGTAATTATCCAGATAATGCTACTAGAACCATTACTTTAAAACAACCGTTTAGTTTAAAAGGTTCAATAGCTGCATACGCTAGCTTTTTATACTAAATTTGCTATAGAAAACTATTATGACTATGTGCAATTTGAAGTTTCTACCGATGGAGGATCTACTTGGGTACCACAATGTGGAAATTATACTAAATCACACAATGCTGGTCCAGTATATACAAATAATATAAACGAATGGGTAAAAGAAGAAATAGACTTGAGTGATTTACCTAGAAAATGATAACATTCTAGTTAGGTTTAAACTAAAGTCCGATGGCTACGGTTCTTATGACGGATTTTATTTTGATGATTTTAAAATTGTAGCGTTAGCAGACGAAAGCTTATCAGCCAATCAATCTATACTAGCAGACTCAGGTGTTACTATATATCCTAATCCATCAAAAAACATAGTAAATATACAAACCAAGTTAAATCTAAAAGGTTATAGTATTTATAATTTGAATGGACAAAAATTAGTTTCAAAAACGTTAAAAGACCAAAATAAAACAGTAGATATTTCTTTTTTAAATAGAGGAGCATATATTCTAAAAATAGAATCTTTAGAAGGGACTGTAATCAAAAAAATAATTAAAGATTAATTAAAAAATAGTAAGCCGCTTTGTCGCTTAATGTAAATTAAGAGGAAAGTCTGGACACCAAAGAGCAGCATAGCGGGTAACACCCGTCCATCGAGAGGTGAGGACCAGTGCAACAGAAAGCAAGTACAGTTAGGCTGTAGTGAAATCAGGTAAACTCTATGCGGTGCAATGCCATGTATATTAACAGTTAAGAGCGGCTCGTTCAATGTTAAGGGGTAGGCAGTTAGATGTTTTTGGCAACAGAAACACAAGATAAATGACAAAGGTTCGTTTAGGCGAAAACAAAATCCAGCTTATAGGCTTACTAATTTTTTAAATAACATGAGTTCGATATAACTAAAAAGCTAAAAGGAGTTGGTTAGTATCTAGATAATTATTTTTAATGAGGTTTTTTTTAACTTAAAGTGTTGATAATCATCCATTTGTGTTGTCTATTTTTTTATAAAATTATTAAAATAAAATGGTTTTTTATCATAAACGTTACCTTTGGTTATCATAAAATGAATAATACCTACTTGATTGTTAGTGATAATATGCAGCTTAAAACCATAAAGCCAACCTAAGGAACATTGTCCTCTTTGAGCCAAATCTTTAAACATTTTATGTTGATTTATTCTTTGTTGATGACAAACACGTAAAGTTGTGTAATCTATAAAAGAAATTCCTGTACGATTCACTACGTACACTTTTACATACATGGCTAAATAATAGGCTCTTTTCTACATAAAAAATAGTTTTTATGTAGAACTCACGTTAGTTAACTTAATAAAAAAGTCGTTCCTTTTTGTGGAACGACTTTTTTAGAGATAATTTTTTTATTAAAACTTACTTCTTAAGTATTTTAAAAGTTTGTATTTCTTTTTTATCATCAACGTTTAATATATAGACGCCATTTTTTAAATGAGTTATATCAACTCTGTTATCTCCCACATTAATTTTTTTGGTTAATATTTTTTGCCCATTTGTAGAGTATAATGAGATTATGGCATTATTCTTTGTGTTAATATTTATAATACCATTATTAGGATTAGGGTAAACAGTAGCGTTATCTATAGAGGCATATGAATCATTTATAGATAGTTGCTCACATTCTTCTTGAGAGTTTACATATGTAGCAGTATCATCTTTTACAAAAATACTAGTGTCGTTTAAGTAATTAGCATCTTTGTCGTCTACAATAATACAACTTAAATCAGGGTTTAAATCAGCTTTAAAAGTTGTAATGTTATTATTGTTACCATTTTTAATATTTAGATTTTTTATGTTGCTATATTGGCATGAAATTTCTGTTAACTTAGTGTTGTTAGAAAGATCCAAGGATGCTATTTGTGTATTTGAATCACAAAAAACCCTTGTTAACTCTAAATTATTTGTAACGTCTAATTCTGTTAAAGAGTTAAAAGAACAGTATAGGTCTTTTAGTTTAGTGTTGTTAGAAAGATCTAGATCCGCCAATTTGTTGTCTTTACAACCAAGTACTTCTAGTGCTAAGTTCTTCGAAAGGTCTAAGGCGGTTAAATAGTTAAACTCACAATAAAGTCTAACGAGAGCAGTATTATTAGAAAGGTCTAATTGTGTTAAATTAGTACCTTCACAAGTGAGTTCAATTAACTTGGTATTATTGGAAACGTCTAACTGACCAAGACCACTATTACCTTTAACGTTGATAATTTCTAATTCAGTATTTTGGCTAAGATCTAATTCGGTTAATTGGTTTAGAAAGCAACGTAGTACCTTTAATTTAGTATTTTGGCTAAGATCTAATTCGGTTAACAAGTTATTGGAACAGTTTAAATCAACTAATTCAGTACTTTTAGAGATATATAAAAATGTGATAGGATTAATAATACAACTTAAATTAATTAATTTGGTATTATTGGAAAGGTCTAAAGAACTTAAGCCAGTTGTATCACAATTTAAATCTGTAAGTTCAGGATTTTGGCTAAGATCCAAATTTAAAATATCATTATTTCTACAATCAAGCTTAGTTAATAGAATATTCTTTGAAATATCTAAAGACCTTAAGTCACTACGATGACAGTAAAGTTCGGTTAGTTGAACATTCATGGAAAGATCTATATTTTTTAATGCAGGATTCCGAGAACAATCAAGAATAGATAATGAGGTAAAACCTTGTATACCTGTTAAATCTGATATAAGTTTATTAGATACATTTAAAGAGGTAACATTTTCAATGTTGGCAGTGGGTACACTACCATCTGGGGTTCCAGTATCATACCCTAAATCAATTAAAGCTTGTTCAAATTTAGCATCGGGTATTGCAGTAGTTTGGGCAAATACAAACAATACAGTACTCAATGTTAAGAGAATAGATAATTTTTTTTTCATAATAGTATAATTGTTATTTGTTAGATAACCGAAAGTTAGGCATAAATATTTTATAAAAAAAAGTATAACCTAATTTAGTAATCAAAAAAGACAAAGAATATATATACCTTTGCCCTAAATAAAATTATATGTTTCTATATAAAATACTTTACTAAATGTGCTGCTTTTTTATGTAGAACTCACGTTAGTTAACTTAATAAAAAAGTCGTTCCTTTTTGTGGAACGACTTTTTTAGAGATAATTTTTTTATTAAAACTTACTTCTTAAGTATTTTAAAAGTTTGTATTTCTTTTTTATCATCAACGTTTAATATATAGACGCCATTTTTTAAATGAGTTATATCAACTCTGTTATCTCCCACATTAATTTTTTTGGTTAATATTTTTTGCCCATTTGTAGAGTATAATGAGATTATGGCATTATTCTTTGTGTTAATATTTATAATACCATTATTAGGATTAGGGTAAACAGTAGCGTTATCTATAGAGGCATATGAATCATTTATAGATAGTTGCTCACATTCTTCTTGAGAGTTTACATATGTAGCAGTATCATCTTTTACAAAAATACTAGTGTCGTTTAAGTAATTAGCATCTTTGTCGTCTACAATAATACAACTTAAATCAGGGTTTAAATCAGCTTTAAAAGTTGTAATGTTATTATTGTTACCATTTTTAATATTTAGATTTTTTATGTTGCTATATTGGCATGAAATTTCTGTTAACTTAGTGTTGTTAGAAAGATCCAAGGATGCTATTTGTGTATTTGAATCACAAAAAACCCTTGTTAACTCTAAATTATTTGTAACGTCTAATTCTGTTAAAGAGTTAAAAGAACAGTATAGGTCTTTTAGTTTAGTGTTGTTAGAAAGATCTAGATCCGCCAATTTGTTGTCTTTACAACCAAGTACTTCTAGTGCTAAGTTCTTCGAAAGGTCTAAGGCGGTTAAATAGTTAAACTCACAATAAAGTCTAACGAGAGCAGTATTATTAGAAAGGTCTAATTGTGTTAAATTAGTACCTTCACAAGTGAGTTCAATTAACTTGGTATTATTGGAAACGTCTAACTGACCAAGACCACTATTACCTTTAACGTTGATAATTTCTAATTCAGTATTTTGGCTAAGATCTAATTCGGTTAATTGGTTTAGAAAGCAACGTAGTACCTTTAATTTAGTATTTTGGCTAAGATCTAATTCGGTTAACAAGTTATTGGAACAGTTTAAATCAACTAATTCAGTACTTTTAGAGATATATAAAAATGTGATAGGATTAATAATACAACTTAAATTAATTAATTTGGTATTATTGGAAAGGTCTAAAGAACTTAAGCCAGTTGTATCACAATTTAAATCTGTAAGTTCAGGATTTTGGCTAAGATCCAAATTTAAAATATCATTATTTCTACAATCAAGCTTAGTTAATAGAATATTCTTTGAAATATCTAAAGACCTTAAGTCACTACGATGACAGTAAAGTTCGGTTAGTTGAACATTCATGGAAAGATCTATATTTTTTAATGCAGGATTCCGAGAACAATCAAGAATAGATAATGAGGTAAAACCTTGTATACCTGTTAAATCTGATATAAGTTTATTAGATACATTTAAAGAGGTAACATTTTCAATGTTGGCAGTGGGTACACTACCATCTGGGGTTCCAGTATCATACCCTAAATCAATTAAAGCTTGTTCAAATTTAGCATCGGGTATTGCAGTAGTTTGGGCAAATACAAACAATACAGTACTCAATGTTAAGAGAATAGACAATTTTTTTTTCATAATAGTATAATTGTTATTTGTTAGATAACCGAAAGTTAGGCATAAATATTTTATAAAAAAAAGTATAACCTAATTTAGTAATCAAAAAAGACAAAGAATATATATACCTTTGCCCTAAATAAAATTATATGTTTCCATATAAAAGACATCGAAGATTACGTACAAATGACTCCATAAGAAGTTTGGTAAGAGAAAATGTACTAACACCAAACGACTTTATTTTACCATTATTTATAACTGAGGGAACAGGCATAAAAGAAGAAATAAAATCTATGCCCAATGTATATCGCCAATCATTAGATTTAACCTTACAAGAAGTAAAAGAAGCGTGGAGTTTAGGCATAAAAGCAGTTAATATTTACGTAAAAATAAATCCAACATTAAAAGACAACACAGGAAAAGAAGCCTGGAACCCTAATGGTTTAATGCAAAAAGCGATTAAAGCAATTAAAGACACTGTTCCAGAAATGATTGTAATGCCCGATGTAGCTTTAGACCCTTATTCTGAATTTGGACATGATGGAATAGTAGAAAACGGACAAATTTTGAACGATGCTACAGTAGAAGCATTGGTGAAGATGAGCTTAAGTCATGCCCAAGCGGGTGCTGACTTTGTTGCTCCAAGCGATATGATGGACGGTAGAGTAGGAGCTATACGTGCCGCCTTAGAAGACAATAATTACCATAATGTAGGCATAATGTCTTATGCTGCAAAGTATGCCAGTTCTTTTTATGGGCCATTTAGAGATGCCTTAGACTCTGCACCAGGGTTTGGCGATAAAAAAACCTATCAAATGGATTATCACAATACTATGGAAGCTTTATATGAAGCAGAAGCTGATGTAGCCGAAGGTGCCGACATTATTATGGTAAAACCAGGTATGCCTTATTTAGACATTGTTAAGTTAGTAAAAGATCAATTACAAGTTCCCGTTGCCGTATACCAAGTAAGTGGAGAATATGCTATGATTAAAGCTGCTGCCGAGAAAGGCTGGATAAATCATGACGCTGTAGTTTTAGAAAGTTTAACTGCTTTTAAGCGTGCAGGAGCCGACTTAATTACTACATATTTTGCTAAATATGCTGCTCAATTATTGAATGATTAATTTAGTTGGTTAAAATTTTAATCGTAACTGTGCAATAACATATCTACCTAAAATATCTCTAGTAGAAATTTGAGTGTAGTTTCCAGCGTCATTAAAACTGCTACTTACTATTTGGTTATTACCTAATAAATTTCCGCCTAACAAAGTAAAGTAAACTCCCTTGTAAACATTGTACCGAATAGATGCTTCTAAATCATTCCGTTCATTTATTCTATCACCATTATTATATTGTAGGTTATAAGAATACTCGCTTTGTAATAGTAATTTATCGCTAATAGACCAAGCTAGCTTACCAAAGGGTTTCCAATTGGTAAATTTGTTATTAGCAATTGAGGTATAGTTGCTTGTGCTTAAGTTTAGTCCAGCATTTAATTCTACCTTCTTTTTAAATTTGAATTGGTTGGTAATGGTATAGTTTTGTGAAAAAACAGTATTGTTGATTGAGTTATTATTCACAAAAGTGTAATAGTCACTAAAATTTAAATTTCCTCTTAAGTTAATGGAATAAAACCTACTAAACTTTTTATTACCGCCAAAATAAGCACTGTATGATTCATCATTTTTTATATTATTAATAGATGAATTACTTTGGAATAAATTATTAAAATTACTAGCTGTTTGTACATTATCAATTCTCTTATTATACGTTAAGCCAGCATAAAGATGAAAAAACTTGAATGAATTAAATAAACCATAACGTAGATTAATAGTATGGTATAAAGCTTCTTTTAAGTTTAAATTTCCTTGATAGATAGAAAAATAATTTTGTATAACATAGCTACTAGAGAGGTCTTGAACATTAGGGAAAGTATATGCTTGGTTATAATTTAGATTCAATGTTTCGGATGAATTAAATTTAAGTTCCACATTAATATGCGGTAAAACTTTGGTTTGATTGTAACTAAGCTGGTTGTCTATTACTGTTGTTTTTTCTTTAAAGTTATGTAAACCTAAACCAGCATCTATTTTAACAATCCCTAATTTTTTGGTGTAGGTAGCATCGGCATAAAGCTCGGTAAAATTAAAGTTAGATTGCGTTAAAAATCCTTCGTTACTTAAAGGTTCTCCTTCATTGGTAATTTCGTTGTTAAAAGTCTGCCAACTAAAATTACTTCCTAATTTAAAACGTAAGTTACTGGTATTGTTTAGTAAATGATTGTAAATACTATAAACTTGTAAGTTGTTTTTGTTGAGTTGTTGCGTTTGGGTTAAATCATTTAAAGATTCGGTACCTAATATAAATGGTCTTTCGTCGGATGTAATACGTAAATTAGGTGAATCGTCATTAAATTGATGACGTAAATAAACGCCTAAATTATCATCACTCCCAATTTTTCTAATATATGATAGGTTCTGTTGTAAACCATAGGCAGTTCTATCGGTTGTGTTTTTACTAAATCCGTAGTTTTGATTATTACTAAATAGGTTTACTTCTTGTGCTTCGTTATTGTTTTGATAGTTAAAGTTTAAACGGTATTTAAACTCTGATTTACTATTGGGAGTAAAATTTACTCTTATTCTACTTAAAACAGATAGTAAGTCTTGTTCATTTTTACGAGTATCTAATTCATTTCTTTCAATACGTTCTACTGATGAGTTATAATTTAGTTCGTTTTTATTGAGTAGTGTAAATCCGTTTATAAACCATTTTTTATTAGGTTCATACCCATAGTGTAATGCACTTAATAATGCACTCATTTTAGAGGCTTCTTGTGATGATCCAAATAGTACGTTAGACGAATTGTCTCTTAGAGAGAAACTGCTACCATCTTCGGTAAAAGCTTCCATTCCGCCTAAAAATGAAAAATAATCTTCTCTTGTAAATACTTCTTTTCCGTAGGTATTGTAGTCCGATATTAAGGTTGCATCGGTTTTAGGGTTAAAATAAAATAGACGCTCTTGTAGGTCGGTATGTTTATTGGCATCTCCACCTATGGTAATATTACCAAAAATTAAATTCTTTTTATCTTCTTTTAATTCAATGTTTAGCATAGCTTCCTCATCATCTTGTAAAGAGTTAGAAAAAGGATTTCGTTTAAATTTTTTATTGAGTTGTATTTTATCTATAGCGTCTGCTGGTAGATTTTTAGTGAGTAATTTGGTGTTACCACCTAGTACTTCTCTATCACCAACTTTTATAGATTTAATTTCTTTACCTTCATAAAAAACTTTACCATCTTCTACTTGTAAGCCAGGTAATTTTTTTAGTAAATCTTCTAGATTTTCGTCGGCAGCTGTTCTAAAAGAATCAGCATCATATTCAACCGTATCGCCTTTTATGGTAATAGGTTTTTTAGCACGTACTACGGTTTCTTGTAAAGAAATTAAACCGCGTTGCATTGTAAAGGTTTTACTTTGCGATTTGTTTATGGTTATGTTTTGAGAAAGCGATTCAAAATCGATGTGTTCAATTTCTACATCATAACTTTTTGAACAAGGTAATTCTAGATTAAAATAACCTTCTTTGTCGGTAAAAGTAAACCCAGCACCTTCGTTTTTATCATTAAAAACAGAGACTGAAGCGTCATAAACGGGTAAGCCGATTGAGTCTAAAACGGTACCACGAAGTTTGCATTTTTCTTGGGCAAAACTTATGCTAGCCACTAAAAATAAAAGTAGAGTAATATTTTTCAAAGGGTTTAATCTTAAAGGTTAAATCTAAAAGGTTTGAGTCTTGATTTTGGGAGGATTATTCGGTGTCTACACCACCGCCCATCATTTCTTTTTGCATTTCTTGTAGTTTTCTCATTTCCTCTTCAAATTCTTTTTGCGTAAGCACTTTTCCTTTATTGGGTTGGTCTATTACAATTTCCTCTTCTTTAACGGATACTTTATTTGCCGTAAGAATCATTCTCATATCCATCATTTCGAACTCTGCTTTTAAAATTAAGCCGGGTAATCCCCAAAAACGTTCTGGACCATCTTTAACACTAACTTTAGGTGTGTACCAAGCAGTAACTTGTATAGAGTCTTGTAAAACACCATTGGCTTTGTAGGTGTCAAAGCCTGCAATGTTTTGTTTTTCGCGAGTTATTTTCCATTTAAAATCGGGTAGACTGTCTTTTACTAAATAACCACCAGGAACAAAACTATAGGGTTTGGTGAATTTTTGCTCGGCTAAATTTTTGTACATAGGTTCTCTGTCTGATGCTTTAATTTGACCTACTATCATACCTGCTACAGATTGGTTATTATCTAATTTTTCTTCTAATTTGTATAAAGATTCATTACCATTGGTTGTTAATTTGTAATCTATAAAAATTCCATTTTTAATTTCTTGACGTATTTGGGTTTCAACTTGTGAGCGATATTGTGCTGGAATACCTGAAATAACTTTATCAGCATCCATTATTATTTCTAATTTGTAATCTACTTCTAAAGATTGTGATTTTTCTTGAGCAAAAGAAATAGAACTAATAACTAGGGTTAAGGTAAAAAGTAATTTTTTCATATTTTGTTGATTTTTCTTTATAGGTAGAACTTTATTTGAACTTGTTACAGAATACTACCATTATTTTTTAAAAATATAGATTTTTTTTGTTCCCATTCGTCTAAATTAATAGCTCTAGTAGCGTGTTCTATTATAATGGTTTTAAAGCCTAGTTCTAAGGCATCTAGAGCACTAAAGTAAACGCAGTAATCTGTGGCAAGCCTTTTATTCATCCCTTTTCTAATAATAGCTTCTATATTTTTTGTATTAAGTTCTTTGGAGAATTCTGCTCCAAAATTTTCTTGTACACAATGCGTTGGCCATAGTGTTTGTTGAACACCATGTAAATTTATAGAATCGAATTCTTTTTTGTTGGGATGTTCTTTGGCAAAACTTTGATGGTTATAGGGATGCCAGTCTTGTGTTGCAATTATTAGATTATATTGACTTTGTAGTTGATTAATGGTTGGAATTATTTCATTAGATTGGGTACAGCTAATGAGCCATTGTTTAAAAAATCGTTTTGTAAGTCTATTATAATTAATGCTTTCATTGTTACAAATTTAGATTATTTAGAATCATGGTTGTAAATAGTTGTATTTTTGTGCTATATTTTTTAGGAATGAGATATGTAGAAAAAATAATTTTTGGATTAATTATAGCAGTATATATTGTAGGACTTTTTTTACCCGTTATGGAATTAGATTCCGCACAAGATGCTACAATGGCTATGCAAATGGCTCGACAGAATAGCTTTTTGGAGTTAATAAAAGGACATAGTCCTTATTTAGATAAGCCACATATGTTATTTTGGTTATCCGCAATATCGTATAAAATTTTTGGAATTTATGAATGGAGTTATCGTTTACCGTCAGTACTTTTATTATTTTGGGCTGCATTTGCTGTTTTTAGATTAGGTAAATTACTGTATAATAGCAGTATAGGAAAATGGAGTGCTTGGGTGTTTTTGGGTTCTCAGACGATTATATTATCGGCTCATGATGTTAGAACTGATGCTGTTTTAACAGCCTTTACTGCTTTATCTCTTTGGAAATTAGTAGAGTATTTAAAAACTCAAAGAGTTTGGAGCTTATTTTTAGGAGGTGTTTTTTTAGGTTGTACTTTTGATAGTAAAGGATGGCTGGGCGTTATGGTGGTAGCTTTTTGCTTACTATGTTATTTGCTCTATAACCGAAATTGGAAAGCTATTTTAACGCCAAAATTGTTACTTGGTTTGTTAGGTTTTATACTGGCTATTATACCTGTTTTATATGCATATTATGTACAGTTTGATTTACACCCTGAATTGATGATTAATGGAGAAAAAAACGTATCGGGTGTAAAGTTTATTTTATGGGATCAGGTTTTTAACCGAATGAATGCTACTGGCTTTGAAGAAACAAGTCCAGATTATTTTTTCTTTTTTCATACTTTGCTTTGGGTGTTTTTACCCTTTTCATTACTTTTTTATTTTGGTTTTTTCCATAGAATAAGTCAATTCATTAAAAGTCGTTTTGAACCTCAAAAAAAATGGGAGTTTTTAACCTTAGGTGGATTCATTTTTGTAATGATTGTGATTAGTTTTTCTAAATTCAAATTACCACACTATTTAAATAGTTTAATACCTGTGATTTCTATATTTACAGTAGCTTATTTGTATAAATTCATCAATTTAAAACTTTTAAGGGTAGCTTACTATTTGCAAATTACAATGGCTATTGTGGGTATATTATTTGTTTTTTTAACTTGTTATTGGGCTTTTCAATTAAGTGTTTTAACTATGGTAATTTCAATAATGTTAATCATTTTTCTTAGGGTATTTTATGCTTTATAAGCAAGAATTAAAAAATAAAATAATACTTTTAGGATTATTGACTATGGCGGTTGTAAACCTACATTTAAATGCTATTTTTTATCATAAATTACTCAATTACCAAGGTGGAAAACAATTGGCAGAATGGTGTATTTCTCAGGACATTGATACTAGCAATATAAAAATTTTAGAATCTAATGTAGCTTGGAGTTTTGATTTTTATGCTCAACAAAATTCACATTTTATAAAACTAAAAGATGTAGAAAAAAAATGATGTATTGTTAGTTAAAGAAAAAGACTTGTTAAACTTTATGACCATAAAATACAAAGTACTAAAAGAAGTAAATCATTTCCATGTTACGCGTTTAAGTTTTGAATTTCTAAATCCCAAAACTCGACAAAATACACTAGAGAAAATGTTACTGATTAAGGTGTTTTAGTAGTTTTTCTTTTTTTCTTATAATTGATTAAATAGTCACCCTTATCGGTTCCTTCATCAAAGTTTGAAAACATTAAAGGTAAAGGCCAAGTAGTTTTTTCACGAGCTTCCTCTGGTGTAAGGCCTTTGTATTCAATATTATATATTGCTGAATATATTTGTGCTCTTCCAATTCCGTGGTAACAATGTACCCAAATAGGATAATTATTAGGATCATCTAACACGTTGAAAAATTCCTCTAAATTTTCATCAGTTGGCACTTGATCTGATGGTATGTTGATGTGTTGTACACCATCTATTTTAAGTACAGCTTGGTGTTCTGCTCTAATTTCTTCAGAAGTTTCTGGATTTAGAGGAGTTTGTACCAGCCCCTCTCTAAAGTCTATAATGGTTTTAATATTATGTTTTTTAACAACATCTTTAATCTCTTCAGGCGGAAAGACACCTGAACTATAAAATTCATTAGGTGTTATTGTTTTAAATCTATGTAAAACATAATTATTGTAAGAGGCGTAGCCTGCAATTACCAAAACAATAAATGTAACAAATAAGGCTATTTTTTTTATCATATTACAAATGTAATTATTTTATTGTTTTTGTAAATACTACAATCTATGCTTTAACTTTTTATTCGTATAAAATATAACGCTTTAAATGTGTTTGTAATAAATCCAATTTTCCATCATAGTTTTTCCAAAGGGGGTTAAAATACTTTCTGGATGAAATTGAACACTTACTACGTTATAGACTTTATGACTCAATGCCATAATTTGCTTCTCATCATCAATAGCAATAATCGTTAGTTCTTTTGGTAAATTATGAGCGTTTACTAACCAGCTATGATAACGGCCCACGACTATTTTTTTTGGTATTTTGGTTAAATAGATAATGTTCTTTAAGTATGTGTAGATTCTCACTTACTCCATGGTATATTTTTTCTAAATTAATTAAGGTTCCACCAAAAGATTCGGCAATGGCTTGATGCCCTAAACAGACACCCAAAATAGGTTTTATGGGAGCAAATTGTTTAATTAAGGGTAGTAAAAGTCCAGCTTGTGAGGGAATACCTGGACCTGGTGAGAGTATAATTTTATCGAAAGTATTTACATGGTTTTAAATCTAATTCATCATTTTTTATAATGGTTATTTTATGTTGTAGAATTTCTTCTACCAAATGTACTAAGTTATAAGTAAAGAATCATAATTGTCTACCAATAAAATCTTCATATTAATGCTTAATTATCTTGTATTGGGTTTTCTATTTTTTGTGTGGGTAATGTAAAAATTATATCAATGCTAAAATTTTAAGGAGAGATTCATCTAAAGATTCTGTTTTCCACTCCTCAGTAGGAAATAACCACTTATTAGCGTTTAAAATACGTATGGGCATATTAAAGTTAGCAATGGTATTGGTATATAGCGATAAGTAATTTTATTGTTGTTAATAAAGTACTGTAAGTTTGGTATTTGCGTGGTTCTAAGGTATTGATTGAAAAACTCTTTTAAATTTATTTGTGTTTTTTTACTTATATAATTTTCAATATCAATAGAATTGACTGTGCTAT
>JASJYW010000027.1:68892893-68914814 GCA_030386875.1 Morinoia aosen
TATAATTTCAGAAAGTTTATGTGGAGAGGCAGATATATCTACATCTGTTATAACTTGTCCATTTATACAACATAACCAAAGTCCTAGAAATATTTACGCAGCAGTACAAGTAAAAAAATGTGTAGAAAAACAAAATCATAATATATTATATCCTTTTACCACTATATATGATGGTTTTAATAATGAAATGCCTCTTTTAGATAATTATATTTCTAGAAAAATATATAATTATAATTCTAAATATTTTGGTACGAATGTATATATCGCTATTTGTCAAAAAAATGGTGAAAACCAAGAAGATTCTTTAGTCTTTAATTTAGAATCTATACAATTAGGTTTGTTTAATTGTATAATTTATAAACCTATAATTTTTGAAGAAACTATAAATAAATATATAAATACTTCTGTAAATAACGAAACTATAAACTCTGGTATAATAAAAGTAAATACTATAATAAAATCAGATGAAATAATTTTACATTATATGGAGAAAATAGGAGAAGATTGTGAATCCAGAATATTAACTACAAATTTATATCATGGTTATGTATCATCTGTAAATATAATAGAACATAAAAAAATTAAAACTGTAACTATAATAATAGCTTATTTATCATTACCAGAAATAGGAAATAAATTTTGTTCTAGACATGGTCAAAAAGGTACTATAGGCTCTATTAGACCAAAATATGATATGCCAGTAGATATAGATGGAAATGTACCTGATATAATTTTAAATCCTGCAGCTATACCTACACGTATGACTTTAGCTTTATTATACGAATTAGGTTTAAATACTATAAATTTGAATGGTATAAATAATTTAATAACTTTAAAATCTTTTTATGATACTAAATATTTACAAAATTTAATAAGAGAAGGTAATCTTAAAGATACAGAATTATTTAATGGTTTAACAGGGAAAATCTATTGGTAAATGTTTGGTCGGTTATGTATATTATTATAGTACTTATATTATAAGTTCTAATACATTAAATGTTCGTAGTTTTTCAGGACCTATTCAAACGATAAATAGACAACCTACTTCTGGTAGAAAAACATTAGGTGGTATAAGAGTTGGATATATGGAAAGAAATGGATTAATATCTAGTAATTCTATAGAATTATTAAATGAAATAAATTATGAATCTAGCGACGCTTTAGTATTATATGTATGTGCTCAATGTAAATCTTGGACATGTAAACATGACAAATTTTTGCCATATAAAATACCTTATTCAACATTATTATTTTTAAATTATATAACTGTAAATAATTTATCTATAAAAATAAATTAATTATAACTATATTAGGTTAAAAAAATGTTATTTAATAAAGATTATAAAGAATTTTTTATATATATTTTAATATGTATATTTATATATACGTTCATATTTATGATATTATTGTGGTATGATAGTAATATTAAAGAAAATAGAAATCATAAAAGTTTAGAATGTTCAGATTATAATCCTTATGATACTATTTATGATAATGATTCGACAGATAAAAATGAAACTTTACCAGAAACATTTTCACCTGTTGCCGAATTACCAATATTAATAAATACTATTAATGATGAATTATTACCAAATCCTAATATTAATGATGAATTAATACCAAATCCTAATATTAATGTATCATCACAATGGACACCAATACCAAATCCTAATATTAATGATGAATTAATACCAAATCCTAATATTAATGTATCATCACAATGGACACCACCAATTAATCCCGAATTTCCTGAAATAAAACCTAATTCTATAATTGTAATGTGTAATGGTATTATTTTGAAACCTACAAATATAAATAATAATGATGGATCATTAGAATATTTTGTTAAAGATTGTTCATATATAAAAATAAAAATGATCAATAAAATTTTTTACAAATGGATATTATGATTATAATATAAATTCGATCAAATCTGATGTCAATCAACTTGATAATAAATCTTTTTGCATCAAATTCTGATATAAATATAATTAAAAATGAAAATTTTACATATAAACCTAAAAATGAAAATTTTACATATGAATCTAAAGATTCAACATATGAACCTAAAATGAAGATTTAACATATGATCCTGAAAATAAAAATTTTATATATGAACCTGAAAATGAAGATTCAATATATGATCCTGAAAATAAAAATTTTACATATGAACCTGAAAATGAAGATTCAATATATGATCCTGAAAATAAAAATTTTACATATGAACCTGAAAATGAAGATTCAATATATGAACCTGAAAATAAAAATTTTACGTATGAACCTGAAAATGAAGATTCAACATATGATCCTGAAAATAAAAATTTTATACATGAACCTAAAAATGAAAATTTTATACATGAACCTAAAAATGAAAATTTTATACATGATCTTGAAACTAAAAAATCTGTACATGAACATGAAACTAAAAATTCTTCGGATGAATATGAAAATGAAAATTCTTCGGATGAATATGAAAATGAAAATTCTTTGGAAGAATCCAAAAATGAAAATTTTATATATGAATCTGAAAATGAAAAAGACGAAAATGAAAAGTAAAATATTAATTTTATTATTAAATATATATTTTAAATATTTATAAATATAAAAATTTTGTAATATTATATTACAAAATTTAAAAAAAAGGAAAACATTATATAATTAAACCGAGCGACAATGGGCATAAAAGGTCTTTTGAAAAACTTAATATACAAGAAATTATTTTTAAATAATTTCGGACGTGAAAATAGGAACCATGATATAAAAAATATACTAAAAGGTGAAAAACTAGATTGTAATAACCTTAAAAGTATATGGTTTGATATGAGTAGTAATATTCATCCAGCGGCTGAATATTTATTTAATATAGATAATAGATCTGAGTTAATAAAAATTTATAATGAAGAAAACAATTCGAATTATGATATCGATGATATAGATTTCAAAGATAGTAAATATTCAAAATTTTTATACAGTGCTTTAAGTGATACAATAATAGAACAAAATAAACAAAAACTAAAAAGTATGATAGATACTCAAAAATTAGATAAAAATAATATACCTGTAGAATTATATTATGTGATGGATGGTAGTGCACCAGTAGCAAAATTGGCAGAACAAAAATGTAGAAGAATGAACCAATTATCAGTATCTCATATAGGTGATATTTTTGATAGAAGTAATATAAGTTTCAAATCAAATTTTTATAACTTTTTTGTTAAATATATGATTAATTATGTAAAAAATGATTTAAAATTAGATAATATTGTTTTTAAACAATACTTTTTACATCCTACATATGGAGAAGGTGAACATTTAATATTCAAAACTATAAAAACAAAAATATCCAAAAATATATATAAAGATGATGATAAAATAATTGTAGTTTCAAATGATTCGGATTGTTTTATTTTAACTTTATTTATAAATATTAAATCTAATATAAATATATATATTCATACAGAAATGAATTTTGAAGATTTTATACCTACAAAAAATACTAAAGGTGGAACATTTAAAAAAATTCATGAGATATTATTAGTAAACAATAAAATATTAATGAATTATATAAAAAATGATCTAAATTTAGATGTACACGAATTTATAATTTTAGTATTATTTGCTGGAAATGATTTTATGAAACAAATATATCCATTAAATACTTTAGCTTTTAATGATATAATAAATCTTATAATAAAATATTATAATGAATTTAGAAAAAAATATTCAAAATTCTTAGTAAATCCAGATACTGAAGAAATTAATATTGATGTGTTAATTGAATTTATATTGTTTATTGGAAATCCGGATATATATTTTAGTGAATTTTCTTATAAAATAAATTCTAAACTTTCAATATCAGAATCGTATGAAAAGTATATGAAATTAATAATTCCACGTTTTCAAGAATCTGTACTAATATTTTTATCTGGAAAAACTAATGAAGAAAATATAAAAAATTCGTATGAACAATTAATAATAAATACCAAAGAAATTTTAGATGAAATAGATGAAAATATTCAAAAAAATTTTAAACATCCTTATTATAATATACATTATCCTAGATATAATTATTATAGGTTTTTATCATATCATATATATAAATTTTTTGATGAATATAGACAAAAGAATTTTAGATCTAAAAACTTTTTTTCAAATGAATATTGGATAAATTATCTTATTAATACAGAAATGTACAATTATATTAAAATGTTTATATGGACATATAATTATTTTAAAAATAATGATACTAAAGAATTATTATTATATAATTCTAATTTTAAGCCTCCGAAATTTGAAGATTTTTATTATGCTAATAAAAATTATAAGTCAAATTTCAATGAAATGGTATGTAAAATACGTAAAGAAAATTTAAATCACTATAATCAGGAAGATCAATATGAAATTTTTCACTCTATAGAACCTGGTTATTTCGAATCTATAAAAATACCATATGAATCTATAAAAATTTTACCAAAAAAATACCGAGATTATTCTAAAATTTTAAGAAAAAATAGAAATGTAAAAATGCCTTTTGAGTATGAAATATTATCAGATTTAACATATATGTTAAATGATCATAAGGTAAAAAAAATACAATATGCTTAAAACATTCGAATTTCCTATAGAATATAAGATATATATTTTGTATATAATAATAGATCTGTATGTTAAAATAGATGAAGATGAAAAAAATATCTATGTACATTATGAATATAAAACTGAAAGAGAAGTAGAAAGTTTAAAAAAAAAATTAAAAGATAATTTAAAATTTTTAAAAAACAGTATAATAACTAGTATTGATATAGCTAAGAAAATTTAAAAAAAAATAAATTAATTTAAAATTTTTAAAATTAATTAATATTAAGGTTATATATAAAACATTTTTATATATAATATAAAGTAAAAAATTAAAAAAAAATGGAAATTACAGAAAATATCATACAAAATTTTATTAGTTATAGAAATTATTCTATAATAAATAAAAATAATAAATTTATTATTTTTATTGACTGTCAAAAAAGGTATAATATATTAATGACTTCTGATTTTAAAAAATTTAATTCATTACAATTAAATTTATATGAAATAAAAAATATAAATACTATTATTATAATATCAAAAATTAAAGGAATGTTTGATACAACTTCTTTACATCATTATTTAAAATTAAATAATTTTGATTATAACAAATTAGAGATCTTTCATTATAATATGATAAATCTAGATTTCATTTACTTAAAAAATAAAGTAATATATAAGATTTTATCTAAAACAGATTTATATACATTATTAGGTTCTGATAAATATAAATTTAATACAATTAGTGTGGATGATAATTTAATAAAACTTTATGGATTTGACATAGGTACTTATATAAAATGTACATATATAAATTCTATATTATCTGATAGTATTAGATTAGTTTCACATTGAAAAAGTACAATTTAATATAAAATTTTTTGTGTTAATTTCATAACCAAGAAGTTTTACATATTCTATTAATAATTGTCTATTACAAGAATATTTATTAGATAAAGCTTTAATATAAGAATATAAACTATCTACAGAAATAAAATCGTTTTCAGATTTTTTTATAATTTTATTGATATTTATTAAAATATCTGTATTTTGTAATCTCAATGTATGTTTATAATTTAATAAATCTTCTGATACTCTAACTGTCAAATCGTTTTTACTAAAAACATTAATATAATGTTGTATAGTATAATATAATAAAAATTCTGAAATCTCTACTATTTGATTCTGAAGAGTTTTATCTATATTATAAAAATGATTTTCATTATCATCTTCACATATATTTTTAAAAGTAGAAATAAAAGGAATTATAACAACCCTATTCCATAAAGCATCATCTAATGGATCTAATTCTGGTATATAATTTGTGTTTAATATTATTTTTGAATTATTTTTAAATGTTGTAGTATTTTGATGTAATAATCTGGCTTCATAATTATCATTACCTGTAAAAAGTTTAATTTTAGAAGCATTAATAATAGATTGTTTTCTTAATTCTGATATTATACCAACTTTACCTTTACTTAATGATACTATATCTGGTTGTGCATTTGTATTCTCAGTTTTATCTGTAAGTATAGTAGGTTGAAAAGATTTACAAGTAGATCCGAATATATTACATAAAATAGAAGAAATAAAAGATTTTCCACTATTTCCATGACCATAAAAAATAAAAAACATTTTATTCCAATTACCATCTTTATAAATATATGCACATAAATCTAAAAATAATTCCCAAACTTGATCTTGTGGAAATATTTTTCTGAATATATTATAATATTTATCATGTAAATCTTTTTGTTTAGAATAATCTTTATATATTATATTTTCTTTGTGTTTTACAAAAATTTCTTTTTTGTATTGTAATATTTTTAATGATGTAAGATCAAAATATACATTTTTCATTGGAAATACATTTGTTACAAAATTTGCCTCTTCACAAAGACCCATTATTAAATAATTTATTCTGGATATAATTATAGTTCTTGCATTTATTAATAAAGAATAAATAGATTTTATTTTATTTTTTAAATCTTCATTTATAATATATTTTTTTATAAAATTTAAAGCATTATATACATGTTCTAATAAATGATATAACATATAATGTGGTTCGTAAGTAATCCATACATTTTTTGATTCATCATACATATAATATATTATATTCCCACTTACAGATTTATCACAAGATTTATTATTTTTATCTTTTCGATTCCATTTTATATCTTGTTTAAATAATCGTATAGCTAAAGTAAAAATTACTTCATTATCTTTTATACCAGATAAACTTTCTATAGGTATTTTAAATATTTTTAACATTTCGGTACCTGTAGTTTGAATAATTTTTAATAATATATTTAAATTAGTATATTTATCGAAAAATTGATAAGGACCATTTAAATTATCCCACATATTTTTACATTCTCTCGCATTATATTTTGTTGATTTAGAAGAAAATTTATCCCATATTACATATCCATCATCATTTCCATATATAATATATAATATATACATCAATTTTAACCAAATTGTTCTATCATCTGACAGAATATAAAATTTTTCTTCATATAATATTATATTTTTTATTACATTTAGATCTATAAATTTAAATATAGTATGCGTATATTTATCTTTGACTTGTATATTTTCATTACTTTCTGAATATAACATAATTTCAGAAACACAATCCTCATCTATATCTAAATCTTCATATTTTAGAAAATGATAAGGATATTTGTAATCATAAAAAAATATATTATATACGGAAAAATATTTACAAAAATGTAAATCAGTGTCTACATAATCAGAATTTTCATAATCATAAATATTATTATTACACCAAACTTTATATATCATATAACAACTATGTTTATCTTCTGGTTTACTAGATTTATATAAAGTCCAAGGATTTTTAGAGATATTATCTAATAATTTTTCTGGTTTATTTATATCAAAAATATCAGATATTTTTTTTTCCAAAGTTTTTATTAAATTAGTTTGATGAGAATTATACATTATTAATTCGGGTATAAGTAAATGATATCCAACATAGTTTCTTGTTATATATTTTTTTTTAGGCCTTTTTAATATATATATTTTTTTGTCTAAAATATCATCTATAGATTTTATTTTTTTAAACTCAAAATTTTTAAGAGAATCATCTAATTCTAGTTCACAATTTATATTTAATATCAATTCTTTTGTTATAGATTTACAAACAGTAATTAAAAAATCATTTTCACTTTTTTGATTTTTAAAAAGTTTAGTATTCATTTTTTCAGATATATCAATATCAAATCTTAAATATGATAATGACATTTTTATATTTTCATAAACACTATGAAAACAATTATTTTCTATACATAATAAAAAATTTTCTAAAAATTCTTCATATTTTATAAGATCTATATTATAAGAATTTCTATAATTTTCTACATCTATACTTATAGATACGCTATTACTAATATCTTTACATGGTATATTATCTTTTAGGAAATCATTTACAAAACAGTTTAAATCCATTAAATTAAGTCTAATTATTATTATAAATTTATTTTAATTAAATTTTGTTTAGATAAATATTCTAAATCTATTAATCTAGAATTTAAATGGTCCATAGATAAACTATTAGATAAATCTACTACATCATATATACATTTAAGAGGATCTCGTATTCTACCAATTATTTGTGTAATTTTTATTTCGTTTAAAGTATATATTATAGCAAATATTTTTATATTTAGACCTTCTCCAAACATTTTCTCTGTACCTATAATTATAGAATTTTTTAAGGATTTATTATCAAAATTGGAATTTTTATAACAAATATATGTTTTAGATAATATATTATATAATTTGTCTATAAGTTCTATTCTTTTTACAAGAATTAAAATATTTTTATCATTAAACTTTTCGACTTTATTTTTATCTTGAACACATTTATAAGTTGTGGTTAATATTTTATCAAAAAAATTCTCATTTCTATTTAATAAACGGATATATTCAGTCCAATCTTTACCTTTCAAAGCTATAAATTTACCTTTACTATACTTTTTAAAATTTTTAACACTTAACATTTCAGTAGTTATACCAGATTTAAAATATGAAATATTGTATATTATTTTTATATCAGGTTGTAAATTTTCAAAAATATTAAAAAATATTAATTGTTTTATCAATAATCCTATTAAAGAATTATCAGATTCGTTTTCATATGATTGTATATTATCTGGAGTAGCAGTCAATCCAATAAAATATAAACATTTTGTATAGTTCAAAATTTTTATTATATTCATAGTTGAAGTATGTATTTCATCTATTATCATAAATTTGATTTTACGTTTATGTTTTAAATTATATTCAGGTTTAATATAATTATTATAATAATATACAGATGAACATACTATAATATTCGTGTTTTGTATGTCAATATATTTTTGTATAGAATTTATCCATTGATTTTTTATAACTTTTTTATTAGTTATAATAAAAATATCTTCATAATCAGGATCATCTAATAATTTAAGTTTAGATATAAAATATAATATTACTAATGATAATATAGTTTTTCCGTATCCGGTGTATAAAAAAAGTCCTAAATGTCTATAAGTTAATAAACTCTTTAAATATTTTTTTAAATCTTCTGATTGATAAGATTTTAATTTTACATCTTTGATATCTATTATTACATTTTTATCTGAAATATAGTTTTTCCTATAATAGAAATCTAATATTTGTAAATAATCTATTTTTAAATTATGTATAATACCAGGTAAAAGACTATAATAACCCTCAATTTCATATTTAACCAAATAATTATTTTCATTTATATATTTAATTATACTTAAAGATTCATTATTTTTAGAAGAATCTTTTAAGGATTTTTTTATTAAATTTTCTATATATACACTTTTGATATTAAAACTCATATTTTATTAACTAAAACATTAAAAATACTTGTTTATAAAAAATTATAAATAATTTGAATTTTTTTTTATAAAAAATGACTAATTATAGATCAAATTTAAAAAAAAATAAAATAGAAGATTTAACTTTTAATGAACTTTATTATTCTCAATTAAAACATGATGATGAAGATAGACGTGTTCAATATAAATTAAATACTCCTACAAGTTTATTCGGTAATGCAACTCAACCTATTGTTGTACCTGGAGTACATGATATAAAAGCTACTCTAGATAATTCTATGAAAGAACATGAAAGAATTTTTACGGTAAATGTGACAGCTAATAAACAAAATCTTGAAACATCATTTATATCAAATTTGTTATTCATTATTCAAATTCCGGCATTAAAAATGATACATGGAGATACAGAATATACAAGTGAATCATATTGGGGATATGTTAATAATATAAATAGAAATGTATTTAAATCTATAACTTATCAAATAAATGATGATTCTATATGTTCACAAAATACTAATGAAATATTAACATTAAAAGATTTAATGTCTCATGGTACAGAAAATGATATAGAATCTTATAATGATTCTAAAAAATCTGTTCAAAATTTAGTTAAACCAGGAATGGTACTTCCAGCTTTAGATACGCATTATTATTCTAAAATATCTGCACATAAATTATGTTATGCTACTAGTTTTCCTATAGGTATGGGATATAAATCTAATAACCTAAATTTTAAAATTGTAGTAAATTTGAATGATATTAAAGAATTATTTTTTATAAATACTATTAGAAATCCAGAAAATTTAAAAGTACCATGTTTAAACGATATAGTAAAAGTTTCTAATAATATGAAATTTACTATAGAAGATATTAATATTAAATTATATGTACAACATTTCACAACTCCCGAGAATTTTATGAAACATTTAGATAACACATATGATTATTATCATGTAAATTTTTCGTGTCTTGTAAAATCTTTAGATGTAAAGATTTCAGAACCTACCGATACTATGAGAGTAAATTTATCATTAGGTAATGAAAATTATAAGGCATTTTATTTTTCGGTTATAAATTGTTCTTATGAAAAGAGTTTATCGAAAGAACATTATGGAAATATGATTTTAAATAGAACTTTAGATTCTAGTTTAGTCAAAAAATCAATACCTATGATAAGTAGTATAGCAATAACAGATCAATCTACAACAACTTGGACTTATACTAACCACAATTTATATATTTTATCTCCTAACACATTTAAAATTAATAAAAATTTACAAAATGAAGTCGCTATTATAACATATTGTTGTGATTTTAATATAAATAGTGGAAATCGTAAATTCTCTAATCCTAATACTGAACTTACCTTTGATATAATGTTCAATGAATTATTATATCAAAGTATGGATTCTACAGAACCTTTAAATGAATTTAATGAACCCATAACTATAAATAAAATTAATCCTGTTACAAATGAAATTTCAATAGTACCATTCCCTCAAAAATATAAACTTAATATATATGCTGTTACAGAAAGTTCGATTGTATTTCAAGATAGTGCATTTTTAAAGTTTAGAAAATAAATATTCTTAAAAAAATGGATTCATATTTCAATTTAAATTATACTAATGATTTAAATACTTTAAGGCTTAATGATTTTATATGTATATATAATGACAATTTAGATTCACAAACTATAAATATAGAAAATGAAATTTCTGAACATAGAAAATCAGTTATATTCAATAATAACAATATTAATAAAAATCTTAATATAATAAATTTATATATGATTAAATATAATCATTATATAAATAGAGATATTAATAATATGTGGCCAGGTTCTAATATTAACATTAATAGTATACCTACTTTTTTGCATATCATAAAATCAAATTCAGGTACCATAGTCCATACTATTTCTAATGATAACGAAAGTTATTCTATGAAAATGTTAATCCATAAAATGGTTTCACAGTATAAAATGGGTAAAACATTAAGTTCTAGATCTGAATTTAAAGTTCATAATAAAAATTCTATAAATAATAATAATTTTAAACCTAAAAATGTTAGTAATATTAAACCCAATACTAATAATAATCAATTAAGACCTTTACAATTTAGAAATATACAGTCAAATAATACTATAAGAAATAGGGTTAATTCTTCTAATACTAATTTAAATAATAACACATCTAAATTTAATTTACGTAATGATGATCAAAATGATATAAATAAAAAAATTAAATTTAATCTTCCCAATTTAACTAGGTCTTGTTGTAATTATGTAAATTAAATTCAATTCAATTTATATTTTTAAAAAAATGACGTCAAATTATACATCCAAAAAGCAAAAAATTAAAATACATAAAGAAGATTATAATGATTTTATAATATATTATAGTGTAATTAATAAAAATCCTGCTTCATATGAAGCCCAAATTTTAATGCCTAAAATTCCCACAAATTCAAGATCTATATATTGCGAACGTATTTTTTCATGTAAAAATTTACAACAAAGTCCTAATTCTATATATAATAAAATTTTATATACTGGTATAAAAATAGAAAAGATAGAAAATATTAAAGATAAATCTGTAATAAATTATATTTTAGCATATACAGATTTATCTGAAGTCTTTTCAAATAAATATAATTGTCATCTTAAATATCAGATAAATAAATTATCAGTTGGTTATGAAATAACAGTTCCTTTGTGTATAGAAATGTTACCAACTGGAGATTTTTCAGATTCAAATATGTCGTATAATGTTACAGATGAAGATACTAGTTTTCCAATTTCGGACGTAATATCATTTATACCTATTATTTTTCCACCTACAGAATTTAAATCTATTAATGCGAGTCATAAGGAGAATTATAATTCTCCCGAATCTTATAATCCAGGAGCAAATTTTAAATATAACTTAGTAGAAAATGTTTATAATTCTAATGATAATAATTTAAAGACTTTAAATTATTTATAATTAATAAAATCTGATTAATTATTTTTCTATAAAAAATATGGTTACCCGTACTTTAGTTAAAAAAATTGAAGGAAAAGAGTATACATACAAAATAAATACAAAATTACCTCCCTTGAAAAATTTAAATCATTTTCATCAAGAAAATACATATTATAAATTATCGAATAAATTATCTAATTCTATATATTTAAATTATAATATAGGTAAAATTAAAAATATCGAAGTTAAGTTTCCAGATTTACATATTTTTAATGATATTATTAAACCTTGGATAGAAAAATATAATATTAAATACATTCTATCAGAATGTGAATATAATTATAAATTGGATATATATAATATAAAACTCAAAAAATCTATAAATATAGATTTTAAATCTAAAAATACATTAAAAAATATAAAAAATATTATTTTAAAAGTTATAAAAGGTAAAACATGTAATGTGTTAAATTATTTTATAATATTTGAATATAATATTGATAATGAATTTTATAAAATGTCTTCTATTATAAATTGTGCTAAAGGAAAAGAATTACAATTATATTTCTCAAAAAATAATATATCTTTTAAATTTGAATAGTTATACAATGAATTTGACATTTTTTTTTTAAAAAATGTCGAAGTTATCTGGAAAGAATATTTATAATAATGTAGTTTTTAAGAATATAGTACCTTTTATAGATAGAAAGAAACTTATAGTAATTGTAATAAGAGATAATCAAAAAAAAATATTTAATTTAAATTCAGAATTTATAGGAAAAGAAGATTTAAGATCTATGTTTTTCAATAATATCAATTTAGATAAATTATTAGCAATGTTAAAAAATAAATTTAAATATAAAGAATTATGTTATTCAGATAAATTTTTAAAATATTTTTTAAAAGTCAATAATTTTTCGACAACTGATGATACAACTAGATATATTTTAAAAACAGATACTCGCGAAAATAATGAACAAAATTACAATTTACATAGATCTATAGTTCGTGTAGATAATTTTAATCAAGTTTTAAGTCATTCTAGAAATAATCAGAATTTAACTTTAGATATGTTAAATTCTAATAATACATCAGAAAAAATATTGTGTATGGGACATAAAGATTTTATAGAATTATTATTATCTAAATATATGCATAATATTTTTAATGTATATACTATAACTTTAAATGTATTGTTTTCACAAGTAGATAGATCTACATCATGTTTATCTATTACTTCACAAGAACTTATAGAAAATTATTCATGTAAAATGGATATTAGTACAGAATCTACAATAATTGTATGTTTAGAAAATAGATTTATAAATCATACAGATTATATATTTTTTGATATATATAAAAAATTGAGAGATTATAAAGAAAATAATGAATATTCATTATTTAGATCTGGAGATATATTAAAAGTTTTTGATAATATATTCTCTAAAGAAATTCATTTTTATGTAGAAAAAGATATAAGAATATTTCCGTGTGTTACATATAATTTTTTAAATAAAAAATCTTTATTTTTTGAATGGTATTATCAATCTTTAAATTTATATGAACTTATACATAAAAATATGATAACATTCGAAAATAATATTTCTAGTGACGATTCAAATTATACGGTTTTAAAAGCGTATATGGGATCTCGTAATATAGAATTAAATAGTGAAAATTTTAGTTCTATATTGAAAAATGATTCTAAAATAATTATAGACACTACAATATCTATTATAAATTATATGCAAGTAGGAGATGTAGTAGTTAAATTAGATGTAATTTGTGATAATATTAATTTAATAACAGATTTGGAAAATATACACTTTTTAATTGTATCCGTTTGTTATCATATATATGATTTTGAATTAGAATATGAATCTAAACGAATATTATTTAAAATAAATTATATAATTAAGAACGGATTTGTAAAGAATAAAGAGGAAGAAGATTATTATAATAATATTATATTAAAATTTAATGAAAGACCTTATTATAGAATAGCCGAACCTAAAAACTTTTTAAATTCTATTAATTCAAAATTAGAAGATTATGAAAAATCATTTAATGTATATAAGAATATGTTAGAAAATGAAAAAGATAATTATATCCAAAAAAAACAAACTTCATATTATATAGATAAATTAATTTATTAAAATAGAATCCAGATGGAAAAACTTGTATATTATATAATAACTGGATTTTTATTCCAATTAATATATTTTTTTTTATCATTAAGAATTATACTATACACTAAAAAATTTAAATATGATACTTACGTCCATGATAAAAATATAAAAATTGGTATAGAAATAATAGAATTACGAGATTCTATCTTATATAATGTTTATGTAATTATAGGTGCGATTACGATTTTATTAATATTCTTTGTATTTACACTTATATATACTAGATATGTATCTTACAACAAATATTTAGAAGATTTACGTTTAGTAGAAGTTGACAAATCTGAAGTAATAATTGAACAAGAAATTAAACCCGTAAAAATAGTTTCTACTGTATCATATAACATTTATACATCATTAGAATCTATTTCTAGTATAAATAATATTATTACAATATCATTTGTACACGAAAATATAATCCAGAATAAAATAGATAAAATACATAGATCTATATATCATGATGATATTTGTAGTTTATTAAAAACTGATGGACAATTTTATGAATTATTTACACTTTTAGAAAATAATTATGTTGAATTTGAAAATTATATATATGAAGAACAAAAAAAAATACTCGATGGTACTAGAATTAAAACTTTTATGCCTTTTATAGATTTACATCTTTCTGGTTATGATGAAAATACAAAATCTTGGAATCAGTCATATTTGCCCATAAATATTAAACCTCCTAATATTTTGAGTGAAGTACAAACAATTTTTGTAAAATTTACAAAAAATAAAATCGATATAGCAGCTGTAATATTATCTTTACCTTATTATACTTTAGAAATGATAAGAGAATTTGTTGAAACTAAATTATCTTCTGAAAAATCAAAATTCAAAAAATTATTTAAATTTAGATCTAATATATTCTATTTTCTATATATACCAGAGAAAGATTTAGATATAACATTATCAGACATGAATGATATAATATTTAAAATTGCATCTTCAGATTTTAAACTTAATAATCCTTCAGTTTTTATAGATACAATAGATTTATTTACAAAATTTGATAGACAAGAGTTAATAAATGAAATGGAAAATACAATAAAAATTAATAATTTTTCGGCTGATATATATTAAATTTATATTTATATAAATATAAATTATATTTCGACTTTTAGATATGATTTACAATACATATAAATTAATATATGAAATTATCATTAAGCTCGATATAATTTTTAAAATTATTAAAATTATAATTTTAGTATTATCATAATTTCAATTGTTAAGGATATTAATCCTATTATAATAATTTTTGATTTTTTTTTAAATTTTTATGTATATTATTATTCAATTTCGAATTTCATGTTAATTCCAAAATTTAATTGCATAGTATGTAAAATATATGTAGAAAATGGTATTGATACGTTGTTATAAATATCATTATTACCACAAAATTGACAATAATTTTTCATTAATTTACTATAATCCAAACATATATTTTTACAATTTTTACAAACAGAAACATAACTTGTATCAGAATTAGACAATCTTTCATGTAAAACAAAAGGTGCACTATGTGCACCTAAAGATGTAATTTCCATTCTACCAAATCTTAATCCACCACCATTATTTTTCCCCTCATAAGATTGTCTTAATGTATTGTTTCGTAAACCTAAATTTCTTATATTTATTTTATCACAAGCAAATTGTTTAAGTCGTTGGTAATTTATAGGAAAACAAAAACAATTTCCAAGTTCTTCTCCAGAAATAGGATTATAAAAAATTCTTTTTAATTTTGAAAAATAATTTTCATCTAATTCAATTTTATCAAATGGTAAATGTGTATTTTTAGAAGTATAACAATTTTTAGAATTTAATATATAATGATTTATATATCCTTCTAAAATAAAACCATAAGTCATTCTAGATATTATTGTATTAGAATTTATTATTATACTTGGTCTCATACCTGAATTATCATAAGGTAAATTATAATATTTTTCTATTTTGTTTATAACACCCTTTTGTGATTGTGTAGAAGCTATTTTATCTCCAAGTTCTAATTTACTTATAGTATTTATTACTATTTTATATTTATAATCTGTAATAAAATTAGAATATATAACATAACCTATAAAATTTGAAATATATTGTACACAATTACCATTTGTATTATAAATATAATCTAAATTATATAAAATTTTACCAGATTTTATAATATTATAATCATTATAATTTTCACCTAAATGTTTACTATTATTTTTATGTTTTTTACATGAAATTTCTAAATTATATTCTTTAATTTTTTCTATTTCCATATGTCCACTATTTACAAATTCTTCACTTACAATTATAGAATCTTCTTGATTATGTCCACTATGTAATTTTAGCATTACCATAACATTTTCTCCTATATGATATTTATGAAGATTTAGCAATTTTAAAAGACCATTACTAAATATGGGTTGTTGAAGTATCATAGATGATAAATTTTCACATCCATTATTTGTATGTAATTTACAAACTTCAGATCTAATTAAACAAGCTTGTTTAACTAAATTTGCTTGAAATATATTTCTAGGTATATGATTATAATTTATAAAATTTGTACACACATTACCGATTCCGAGTATTAATGATGGATGTAACATTACATGTGTAGAAGAAGAATCGATTTCATCTAAATTTATTACAATTTTATTATTATACAAATATTTTTCTTCTATCTTATCTAAAAATTCTAAATGTCCATTTTGTTGAAACTGATTTATACTTTTTATATTTGTAATATCGGGCAATTTTCCATTTTGTAAATATATAAAAGGTTGAAGTAATCTACCTCTATCAGAATAAAAGTATAAAGATTTTTTTATGGGATATACAGATATAAATTTAAATAAACTATTAGATTTTTTATATTTTTTACAATAATTTAATATATCTTCAAAAGTTTTTAAATCACAAAATGCATATACAATATGATTTAAAAATATTGTATAAGTATTTTTATAATCTTCCAAACTTATATCAAATTTTAAAGTTTTAAATCTTGATAATCTTTTTTTTAGATAATTTATACATATTCCGGGCGAAATTATAGTTCCTATAGCAAAAGATTTATTTATACCTATAGATTTATTTTCGGGAGTTTCTATTGGACAAATTAAACCAAAATTTGAGGTGTCTATTTCTCTAGGTTTATATATTTTACTACCATCTTTATTTACACTTGCACTACATCTTCTTATAGATATAAGAAAATGTATATTATTACGTTTTTGTTCCATATATTTTACATAACATTTAATCTCGGGATTAAAATCCCATTTATGTTTATTAAAACCTGATATTAAAAATTTATTATTAACTTTAGAAAAATCTTGCCAGTTTATAAAAATATCTTCTAATATTTTATTTACTAATAGTATATGTTCTTGTTGTGTTTTATATTTTAAATTTACAGTTAATTTTTCTAATTCTGATATCAATTTATTTATTATCATTTTAAATCCACTATAAGCTAAAGATTTAAAAATTATATCTCCATTATTATTATACCTTTTTATGCCTGTATAATCTCTGTTAGTTGATTCTAAAGTAATATAACATTTAAATAATTCTTTTAACATCATTATAAGTATATATTTACGATTATTTGGTGTATGATTACATAATAAATGATTTATATCATCTATATTAAATGTTTCACAAACATGTTTAATTATAATATCTAAATTTTTATAAATTTTAAAATCAAAATCTTTGTAGGACATTTCTATACCATATTTACATTTTGTAATTTCATAATCTTCTAAAATATCCATCAAATCATTTATATTAAAATATATCTTTTTTAGAAATATAAAAAGTAAAAATAAAAAATTTATTTCTTTATTATTGACTCCAAATATTTTATTATAAAATATTGTTATATGTTTAGAACTTATCCATTTGAGTCTTAGAGTTTCTATTTCGCATTCATTAAATATATTTACATTATATCTATATAAAGCAATAATTTCATAATCATTTAAATCTGTATACTTATGTTTTATAAAAACATTAATATTATTCATTAAACCTTTTTCATCACAAACTAAAGCTTTTTCTAAACCTTTTCTTATAAAAAATCCTCCTATATTTTGAAAATCTAAATATTCATTATTAATTTTATTTTTATTTAAATAACAATATTTAGATTTTACTAATAAAGGTATATTAGCTACTAATATTTTTTTATTTGTAGCAAATTGATAATTTACTATAAGTTTATTAGTTTTTGAATCTTTTACTTCTATATAAGGAGTTATATAAACATTTAAATTATAATCTTCCATATTATTTTTATAATATGATATATTTTTTCTTTCTTCTGGGATATTATTAATATCCTCAGTTTTAAATTTAATAAAACGTAAATTGATTTTAATGCCATCTTTATTATAGATTTCTTTATTTATACTACTATAATAAGAAGCTAAATTTTCGAGCATTTGATCATAATTTTTTATATTATTATATGCCAAATTATAATATTTAAAATATAGATTTATAATTTTATTTGTATACTCATTTGAAGTATCCATAAAAATAACTTATTTATATATATTATATATATAATTAAATTTTTAAAAATGATATCTATATGTATAATTTTTATTATTATAATTCAATTAGTATGCGTAATGATATATATAATTTATATAAAAATAAATAAAATTCATTATTTTTATATATATACACATATAAATGATACTAAACATCAATATATAGTTATAGATAATGATATATTAAAATTTTCGTCAGATATTATAGATGCTACATTATTTACTTTAGATTCAGATTCAGATTTAATATCTGCAAAAACTAAAGAAAAATATAAATTTATTATAAAAAATCAAAATGGAATTAATATAATATATTATGAACCAGATGATTCAAATATAATAGAAATTTATACTATGAAACTTATATTTTTGAACGATCATAAAAATAGACATAAAAATGATAAAATATATCTAGAAATTAAAGATGTATATGATAATAATAATTTTAAAATTTTAGCACATAATAATACACATTTAGTACTACCAGATAAAACTCATGAAAAAATAGATTTTTATTTAAAAAAATACAATTAATTTAATATGGAAAATATAACAGTAGAAAATCCTATATTAGATGAAATAGTATTGTCTTATGTATATAATAATACAACAAAAGGATATAATTCTTGTATTATAATACCTATTGAAGTAACTTTATCTAATGAATTATACTTTAATGTTGATACTTATATAAAAAATAATAGAAATATAAATAATGAAATAAATTATACTATACTTCTAGAACCTAAAAACTATATTTTAAGTAATATATGAATATATTATTTACATAGTTATTTTTTTTAATAAAATGGATAATTATTTTGAAAATGATGAATATGCATCTGAATTCGATATAGTAGAAAATTTTTCTATAAATAATCCCAGAAAAATATTATTATTTTATTTACCGTGCTCTATAATGTGGATTGTTACTTTAGTTATTATTATTTTAGCTGTAATTTATAAAGATACAATATTTTATACAGGAACTATTATATCAAATAAATATATAAAAATGGAAAAATATAGAAATTTATCAATTTTTATAATATTATTGTTTATTAGTACATGCTCTTTCTTTTTAATCGCTATTAATACTGCTAATTATTGAAGAAATAATATCTTCGATATTATCACCAGGAAATAATGTATTATTATATATAATTTCATCATTGTCGACTATATAATTCATAAGATATTCAAAAAATATAAAAGGATTATTTTTAGATTGTAATTTATTTTCATAACTAAAAACATATAAAAACTTATCAAATTTTATATCGATATAAAATTTTTCTACATTTCTGATAAAAAGTTGTTTATTTAATATATTTTTTTTTGTTATATATAATAAAAAATTTTGAGTTTCTAAATATTCATCATCTAAAATGTTTGATTTTTTTAAATAATAAGATATACATTTCAAATCATATCTAGTACTTAAAAATGTGTATATGTTTTTTGTTTGACAAGTTTCTAATTTAATATTTTGAATATAATTTTTTAATGACATATTTTATAATAATCTTATTATAAAATAGAAAAATTAAAAAAAAAATTTTTTATTAAACAAGTTTTTCTAAAGGCAAACTATCTAAAAGTTTGCCACCACCACCAGATATAAATAAAAATACTATTGCTAATATAGCAGCAATTATAATACCGTACATACTAAAAAATCCACTAAATAAAGATCCTAATGAATCTATAAGAGTTTTTTGTTTAGATTCTGTAACTTGTGTAACACTTTGTGACACATCTGTTATAGTTTTAGCTAGAGTTGATGCTGCTAAAATAGAATTAACCATAATTTTTGTAGTTTGTGTTATATTAGTACCTCTTATAGCTACATCGCCACTAACTTCTCCTATTGATATATTTACAGTATTTTTTAATAAATTAGTAACTTGATTTTTATTTACACTACGTAATGATTTATTTATGTTATTTTTTAACTCAACTTTAGATTCTGTAGTAGCATTACTTATGGCTGATAATACAGCTTGGGATTCAGATTTAGTATTTTGTGCTATAGCATTTGTTATAATATCTGTCATTGTAGAAATATTTTGATCTTCCAATAAACAAGATACAGATATAGTTGAATCTTGATTTATATTTAAACCTTCTATATTTACATCTCCTTCAATTTTATTAATTTTAAATTCTACATTGTTAAAGGCAGAAGAATTGCAAATTAAAGTACGTTCATTTATATTTTCAAATATATCATCAAATATTACATTTTGTACAGATTTAGATGTAGTACCACCCATTTTTTAAAATATATATTAATAAATTTACCAATGATAAATAGTTACTTTTTTCTTATAATAAGAATAAAATTCGGTATTAAATATATTTTCAATATATTCTTCTTTGTATTTCTCATGTTTAAGTTCTTGTATAATAAATTCCATAAGTTTTAATATATCATCAGAAGTTATTTCATTATAATTCGAGGTCATAAAACCATTAATATCGAATGTGGTAGCATTTGCATCTGAATTATTTGTTTTTAAATGATTTATATAATTTCTTAATGTAGTCATATTACCACTAGAAGACCTAGCAATCAAATAATTGACATATATATGTGTAATATAACCTATTCTTATAGTATTTGCAATTTTTTTATCTATATCTGAACCTGAATCTATAGTTTTTATAAATTTATAAACAAAATTATATACATTACCCATTAAAAATTTATATACATATTTAAATATACTACTTTTATTAAAAC
>JASJYW010000027.1:68915314-68945036 GCA_030386875.1 Morinoia aosen
TGCCAAATTATAATATTTAAAATATAGATTTATAATTTTATTTGTATACTCATTTGAAGTATCCATAAAAATAACTTATTTATATATATTATATATATAATTAAATTTTTAAAAATGATATCTATATGTATAATTTTTATTATTATAATTCAATTAGTATGCGTAATGATATATATAATTTATATAAAAATAAATAAAATTCATTATTTTTATATATATACACATATAAATGATACTAAACATCAATATATAGTTATAGATAATGATATATTAAAATTTTCGTCAGATATTATAGATGCTACATTATTTACTTTAGATTCAGATTCAGATTTAATATCTGCAAAAACTAAAGAAAAATATAAATTTATTATAAAAAATCAAAATGGAATTAATATAATATATTATGAACCAGATGATTCAAATATAATAGAAATTTATACTATGAAACTTATATTTTTGAACGATCATAAAAATAGACATAAAAATGATAAAATATATCTAGAAATTAAAGATGTATATGATAATAATAATTTTAAAATTTTAGCACATAATAATACACATTTAGTACTACCAGATAAAACTCATGAAAAAATAGATTTTTATTTAAAAAAATACAATTAATTTAATATGGAAAATATAACAGTAGAAAATCCTATATTAGATGAAATAGTATTGTCTTATGTATATAATAATACAACAAAAGGATATAATTCTTGTATTATAATACCTATTGAAGTAACTTTATCTAATGAATTATACTTTAATGTTGATACTTATATAAAAAATAATAGAAATATAAATAATGAAATAAATTATACTATACTTCTAGAACCTAAAAACTATATTTTAAGTAATATATGAATATATTATTTACATAGTTATTTTTTTTAATAAAATGGATAATTATTTTGAAAATGATGAATATGCATCTGAATTCGATATAGTAGAAAATTTTTCTATAAATAATCCCAGAAAAATATTATTATTTTATTTACCGTGCTCTATAATGTGGATTGTTACTTTAGTTATTATTATTTTAGCTGTAATTTATAAAGATACAATATTTTATACAGGAACTATTATATCAAATAAATATATAAAAATGGAAAAATATAGAAATTTATCAATTTTTATAATATTATTGTTTATTAGTACATGCTCTTTCTTTTTAATCGCTATTAATACTGCTAATTATTGAAGAAATAATATCTTCGATATTATCACCAGGAAATAATGTATTATTATATATAATTTCATCATTGTCGACTATATAATTCATAAGATATTCAAAAAATATAAAAGGATTATTTTTAGATTGTAATTTATTTTCATAACTAAAAACATATAAAAAACTTATCAAATTTTATATCGATATAAAATTTTTCTACATTTCTGATAAAAAGTTGTTTATTTAATATATTTTTTTTTGTTATATATAATAAAAAATTTTGAGTTTCTAAATATTCATCATCTAAAATGTTTGATTTTTTTTAAATAATAAGATATACATTTCAAATCATATCTAGTACTTAAAAATGTGTATATGTTTTTTGTTTGACAAGTTTCTAATTTAATATTTTGAATATAATTTTTTAATGACATATTTTATAATAATCTTATTATAAAATAGAAAAATTAAAAAAAAAATTTTTTATTAAACAAGTTTTTCTAAAGGCAAACTATCTAAAAGTTTGCCACCACCACCAGATATAAATAAAAATACTATTGCTAATATAGCAGCAATTATAATACCGTACATACTAAAAAATCCACTAAATAAAGATCCTAATGAATCTATAAGAGTTTTTTGTTTAGATTCTGTAACTTGTGTAACACTTTGTGACACATCTGTTATAGTTTTAGCTAGAGTTGATGCTGCTAAAATAGAATTAACCATAATTTTTGTAGTTTGTGTTATATTAGTACCTCTTATAGCTACATCGCCACTAACTTCTCCTATTGATATATTTACAGTATTTTTTAATAAATTAGTAACTTGATTTTTATTTACACTACGTAATGATTTATTTATGTTATTTTTTAACTCAACTTTAGATTCTGTAGTAGCATTACTTATGGCTGATAATACAGCTTGGGATTCAGATTTAGTATTTTGTGCTATAGCATTTGTTATAATATCTGTCATTGTAGAAATATTTTGATCTTCCAATAAACAAGATACAGATATAGTTGAATCTTGATTTATATTTAAACCTTCTATATTTACATCTCCTTCAATTTTATTAATTTTAAATTCTACATTGTTAAAGGCAGAAGAATTGCAAATTAAAGTACGTTCATTTATATTTTCAAATATATCATCAAATATTACATTTTGTACAGATTTAGATGTAGTACCACCCATTTTTTAAAATATATATTAATAAATTTACCAATGATAAATAGTTACTTTTTTCTTATAATAAGAATAAAATTCGGTATTAAATATATTTTCAATATATTCTTCTTTGTATTTCTCATGTTTAAGTTCTTGTATAATAAATTCCATAAGTTTTAATATATCATCAGAAGTTATTTCATTATAATTCGAGGTCATAAAACCATTAATATCGAATGTGGTAGCATTTGCATCTGAATTATTTGTTTTTAAATGATTTATATAATTTCTTAATGTAGTCATATTACCACTAGAAGACCTAGCAATCAAATAATTGACATATATATGTGTAATATAACCTATTCTTATAGTATTTGCAATTTTTTTATCTATATCTGAACCTGAATCTATAGTTTTTATAAATTTATAAACAAAATTATATACATTACCCATTAAAAATTTATATACATATTTAAATATACTACTTTTATTAAAACGATCTAAAACTGAATTATTAATATCTGAAAATTTTGTATTTTCAGTTGTAGTTATTTCTATAGGACTATAATTAATAGTATAATTACCATCGATTGATTCATTTCTTAATTTAGCTATTTGTATAGGTGTAAAATCATATATACCACTCGACATAAACATTATAGATCTGGCTACTTCTGTAGAAATTTCACCATCCTTTGTGATTGTCAATTCATATGGTATTATAGTGGTCAAATTTGTAAGTCTAGTATTAAGATTTTTAAAAGGTATCCAAAATTTACTTCTATTATCTTTTAATAATACAAATTTAAATACTAATGAGAATGCAATTAAAGATAATATGTATATAATAATTATAATTCCTGATACTATAAACATTTTTTTAAATTTAAAAATGTTTTAATTATAATAATTTAAAATGACATCAGAAAGTGAATTGATAGTTAACATTTCACAACTCAAATTTTTTATATCAAAATTGATATTAGATTTATTTATATAATCCAAAAAAGCTTTTATAATATATAACATATGGGTTTCATCTATTCTTACACTATTATTTACGACAGGTAATAGTATAATGGTTGAATAACTATTAAAAATTCCCTCTATTAAATACGGATTTTTTATATTAAACCATATACCTCTATATTTTTTATCTAAAAATGAATCTAGTTTTGTGAATAAAACAGATAAATAATTAGTAAATGCACTATATTTTATGAGTGTAATTTTATTTTTATCATCTTTACCAAATTCTAAATCTTTATAAGTTAAATCTCCATTAATAAATCTGTCCCAAAATATTATAGGATTATCAATATCTATGGAATAATTTTCATTATGGGTAGTTATAGAAAAATCGTTTATTACATTAATAGATGATTCTCTACCAGGCCTATAATATGTGGTTATAACAGTAGTACCATCATTGGGAATTTTAATTTTTATATTATGAAATTCTTTCCAATGCGCATTTTTACTATTTATAAATCTATTTCTTATAGTAATATAAAATATTAAAAATGAAAATCCCAAACTTAAAATTACAATTATAATAAATAATGTTGATAAACCTGCAATCATTTTTTAAAAATTTAATTAAATTAAAAAACATTTTTTTTTAAGATAATTACTATGTATTTATTAATTGGAGATATACATTTAAAATGTTTAAACATTATAGAAGATTCCCAATTTTTATGCTCATGTGCATATGCAATAGAATTATGTATACAAAATCATAAATCAATAAATGATATTACACATATAGTTTTTATGGGAGATATATTTCATTATCATAATATTTTATATGTAGATAGTCTAAATTTATTTAGTAATTTTATAGAAAAAATTTTATCTATTAATGATACTTTAAAAATAGTCATAATAGTAGGTAATCATGACATGACTAATCAAAAAAATAAAAATAGTTCACACGCCTTTCAGCCTTTTAAATTAATAGAAAGAATTTTAATAATTGATGATTGGATTGTAGATTCTAATTTTTTATATATACCTTATGTGGATAATATACACAGAAAAACGTTTAATGATGATTTAGAAATTATTCTTAAAAATAATAAAAATATTAAGGCTATATTTTCACATATACAAACAGAAGGTGTAATATATGAAAATAATACTACATCTGAAACCGGGCTTATATGGAAACAAGAATATCCTCTATTAATATCTGGACATATACATAAATCTCAAAAATGTAGAAATAATATTTTTTATACAGGAAATTGTAGATATACAAATAATCATAATAATATACATACTTTAGAAGATAAAGGAATATGGCTTTTAGATATCGAAACGTTAGATTTAAAATTATTACCCATAGAATCTAAAATTAAATTAAATCTTAGTATACAATTTGAAGATCTTGAAGAATTATTAAATAAATTAAAAAATAGAATTTATTCAGATAATATTAATATAACTTTATTAATAAAAAATATTGAAGAAAAAAAACAAATTTTACAAAACGAACTTTATTTAAGATATAAATCTTTGATCTCGTTCCATTTTAATTTTAATAAAAACGATAATATAGATAATATACTTAATGAAATTTCTGGAAATTATACAGAAAAACTTTTTGAAGTTATAAAAATTTATCCAGAATATGAACTTTTAAAAGAATATTTAAACAAATTAATTGTTATATGAACAGTTACATTTAGATTTATTATTATCATTTAAAGTATTTCTATCTGATCTAAATTTTTGATTTTTTAAATGTAATTTTAAATTATTAATTAAAAATAATTTAAAATCATAAGTTTTATCACTAATTTCAGGATATAATCTAATTATTTCATTAAAAATTTCAAAAAAATCTTCAACAGTATTTTTTAAATAATTATTATATAATATATTATATTGATTCAAATATAATATAGGTTTATATAATTTAGTATTTACAATATTATGATATATGAATAAATAATTTTCTAAATCATCAATAGGATTTGATTGTATATATTCCAATGATTCATTTTTACATAATTCACATGGTATTAAATTAAACGCTAAATTTAAAAAACGAAAATTATTTATTTTATTAAACCATTTATCTTTATTTATAGAATATAGGTGTAAAAATTTCCAATATAATGATCCATCAAAAGACATTTTTAAAAACTTATTAATTGTTATTATATTCCTTTTTTATAAAATCTAAAGTCATTTTCAATTTATTTTCGGAAATTGTAGGATTATTATATTGAATATCAAATAAATATAATAAAAATATATCGTATATATTTTTATTTTTATTAATATAATCGTTATTGTCTATACCTAACAATAATTTTAGTAATTGTTTTAATTCTAATATATCTATATTTATAATATACTTTATGAAAGTATCATTATCTAAAATAGCTTTTTGTTTTAATATCTCTAACCATAATTTATCTTTAGATAAATTATTATATTTTTTTTTTATATTTTCAAAAAATTGTTCATTATAATTTGAATATTCATAAGATTTATTTGTTAAAAATATTTTTAATAAATCTGTAATATTATAAGGCTGTGTTAAAATAGTATTTATATATAAAAGTATATCTTTATTATTACATATATTTGTGTTTAAATTCTTTTTTTTATTTCTATTCCATGCTATTTTATTATAATTATTAAATATATATATAAATATATATCCTAGAGATTCTAAATCTGAAGAATTATCATCTTTATCAGTTATAGAAGCATAATCATTTAATATTTTAGTATTTTTTGATCGTTTTCTTTTAGATAAATTTCTTATATATTTATAATCTACGAAATAATATTTATCTTCTTTTTCGTTATAAATTATAGATTCCGGATATAAATTATTAATACTACTATTAAAAACTTGATGAAAATCGTGTAAATTTTCAATCAATTTATAAGCTAAAGCATTTGAAAATTTAGGTTTTATTTCTGTAATATTAGGTCCTATATAATCCATTATTAAGTAAGATTCAGAATTTTTCTGTATAATGTCTATATAAAAATTAATTTTAGATCCAAAATTTAAATAAAAATTTTTTTCTGTTTCATCTTGTAATAATTTTATCACTTTATTATCAGTTGTTAAATAAACATTTCTTGAAGTTCCTAAATATTTTTTAAAAGGATATATTTCTAATATTTTTTTGTCCATTTTTTTTTAATGTATTACTTAAAACATTTTTTAAAAAATGTTTTGGGTATTATTTCCGTTCTATTTGATATTTGCATTATTAACACTATTTGTATTTTTATATAATTATAAAATATCCAGAATAGTATTATATGAAGGTGCTAAAGATATCACAATACTTAAACCTAAATTAAATTCAGAAGTAAAATCTGATAATTTAAATGAAGGTTTTGATATGTCTACAGATAAAGATAATGTTCCTACTGACAAAAATATAGATGTAAAACTAGATAAAATTTATTCTGTTTATAAAATAAAAATTACTCACGAAAAGACTAGAGAATTAAGATTTCATTTTAATAACCAACAATCTCCTTCTAAATTTGAAACTGAAAATAATGATTTAGAAACTCATATAGTATTTAAATATGGAGAATCTATTAGTAGATTTTCTATTATAAATCCAGATTCTATTAAAATAATATCGATTGATATACATTATTATTTAAAAAAATGATAAATTCTAATTTTTTTAAAAAACATATAAAAACATGTTTTGTTGTAGATAAAGAATATACAGAAGCAATAAAATTAATAGATGATAGTATAATTATAATACCTAAAACTGTAGTTAGTTTTAGTCAAAAAACTAATTATATAAAAAATTTACTTTTTAATGCTGAAGATATACAAACTTCTACATATTCTAAAATAATATTAAAATATTTTGATATTATTGATGTAGAACGTTGGGGATATGTTTTATCTTTAAAAAAAAAAGATAAATGGTATACTGATCAAAATTTTTTTTATTTACATAATAATTTGGGATATAAAGATGGTCTTATAAATATTTTTATAAAGATACCAAATGATATGTTTGAAGAAAATTTAAAACAATTAGAATCGAGTTCTTATCAGAATTCTAATGATTTTCCAATTTTAGATATAATATTTAATATAAAAAAACATTTAAAAGACGATGAATATTATATGATTATAAATGATATTTCTGAATTATCTATGCTATAATAAAATAATCAATGATTATTTAGCTATAGCTGTGGAAATAACATTTCTATTCCAGAAAAAATGTAAATAAATCATACCTATTATACATACGAATTTTAATACTATAGCAAATATTAGTATATTTTTTCCAAAATACATATTATCTATATTTGAAGTTATATAATATGAACCAGGACCATTAATAGTACTACTACATGAAGATTCTTTTTTATCGTTTAATGATGTTGTAAATAAATTTACAACATATATACCAACAATTATTAATATTACTGACATTGCCATACTAATATAAAATACTAAATTTTGTTTATCAAAAGACATTTTTTATAAAAAATTTATAATAAATTTACTAAACTATTACCTCTATCCTTTTTACTATTCATACTCATTTTTTTTCTATCATCATCCCGTCCATCAAATCTTTGATTATTTTTTTTATTATCAATTTGTCTTTTATCATTTTCATTTTTATATTTACTAATAGCGTCTTTTACATTTTTTAACACAATAGAATTATATTCTGGAACCTTGGATTCAATTGGTACACTGCTGCTTTTATTTAATTTATTTAATACTGAAACTCCTTCTTCACCTAAATCAAAATCTCTAACCACCTTTGCAATTTCAGCTTGTTTAGAAGCTTCTTTATATTCTATTTCAGCAAATTCTAAAGTACTACGTTTTTCTGCTAAATCTTTAGAAATTTCCTTAAAATCGTTGGATATTTTAGTTGGAGATTTTAAACTTTTTATACTTGTGTCAGTTTTATTATTTAAACTATAAGTAATCATAGAAAAAAGATTATTTTCAGACATCAGAAGTAAAATTATAATAATAGTTATTATTATAATAGCAACTATATTTAAAGGTTTAATTTGTGCTAAAAGTAAATTTTTAAGATCTGAATATTTAGGAGCTCTTTTAGAATCATTTGTATCAAAATACTCTATTACATTTATTATATTTTCATTAAATACATTAGAAGTTAAAGCTGCGACATTAATAGATAATATAGATAATGTTATCATGGAAATTACTATAGTAAATATCAAAAAATATACAGAATATGCCATTTTATTTAACTAAGTATATTATGATTATAAAAACCGTATTTTATTCGTTAACAAGATTTTCAATTATTTTCAGACCTTCAATACATTGATTATAATTTGAATAATTTGATGTTGAAGGTATTTCTCTTCCATGGATTGATGAAATTTTATCAACTATTGAAGTTCCTAAAACGCTACCAATAGCTCCTCCAACTACACTAGTAATTACAGATTTTACATTTTCTTTTAATTTAGTAAACAAACTATAATAATCAAAATTATTGTGATAATTTATTATTTTACATAATATATTTTTATTATCATCATTACATAAAGTTGTTAAAGTATTATTATCATATATTGATTCGATATTATCAAAAACATTTTTAAGAACAAAATTTTTATTTAAATAATCTTTATTTATAATCGAATGTGTACTATTTTTTGTAAGAAAATCAAAAGTATATATATTATTTATTAATTCACAAATATTATTATTAAAGTTATAATCGTTTTTGCAAGATTCAATTAAATTAGCTAAAGTTATATTCTCGTCTATATTATTTGTTATAACATTTAGATTGGAATTTGGTTCAGTATTATTTTCACACGAATAATTATTCGTATAATTTAAAATTAATGAACCAATAGGTTTATTTGATATAGAAGAATTTGATAATACAGTAAATAAATCTTTCAATTCATTATAATAAGTATTATCATGAAACAACATAACTTTATTTAAATATATAGTATTTTCAGTATCATATTTTATATCTTTTAAATCTAGATCTAATTTATATATTTTATTTAATGCTATACTATTTAAAATAATATTTGTAAATAAAAATGTATATATACAAATATTATTAAATATTCTATATTTTCTATCTCTTTTATTTCTCGTATTAATTAAATCCGTATTATTATTTAAATTTGGTATATCATTTATATTATGCATATTATTAGAATCGTCTATTGTTTGCGTAGGATAACGATGTATAGATTCCATTTTTTATAACTATATTATATCTTTTGATTACAATAATTTATTTATTTTTAAATTTTATTTAATTATGTTTTTTCTTCATTTTTTATATATTTTACTACAATATATATAATAATTAAACCTATACATATAATAGAATTTATAATTATAAATATATTAAAATTTTTATAATTATAAATATTATCCATTATTTGTTGTAATCCTGTGGCAATTCTTATATTTGCATTTTTATTATTATCTAAAGAAATAATATCTGCAGTTATTTCATTAGACCAATCTTTTCCAGATATATAACTTGTTATAATAGAGGATATTACTAATAATACCACACTACACAAAAAAATAAATCCTATAATAATAGTAAAAACATCCATTTTTTTAAAAATATAATGACGAAAATTATTTTTCGTCATTCTTTAAATAAAATGTCTGAAACTTTTTATGAAAAATTTGAGATTAAAAATAATAAATTAGATATTAATTGTACAAATTATAAAATTTTACAATATATACATAGTAAATTTAAAAAATATATTTTAAAAGATTATTATGTAATTTCTAATGATAAAAATGAATATTTAACAATTTTTCATATATTATATAAAATGGAAGATAAAGTCATATTTGAAATTTTTAAAGATATTAATGAAGAAGAATTGAATTGTATTAAAATATATTTTAATTTTTTAAAAGAATATACTTATAATGATATATATTTAAATTTAAAAAAGAAAAATAAAAATTTTCATACTAAAATTCAAAACTTTAGTAAAAAAAAATTAAATTTGAATAATTTTTTAGAAATTTTTAGAACTTATATATATGATTTATTTACATATTATGAACATATGTTTAAAAATTTGAATAAATTTTTACAAATTTATGATGAATTAAATATTCATAATATAGAATTAAATGAAAAACTTTCAGAAAAAACAAAAATACAAAATATAATATATAATCATAAAATAGATTTTTTAGACATATTTAAAAAATTTAAAGTATCGGATAGTATAATAATATATAATAAAGATAATATTATAAATCCTTTAATAGGATATAAAAATAAACTTACAATAATTAAATGTAATAAAAAAGATAATAAAATTTTAAATGATTTTAAGAATAATTATTTTGAAGTTACATATGTGATAAAGGAATATTTATTTACGAACGATTTTATTTTTATATATAAAAATAAAAATAAATTTTTATTAATTAAAAATAATATAATGTTTAATTATAATTATGACTTATCAGAATTTAATTTTGGAAATAAAAAATTATATAGTTATAATATATATAATTATAAATTTAATATTTATATTAATATAAAAAATGAATTTATATTTTCGAATGCACATTTATACTATATATTGACTTTAAATAATATATTAAACGATTTAATATATTTCAAAGAGTCTAAAAAAAGTAGATTAGATATAAAACAAATAAAATTAAATATAAAATTAATATGTTCTTTAAATATAGTCTCTATTTATTTTTATGAACGTAAAGAAAATTTAAAAGTTTCTATGTTTAATATTTTAAATGATGATGTAAATATAATAATTACAATAATAAAAAAATTATTATCAATATATTATGAATCTTATGATGACATTAAAAAAATTTTTTTGGATAATTTTCCAAATGAAATATATGAAAAATATAATAATTTTACAATACCTGTGATAAAAAATTATAATTTAAAATTATTAGATAATTTGTATCAAGATAAATATTCAATTTATTGTCAAAAAAAAAGAAAACCTACTCTAACTACTGATATAAAAACTATACCAAAAGGTCTAGATTATATGAAATATCCATATAATCAAAATTTTTATTTTTATTGTACAAATAAAAATTATCCATATCCAGGTCTTAGTTTAATAGATGATGTTAAAAATAATTTTTTATTTTGTTGTTTTAAAAAACCTAATTTATTATATATTCAATACATGAAATTTGTAGAAAATTTAAAAGAATTAGGTTATTCAGATGAAGAAATAGATAATAAATTAGCCTCTATAAAAAAGGACGATAAAGTTGATATTTTTAAAACGAAAAATTATCCTTCAAATTATCTATTAATTACTGATAAATTTAAAAATTTAAAACTTAATGATAAAATTATAATTAACTATAATGCTTTTAAAAAAACTATAATATATGATATTATAAAAATATATTTTTATAAACAAAACTTTAAATTAGGTAGAATATATACTATGAAAAATAAATTCTCTTTAGGGTGTATATTTTCATTGTTTTATAATAAAACTGATCAATATTTAAATAATGAAGTATATATAAAAACGTTTTTTAATAAACATTCTAAATTACTATTAAAATCTAATTATTATAAATTATTAATAAAAATAAGAAATAATTTTAAAATACAACTAGTATCCATTATCAAAAATGAAAATAATTTTTATTTTGACACTTTAAATGTTTTAAATGATTTAGATCCTATATTATTAGTTATTAGATATGATGATAATGATCTTTATTATAAATATGAAGGTATTTCTATAAATAGTAATGTATTTATTATTAAAAGTAATAATTTATTATACCAATCTATAATTTATGATAAGGATATATATCAAAAATATTTAATAGATATTAATAATTCTATAAATAACTTTTAATAAAATAGAATGTTATTTTTAATAATATTAATAATTTGTATTATAATATTTTTAATTTTAATAAATACAACATCCTTTACGGATTATTATAATATATTCGCGAAATCTTATTCGTTAGAAAATACAGATCCTAAAAGTAATAGAACTTTATCTATTATAATATCTGTAAGTGTAATTTTTGGAATTATAGTTACTATTTTAAATATGTCTTTATTAGTATATTATATAAGATTTTCAAAAAACAATAATAAAAATCCTATATTCGACGATTTTTAATTTAAAAAAATGGATTATTTATGTGCAATTACATTAATAGTGTTGAGTTTTATAATTTTAAGCTGTATTTTAGGACTTACGTATAGTATTATAAATCAATATTCTATATATAATTCATTTGAAGATGATACTTCACATACAGACAATGAAACTTTTAAGTATAGATCTCCAATTTTTAATACTCATGCAACAGGAAGGAGTATAAATAAAAGTAGTATATATAGAACAAATATGATAAATTCTAATAGAAATAGACACAATAATATTAATAATAATTCTGGAAGTTTAAGTAATAATTCTGATAATATGATAACACCACGTAGAATCTTTTAATATGAATTATATAAAAATTTTTTTATTAAAAATATATAAATATAATTAAGATATTGCTATGTATTTAATTGGTGAAGAAGATTATAATGAGAATACTTCTTTATTAAGAGTTAAAAATGATAATTTTATAAAAACTAAAGTTTCGATCGATAGATATAATGATTTAATGAATGATTCAAAACCTTTTATTGAATTAGAAACACATTTATATACTAATATTTTTAATATATTGAATATTATTAAAATTGAAGACGAAAAAAATTTATTAGATGAATATTATAAAAAATATATTTAATAAAAAATTAAATTAAAATATAATTATATATATTAAAAACGAAATGTTACATACATTTTTATGGAAAGAAAGATATAACTCTATATATAAACAATCTATAATAGATATTTCTATTATAGACTCAACCTTTAATTTATTAAAAGTCGAAAACATTATTTCAGATACCTCTATAATATTATACAATATTCCTTATTATATGGAATTAGATGGTTCATACAAGAAAATATCAAATATTTTTTCTGAATGTCCAAATATTAATAAAATAAAAATAAAAAAATTAGATGGTTTTTTTGTAGATATGAATAATAAAAAAGATGTAGAAATATATGGTATATATTATTGGATTTCTAATTATGAATATATAAAAAATACTATAGATTATTTATCTAAATATAAAAATCCTAATATTCTTAATATAAATAGAATCGAAAAATTGCAATCAGATTTCGATATAAATCCATTTTCTAAAGTAGAAATTTTAGATATAGATTTTAAATATATAGATATAATAAGAAATGATAATAAAAAAAATTTTTTTTATATAGATTATTTTAATATAAAATCTTATTTAAAATTTGAAATTGCAAAACCTAATGAAATATCTTTTAATATATTATCTTTTGATATTGAAGTAATTCCTAATAATATTCATAAATTTCCCGATAGTAAAATAAAAAATGATATTATAACTTCTATTAGTTGTCAATTAATAAGATCTAATTCAAGTTTGGAATATAAATGTGTATTTTATTTAGGTTTTGAAATACGTGTTAATATTGATGACGTTGAATATATTTATTGTAATAGCGAAGGTGATTTATTAGTAAAATTTTTTACTTTTATAAAAAATCATAAAATTCATTTGATTACAGGATATAATATAAATTCATTTGATTGGGCATATATTTATGATCGATTAAATATATTAAATATAAATTTAAAAACTATATTTAAGGATAATGAAAATATTCCAAAATATATAGAAAAAAAAACTTCAACTAATATATATGGTAACGAAACGTCAAAATATATTCAATTTAATAATATGATAAATATAGATTTATATCTTGTTTTAAAAAAATATTATGGATCTATGTTTAAAAATTTTAAATTAGATACTATAAGTAAAACTTTACTAAATAAATCTAAAATAGATATTAAATATAAAGATATGTTTATAATTTATAAATTTATAGATATAATGATTTGTAATAAAAATTTTAAAACATATTTACAAACACAAATAAAACTATTAATAAATAATATATCTGATAAATTTAAAAATATTTTTATATATTTATCTGAAACTGATGATGTTCAATCAATTAAAGATGTAATGACTTCTATATTAGAATATATATTATATTATAATATAATAGATAGTACTTTAGTCATAGAAATATTTAAAAAATTGAGAATAGATTATCAACTAATAATATCTTCGAATTTATTTAATTGTAATAGTGAATTTTATTATTTAACTGGAATACAAGATAAAATTTTTTCTTTAATTAAAAATACAGTTTGGAAAACAAATTTATGTATCGAAAATACTTATTATATAAATAGATTTACAAATATACATATACAAGGAGCAATAGTTTTAGATCCTATAGTAGGTACTCATAATACAATTTATGTTTTTGATTATAAAAGTTTATATCCTAGTGTTATGATAGCGTATAATATATGTTATTCTACATATATGAATACTGATTATGACGATTCTTATTATAAATTTAGTGATTATTGTTATTATAAAAAACCTTATAATATTGTAGATAATAAACTTATATCAAATTTGGGAATTTTACCTACAAATTTAATAAATTTAACTAATAAAAGAATTAATATTAAAAAAGATATGAAAATTTCAAAATTAAATAATGATGAAATAAATTATAATATTTTAGATTCTGAACAATTATCTATTAAACTATTTTCAAATAGTTTGTATGGATTTATAAGTACAAATAAAGGTAATTTACCATTTAATATTGGGGGATCATCTGTTACTGAAGGTGGTAGAGTATTATTATTATTTTTAATAGATATAATAAATTATGAGTATTATGAAGATGTAGAAATTATATATGGAGATACTGATTCCATAATGGTAAAACCTTTATCTTTAAAAGGAATAAATTTATTAGAATCTAAAGAATTTCTAGATTTATTAAATTATAAAATAAGAAATTTTATATTCGATAAAATCTATAATGATACTATAATTTCGGAAGAAAATAAAAATATAATTTTAAAACATTTAGAAATAGTAGAATTAGAATATGAAAAAAAATGTAAAAATTTTAATATATGTAAGAAAAAGTCATATAGATATTTAAATGAAAACAATGAGATAGTGTCTAAAGGTGATGTTTTAAATAAATCTATTTATTGTGAAAAAATAAAATCTTTATATAAAAATTTTTTGTCTAGTTATTTGAAAAATGATGATAAATCTTATCAAGAAGTATATATGATTTTATTAGATTTAATAAAAAAATTTTTGACAGAAAAAGTAACTAAACATAATGTTCATAATTATACACAAAGAATAATTTTAAAAAATAATATTATAAACTATGCTTATATAGATATTAATGGTAATTATTATGATGATGATAATAATATATTAATAAATCCGCCTATGAATTGTAAAAATATAAAATTAAAATCTAAACTTCAACATGTACATTTTGCTAAAGAATTATTAAAACGTGGAGAAGATATATCTGCAAATACACAAATAGAATATGTGTTTGTAATAAATAATAATTTTTCTAATGGACATATTGAAAGGATAGATTATGTTTTAGAATATTTTGATAATTTTGTAATAGATAAAAATCGATATATAATAAAACAGCTCATACCTATACTTACAGTATTAGGTTTTTATGACATCTTTACTAATTTAGATGAAGATATAAATGAGTTATTAAAAGAGTCGTTATTGAGTAATTCGCATATAAAAAAATATTTAAAACAAAATATAAAAAATGAAAATATAAAAGATTCTGAAATATTTGAACACGCAAAATATAAAAAAAGACTTATAAAACATTTAAATTCTGAAATTAAAATAAGTTGTGATATAGAAGATTCTATATTACAATTTAATTCTAAACCTATACATAATAACAAAGGTTTTTCAATTATTAAAAATATATTACCAATTGAAATTGAAAATATGAATATATTAAAAAGTTATTTAAATTTAAATAATATAGAAAATTATTTTGAAAAATGGAATCTTATATTTAAGGAATACGATAACATACCCGAATTAATAATAAAGATTATACAAAAATTTACACCTGAAACTACATTCTATCATAAATTTAAAAAATATATGTTGAATTTTTATTCAATAAATCCAAATAATATTTTATATATTTTTATAAATTTATCAAAAAAAATGAATTTTAATGAAATACCAAATAAATATACATTATTTAATACTTTAATAGATGAACAATTTAAATCTGCATTTAGTAGTAATATAGATATAAAATCTCGTATTCGAGAATCTGATAATTATGATGAAAAATTTTATGAAATAATTTTTGATCTAAAAAAAAAAGGTTTAATATTAATGTTTAATAAATATGATTTCTATTCATATGATAAAGAATTTAATAATAATATTTTATTACCTTTTTTTTGTACAATTTTTAATTCTATAGCTTCATATGTAAATAAAGATTTAAGAAAAAAAATATATTATTTAATTAGTCATAATAACGATAGATTAACATCTTTACCACATTCAAACGAAATTGGAGATATATTAGATATGAGTACTGAATATACTCAACGAAAAAATTGCAATAGTTTAAAAAAATTAAAATTGATATTCGAAGATTAAATCTATCTTATCTTATCTTATGATAAGTTTTATTACAATTTAAACATACATTTTTTATAGTAGGCCCTTCATCACATTTTCTAGTTTGTACAACTAAAATTATATAATTATAAAAATCTTTACATTTATTACAGTATTTATAATTATATTTAAATGGAGATTTTTCTGAATTTTTTATTTGTTCTATATCAGTATCATAATCGATAGAAATAGAATTAGATAAAAATTTATTAAAGTTCATATTATTATAATTATTTTTATTAAATAAATTGTATAAATATAATTGTATTATTTAAAAATAATATAATTATAATAAAATTTTTAGAAATTATTTTTTTTTTATTATTAAGACCGAGATCATGAGGAATAATAGCTTAATACCTATTATTAATGATGAAAAACTTTTCAAGAATATATTTAATCTTAATATACATCCTAAAAAAAAGAAAATACATTATCATACATTTGAAACTAAAAATTTGTTTTTAGATTTATCTGTATCGTTAAAAAAAAATACAATTTTTAGGAAAATAGATTATTCTTTCAGATAATAATTATAGTTCATTTAATAAAATATGAATACTTCAAATCAAATTAAAAATTTAAATAAAAGATATCATTTTAATATAAATGAATCTTTATCAAATACAGAATTATGTAAAGTATTAAAATTGTTAAATTCTTTTGTAAAAACTGTTAATATAAATAAAGATTTTTATAGGAATGTGGATTGTATAAAAAAAGATATTTTAAATATCGAAAAAGGAAATTTAGATACTGTAACTTACTATAATAATGAAGATTCTGAAAAAATATTAAAACAAATAGAAGAGTTAAAATTAACTAATACAATTTTAGAAGATAAATTAAATAGTATTATTATTAAAATGTCTGATAATATAAAAGCCGATGATAATATATTATCATCAACTAAAAAGGATAAAATAGAATATATAGAAAATAATTATGGAGATAATTCTAATATAAAAGAGTATTTAAAAAATGCTATGTCTAAATATTTTAATTTGGCCAAAAATGACGAAAATGATATTAAATTAAATAATATAATATCAAATAATATGAATATAGATTTACACTCACAATTAGATTTATCAATGAAAAATAAAATTATAGAACTAGAAAATACAATAAATAGATTAGAAAATGTTTCTAATTCTAAAAATTCTGATTATATACCAAATTTTAATATAAAATGTTCAGATAAAATTGTTACTTCTAGTATACATGATTCGAATAACGTAAATGATAATTACGAAACTATTTATAATATGTATAATTTAAATGATAAAAATTCGGGAATGATATATCCTGATACAAAAATTAAAATAGAAGATTTATTTCAAAATTATAAAATGAAAAATAATTATAGAATATAAAAAAAATTTAGATTTTTTTTTTATAAAAAATAATGATGATTTCCGGAATCATATTCGAGTTAATATTATATTTAATTATTATTTATGTTGTATATGAAATTTTTTGTTATATGCAAGGAACAAAACCTTTATGGCATTCATGGTTATATCCTAACCTAAAAAATAGAGAATGTAAATTATATTCTAATTCGAAAAATAAAGAAATTCCGACTAATATTACAATTTCTTTAAAAGATTGTACTGAACCTAACCCTGTTATTAGTGTATTCGAATATACTGATGATAAAAAACTTTGTAGTATAAATTATTATGATATTGTAGGAATTTATGAACTTTTAGGTATGTTGTTATATATAGTATATTATGATGATATTTTTCATTATTATTTACGTATAGATATTATAGATAATAAATTTAATAACATTGATTATTTTAATGTTAAATCTAAAATGTTTTTACATATTATTAGTGTACCTTTAAATATAGATAGCCAAACAGATAATTTAAAATTAAAAATACATAAATGTATTATTAAATATTTAGAATGTACATGTGAATCTAAACATAATGATATTATAAATCATATGGATGATACGTATATAGAACAATTACGCATTAAATTAAGAGATATTATTGATTGTAAAGAAGATGAAAATGAAAATGAAAATGAAAATGAAAATGAAAATGATGAAAAAATTACAAGACCTATTAATGAACCAGTTGATGTATCAATTGAAAATCCAACTAAAAAACCAGAAACTAATGATCATTTTAATGAACCTGTTAAAGATCCAATTAATGAACCATTAGATAATTCTTATAAAAAACAGGTAGATAATCCGGTCAAGGAATTGATTGAGGAGCCAAATAAAAAACCGGTAGATAAACCAGTTAAGGTATTAGTCGAGGAGCAAGTTAAGGAGAAAATTGAGAATATGAAAGAAGAAGTAGATAAATCTAAAAGACCTATAGATAGTTTTCCAAATATAATTAATAATAAACCTAATCGAATTGCCATTCCACAACATTTTATAGATATTCCTAATAATACACAAGCAAATATTAATAATATAAATATAGATACTGTTAATAATCCAAAATCACCCACCAAGAATTTTAATAAAGGAGTTTTTATTAAAGGTACACATTTATTACCGACTCCTGTAGAAAATCAAAATTTAACTAATAAATTTATGGAAATAAAAAAAAATATTATGGCACCATATAATCAGGGCGCTGGATCTTTATTAGATTTTGTTGATATAGATAAACAATCTAAAAATGTACAAGAAGAAACTAGTCTTTAAACTTATTATTACATTTTATAATTAAAAAAATGAATGAAGATTTAGCTTACAATAAAAATTATAAATATAATAATTTATATTTTAATTCTGAATTAAAATATATTTTAACTAATTATAATGATTATTTTATACAATTAACCGAATCAGGTCTTTATGAAAGATTTATAAAAGAGATGGGAAAAAAATCTGATACATTACTAAAAAATTTTAGAATTAATTTAATATTATTTGTTTTACAAGAATTATTATCAGAAAAAAAATTATTAGAATATGAATATACGATTCGATCTAAAAAAAATTTTTATGATATTATAAAAAAACCTTTAAGTAATTATGAAAATATTACTACTTATGATTTACGTCCTATACAAGTATATATTTTTATGATAAAAATATTACCCATTGTAAAAAATTTAAGAAATTTAAATTAATAATGTGTATAAAAAAGATTTAAATGGATGTAAATTGTAAATTAATATTTTCAGATTATATACAACGAAGACCATATCTAATATATTTTTTACATAAATTTTTATATTCTGATGTATATGGATATTATGTTTATTATACATGGGAATTAAAAAATATTAAATCAGAAAATAATATAGAAATTACACAATTTACAAAAATGAATTCTATTTTATTAGAAAATATAAATACAAATTATATAACTAAAATTCCTAGTCATATAAATATTAAAATAAAATTAGATGATATAGATAATATTTTATCTGAAAAAAATTTTTGTATAAAAAAAATTGAAAAAAATAATACCTTTAAATATTTAAAATTATACGATGTATTTGATATAGATCATTTACCTATCTATTTAAAATGTAAAAATTATATAAAAGGTGAATATAATATAGATATTTATATTACAGATCAAAAATCATATTTTTTAGATGATAATATAAAAAAGAAATTTTTTTTATATAAAAAAACTATAATATATAATATGAATAGATTTAATGTGACGTTTGAAAATATGTATTACATTAATAAATTCAAATCTGAATTAAATTCAAATTTAATGAAATTTATAAAAAATTATTTAAAAGAATTGAATATTGTAATAGATATTAATTTAACTATAGATAATATAGATCAATTTGTATATGAAAATTTTCAGTTTTTATTAGATAAATTAAATAAAGAAGATATTTCAGATGAAATTATTAGTGAAAAACTTAGTTTCATATCTATATTATATATGCATAATAAAAATAAATTTACATTTAAAGAATTATTCAATAATATTTATGTTTTATAAAATGATTCTATTAATACCTATATTAATAATTGTATTCACTATTTTAGGAGCTATTAGTATTGGCACTAATCTTTTTTATGTATATGCAAAAATATTAAATATGTACGATGCATATTTTACTTAATAAAATGATAATTATAAAAAATAATGTACCACATATATTGAATATTTTTAGATTAAAATCGGAATATAATTTTTCTTATAAAATTGTAGATGTATATGTCGAGGAATTGAATCCTAATACATATCAATATGTATTAGAGGATATATTAAAAAATATTAATATAAGAATTAAAAATGGATATGAAGATGTAAATTTTTATGATAAAATTTTTACTTTCAATTTAAATGTAAATGGTTTAGAACAAGATTATGTTTATATAAAAGATATTAAATTAGATGATAATACATATATTGAAATAATGGATCTTGAATATCCATTTATAAAATTAGAAAAGTCTGATAAAATAAATGTTATTGGCACAATTGTATACAAATTAAATAAAAATGGTATAATTTTTAAATTTGATATAAAAAATGACGAAATTTTAATTAAAAATAACATTTTAGATAATATACAATTTTTGAATTCTATAAAATATAATATTTCTAATGATATAGATTTTCTAATAACAAAAATAAATTAAACCTTTAAAATTAATAAAATGACAAAATATATTTTTGTAGAAGATAATTTAAATCAAATTACAATTATAGAATGTTGTATACCTCACGATTATAAAAATTCACTTTTAGAAATAAAAAAAAAGGATAATTTTATAGATAAAATTACTACAAATGTTTCAAAAAAAGGATGTTTAAATTTACTTTCGTTTTTTACTGAAATGTCTACAAAAAAAATATGTGATTCTTTTAATATAGATAATAAATTAAAAGATTTTGCGACAGATTTTGATTCTACGATAAGTGATTATATGTTAGAGAATTATATGTCGGATATATCTCCAGATAATCTTATAAATTTTATGGGTATATTTAAAGGTACTTATGGAGGTATATATTATTATTTAATCAATATTTTAGTATATGGTTTGGATCAATCTAAAAATAAAGATATTTGGACAACAGTAAATTCTACTATAACTGGGGTTCCTATTGCAACTTTAAGATCTAAATTAAGTTCACAAAAAAATAATATAGATGAAGATAATATTGATATATCTTCATTCGACATTTAATATTTATACTATCAACTTATAAAAAATATAATGTTGAATATTAGACAATTAAACTTAAATTTTTTATCTCCTGACGATATAAAAAATATATCAGAATGTCAAGTTACAAATCCCGAAATAAACTCTATGATTGATTTAGAAAATACATTATATGACCCTAAAATGGGACCATTAGATGATAATAATTGTATAGTTTGTAATAAAAAAAAATATTTATGTGTAGGACATTTTGGGTATATAAATTTAGAAGATAATTATTATATAAATGAAATTCATATACCTTATACTAAAATTATATTAAATTCTTTTTGTTGGGTCTGTCACGAATTAATTGTAGATTTAAATATAGATTATGAAATATATTGTACAAACGAATTAAAATTATTATATATTTTTAATAATTTCAGTAAATTTAAAATATATACACATTGTATAAAATGTCATAATAGTACTTACAATTATAATTTTTCTATTAATAAAAAAGTTATAAAATGTAAAAAATATTTAAATAACATAAATAAAAATGAAAAAAGTTTGATATGTGTAGATCTATTAGATATTAAACAAATGTTCACTGAAATTAGAAGTAAGAATTCTAAAAACCTTTTGTTATTAGGTATAGATCCTGAAATAAAAATAGAAAATGTAATAATAAATTATATATTAGTACCTCCTAACGTAACAAGGCCTTATTCTATTATAAATAATAAAAAATCTTTTCATGTTATTACATTGATGTTAAGAGATATTCTTATAAATCTTGGTAAAAGTGGAAATGAACCTTATTTAGTGTTAATAAGTATTTATGAATATTTAAATATTATAAACAATTCTTTATTCCATAAAGAAGGTTTAATAATAGATTCGATTATAGGTAAAAGATTGAATAATTCTGGACGTGCTATTATAGGAGGTACTATAGATGTAAAAGTCGATGAAATAATACTTCCAGAATCTATGATAGATTCTTTATCTACATTAGAATATGTAACAAAATTAAATTTAAATATATTAAATAAATTTGTACAACTTCGCGGTATATATTCGTTGAAAAAAAAATATAATGAAAATGAAATAATTTTTAATAAATTGAATAAAAAGGTTGTTCTAGAAATAGGAGATCTTATAAGACGACCTCTACAAATAGGTGATTATGTTTTATTGAACAGACAACCCTCTTTAAGTGAGAATTCATTAATGTGTCATAAAATAGGTAGAATACATAAACATGATGTTATAAAATTAAATGTTAGTACTACAACTTCCTATAATGCAGATTTTGATGGTGATGCTATGTCTATATATGTACCACAAAAAGATGATACAAAAATTAGTAATAGATTTCATAACCATATAGATAAATTATTCATATCTAAAACTACAGGAAATCCGTTAATAGGTTTAATACAAGATTCAATATATGGCATCTATATAATTACTAAATTAAATATTATATTAAAAGAATCTGATATAATATTTTTTTATCAAAGATTAAAAAATGTGGAATATATAGAAGATCCTATATTAATAATTGAAGGTAAAAAATGTTGGACCTCGTCACAATTGATATCTATGCTTTTACCTAATGATTATAATTTTAAAGCAAAAAATAGTAATAAAGAAGATATTTTAATAATAAATGGAAATTTAATATATGGATTTTTAGATAGTTCTGTTTTGGGTACTGGAAATAATTCTATTTTTAAAGATATTGGACAAAAATATGGTTATGAATATTCTTTAGAATTAATTCATCAATTTCAAATAATTTCAAATATATTTTTAGAATATTATAATCAAGTAACTTTTAATTTTTCAGATTTTTTCGATTCTGATATAAATATAGATTATAAAATTCAACAAATTTTAGAAGTATTTTATAAATTTATGACTAATACAATTACTAATATAGATCAAAAAACTGCTTATATACCATTCATTTTAGATTTTATAAAAAATAATTTTAAGGATAATATTACTAATAAGTTAATATTAATGATAAAATCGGGATCAAAAGGTAAATATGAAAATTTGGTTCAGATGTTATATATAGTGGGGCAACAAATTATAAATATGAATGATATTAAATGTAATTTTGATGGTATAAGATCACTTCCTTTTCAATCTTTAACTCCCAATATCGAAGAAAAATTAAGATATAAAGGTTTTGTTTCATCAAGTTATATAGAAGGTTTATCTATTGAAGAAATGTTTTATCATACTCAGGCTGGTAGAGCTAGTTTAACAGAAACTGCAATTAAAACTTCAGATGTAGGATTTATGACTAAAAAAAGTTTTAGAAATTTATTACCTCTTATAACAAAAACTATAAATAATAAAATATATATAGTACACGAAGTTACAAATAAAATAATAACAAGTCTGACAGGTAATTACAAATATAATATAAAAAATTTATTAGAAGTATCTATAAATCTTATAATTTTAAATGATTATATAAAATATTTACCTAAAGAATTACAAAAATATACAAATAATTTTAATAATTCTATAGAATGTGTTTATAAATTTGAATATAGACATGAACCTATAGACGAAAATTCAGTTGATTATACGAATTTAATATTAAATTGTATATCTGGATTAAACTTAACTTATGAAGAAGATTATGAAAGTATAATATATATATTATACAGTATAAATTTAAAAAAATCTAATTCTTTTCCTAAAGTTATTTTTATGATAAATGAGTTTATAAATTCTCATTATAAAGCTTTATATTCGGAAAATGATAGATATGGTTCTGCTATAACTGAAAGTTTTTCACAACCTATTACACAAATGTTTTTAAGTTCTTTTCATTCTACAGGAAGTAAAATATCTATTACTGTAAAATTTAAGGATATTAAACAAGTTTTAGAATTAACTAAAGTTAAAAATAAATTGGCTACATTATTTAGAAATAAAGATATAGAAGACTGGAAATATTATTTATGTTTTGGAAAACTTATATTATCTGATGTAGTATCGGTATATAATGTAAAAAATTTACACAATGATTTATATGAATATTCATATAAATTTAATTTAGAAGAATATTTGAATATATTAACTTTTGATTATATAATATATATTATAGATAAAGAATTAACATCTATAGATAATATTATTATTGACGAAAATAATAATATTATAAAAATTCAAAAATATATGCTTATAAACAATTATTTATTAAATATAAAGCTGTTTAAAAATGATTCCACTATTAGTATATATTCTTATAATAATAATGTAATTCAACTTGAAGTACAAAATTATAATAAAATATTAGAAATTTTAAAAGTTTATAAAATTTTATTTAAGAATAATTTTCTATATAATGATTTCCATGAAATTCATAGTGTTTATGGTTTAGATTTTATGAAATATAATATGGCAGAATATATAAGATATTTATTTGATACATATGGTTTGACTATAAAAAATTGTTTTATTGCTACTTTAGTAGATTATATATGTCAACAATCAGATTATATATCTTTAGGATATTTTAGACTTAAAAAAAACTATGATAATAGTATATTATATAGTATAATAGAAGGTGGTATAAAATCAAATTTAGGTTTATTAAATTTTAATAAAATTTGTTCTTTAGAAAGTATTTCTGAAAAGTTAATGTTTTGTAAATCTCATTACATAAAAATTTAATTAAAAAAAAAAATTTTTTTTATTAAGATACAGAGACAACAAAGATGTCTAGCCGAATGAATAACGTTAAATTTAACGCTACTTCTAATAAAACTGAAAATGTAAGTGATTCTTTTAAATTAAGGAGATCAAAGAATGTAAATAGTAATGATTTTATGAAAAAAATTAATAAACCTATATTAAAAAAGAATGAACTTAAACTTGATATTCCTAAAATTGATATTCACAAGGTTGAACCTGAAGTCGAAACTTTAACAATTGAATCTAAAATTGATATTCCTAAGGTTGAACCTGAAGTCGAAACTTTAACAATTGAATCTAAAATTGATATTCCTAAGGTTGAACCTGAAGTCGAAACTTTAACAATTGAATCTAAAATTGATATTCCTAAGGTTGAACCTGAAGTCGAAACTTTAACAATTGAATCTAAAATTGATATTCCTAAGGTTGAACCTGAAGTCGAAACTTTAACAATTGAATCTAAAATTGATATTCCTAAGGTTGAACCTGAAGTCGAAACTTTAACAATTGAATCTAAAATTGATATTCCTAAGGTTGAACCTGAAGTCGAAACTTTAACAATTGAATCTAAAATTGATATTCCTAAGGTTGAACCTGAAGTCGAAACTTTAACAATTGAACCTGAAGTTGATATTCCTAAGGTTGAACCTGAAGTCGAAACTTTAACAATTGAACCTGAAGTTGAAACTTTAGCGATTGAATCTAAAATTGATATTCCTAAGATTGAACCTGAAGTTGAAATTCCTAAGGTCGAACCTGAAGTTGAAATTCCTAAGGTCGAACCTGAAGTTGAAATTATTAAAGTTGAACCCGAAATTGAAACTTTAACGATCGAATCTAAAATTGATATTCCTAAGGTTGAATCTGAAGTCGAAACCGAAGAAGATATAGAAATTATAAAAATTGAACCTGAAGTTGAAACCGAAGATGAATTAAATTATGAACCAATCATATTAGACATTTATTCGATAAGATATTTTAGAGATTTAATAAGTGATTATGACCATAGACTCCAATTAGAAATAAGCGATTTAGATTTTTATTTACCATTAGATTTGTCTAAAAAAGATTCGTATGAAGAATTTATAGAAAAGTTTAGTAATAATATTAATTTAAAAAAAGAACATTCAGATTTTATGAAAGATGTTGAAATAATTAATAAACAAATTGATGAATCGAGTATTTTATTAAATAAAGAAAATTTTAAAAGAATTGAAAATGATATAAATAAATCTATAGTATCTTTTGGATTAAAATATGAAATTAAAGATCTTTATAGAATTATAGAAAATATTGAAAAATATATTGATTATATACCAAATATAAACAAATTATATGAAATGAGGTGTTCTGTAAAAAAGAATTGTACTAAAGATTATATATCAAACTTAAAAAAATTAGAAGTTGATCTAATAAAAACACTTTATAGAATAGATGAATTGAAAAAGTTATCATCAAAGTTAGATTTAAATGATAATCTTGAATATGACATAGATTTTGATATTTACGAAATAGATCGTGATATTGAATCTAAATTAAATAAAATTATATTGAATATAAATATACCTGTTATTAGTATAGACAATTTTGATAAAAATTTAGAAAATCGTGTCAACAAAATAGAAATAGAGATGGAAAAAATACTTAAGAATATTGCTAGTTTATTTAGTTCTCCTACAAAAATAATAAAGAATAATAAAAAATATATGGATCTTGAAGAAGAACAATTTAATTATAAAAGTAGTATAGAATCCATAAAAATGATCAGATTTACTAGTTTAAAAAATGAATCAGAAAATAAAGCTTTACGAAGAACACGTAATTCAAATCTTGTAAAATTTCATATGATGAAAGATTTGAAACAAATCTTACGCTCTTATAAAAAACTTTTGGTACATACAAAATACCTCGCAAATGTATATTCAAACGAATATGATAATGTATATATAGATTTACCTAAAAAATTTTTAGATTTACACGCAAGAGATATGTTTAATTTGACAAGTTTATTATATCAAACTATGTTGGTTTTAAATAGAATAATTTCTGAGGAATAATTTATAAGGAATGAATATTATAAGTAGTAAGTGAACTGCTGATTAGAAAATAATTTGCCACAATTTACAACAATTATCTTATATTAAAAATAAATATTTTTAATATAAAAATAAATTAAAACAAAAATTGATAGAAGATTTATTTATTGATGAATTTTTGATTTTTTATAGACATAAATGATTATTTTACTTTAGATAGTCTAATTTTAATTTTTTAATTTAAATTAGTAGTATACAGGGAAGCTTACCGAGACAGTAAAATTACTTTATTATAATTTAGATAAAAATTTTAAAAAAAATTCATTTTTTTAATTTATACTAGTAGTATACAGGTAAGCCTACGAGCACAGTAAGTCTCTCTAATATAATTTGGGTTAAAAAGATTTACTATTAACATAAACATACTTTACTTATTATTTATATTTAATTAATTATTATAATTTTTAGAATAAAAATAAAAATTTAAGAAATTTTTATTTTATTTTATATTAAGATAATAACAAACTACAATGTCTTCGAACATAACCTCAATCATTCTCGATGATGAAAATTATTTGAAATGGATATTCACTTGTGAATGTGTTTGTACTTGTGATACTTTAGACATAATAATGTGTGAATGTATTTGTACTTGTACAAATTTTAAATTATCAAATTTTTTTGGAATTGATATATATAAATATAGAGATATAGAAATAAAAACAGATATAAATATTGATACATTGTTAAAATATAATGATATGTATTTGAATATATATAATTTAAAAAATATAAAAACAAAAAATATTTTAAGATATTCTATTAGACATGCACTACAATATTTAACTATTGATAATACATTTAAACCGCCTTATATTGATGATTTACAAAATTATCATAAAAGTAATAAAAATGCATGTATTATTTTAAAAGTTGAATATAAAACTCCTGAATCATCTGGTGAAGAAATATTAAATTCAAAAAATTATCACAATTTTGATTTTGAAACTGAAAATAATGAAACAGAAAACTATGACAATTTTAATTTAGAAATAGAAAATATGGAAGCCGAAAATATTGAAACTGAAAATGTAGAAGCTGAAAATGTTGAAGCTGAAAATGTTGAAATTGAAAATGTAGAAGCTGAAAATGTTGAATTGAAAATGTAGAAGCTGAAAATGTTGAAGCTGAAAATGTTGAAATTGAAAATGTAGAAGCTGAAAATGTTGAAGCTGAAAATGTTGAAATTGAAAATATAGAAGCTGAAAATATTGAAACTGAAAATGTAGAAGCTGAAAATGTTGAAGCTGAAAATGTTGAAATTGAAAATGTAGAAGCTGAAAATGTAGAAGCTGAAAATGTAGAAGCTGAAAATGTTGAAGCTGAAAATGTAGAAGCTGAAAATGTAGAAGCTGAAAATATAGAAGCTGAAAATGTAGAAGTTGAAAATAAAAAAAAAAATATCGAAATTGAAAATGTCGAAATTGAAAATATTGAAACTGAAAATATTGAAACCGAAAATGTCGAAAATGACAATGTCGAAACTAAAAATATCGAAACTAAAAGTAATATAAATCTTGATTCTATATCATTCGAAGAAGATTTACAAAAGTTAAATACATGGATGATGAATAACCCATTAACACCATCACTAAAAAATATAATATATAATAATATTTCAAAAATCAAATTTAAAAAATCTGATATATGTCATTCTAAATCTTTATATTCAAATTTCTTAAATAATGTAAAAAATTTAAATGAACTTGAAAGTCATTATATAAAATTATTAGATATATTTAAAAGTACT
>JASJYW010000027.1:68945536-68968270 GCA_030386875.1 Morinoia aosen
CTGGATTTTTTAATTATAATATTATTACCCATATAAATAGAAACTTCTTTATTTAAATTTTTTAAATATAAAATATTATTATATTATATCTTAAATTATAATATAATTTTGTATCTGATAATTCTTTTTCGATAATTAAATTAGCATTTATAAAAAAATGTATACTTAAATTTATAGAATATTTTAAATAATGTAATCTATTATAAATATCTGTAATAGACAAAAAATATTCTTGAGTTCCAGAAAATATTTTTTTTATATCATTTATACAATTACCTATATCATATTTAAGATAAAATAACTTAAATGTTTCATAATTATATTCTTCTTCTTTATATATATTATTAAAAAAATTTTCAATACATATTTTTTTTTATAAAATTTAAAATCTTTAAATTTTCATTCTGTTTTTTTTTTAAAATATCTATTTTTTTTATATTTATTCTGTTATTTTTATGTTTTAAATCTAAATAAAACAATTTTACATATCTATCTTTAGATTCTGTAAAATTTATATGAGATTTATTTCGTATTATTCTACCTATAACTTGTTGTAAACTAGATATATTCCATTCCATAAACATTGAATAAAATTGTCTAACATTAAAAAAATTTAATCCCATAAAAACAGTTTTTGTACCTATAATTAATCTACAATAATCTCCTGTAGAATTTTTTGGTAAACCAAAAATTTTATTAATTCATCAAAATTTGTACTACCAGAATAAATATATCTATATTTATTCTTAGAAAGTGGAATATTATTAGTAATTTTTTCCCATCCTAATTTATCTAATATATCCATAATATTTGTTGTTCCTCCAGAACCTTTAATATATTGATTAAAAATGAATGTACATTCATTTTTAAAGGATTCCATATTTTTTAGAATAAAATGTAGTTTAGGATAAAATAAATATAAAGTATCCATATTAATTTCATCCATAACATTAAAAATCATTTTTTTAGGTAAAGTTTTATATGAAAAATCTATTTCTCGTCCATTATACCAAGTTACATTAGAATTTAATTTATCTTTTAATGTCCAATTTTCATTTTTTATTGGATAAAAAAAATCAAAATATAAATTTTGAGATAGATTAATATAATTTTCTTCATATTTATCGTCTATAACTATATTTTCTCTATGACTAATATCTATAATTGTGTTATAGATATTTTCACTAATATATTCTCCGTCAGTATCACAAATAATTTTAATATTCATATTTAAACTTTCTACACCTAAATATGAAATTCTACCCTTTAATTGGCGTTCTAAAGTTAAAATATCTGTATTATGTTTTATACGTTTTTCAGTTATTAAATTTAATACAGAGTATAAATCATCAATATTATCCCATAATATAGTAGCACTCATACATATCAATTTTTTATATTTATTTTTATTTCTAATAAGATTATATAAAGTACTATAATCAAATTTATTATCTTTAAATATATGTACTTCATCTACTACTATTAAATTATATTTTGAAACATTTGATATATTTTTATATAATAATTTTATTGTGCTAAAAGTATAATTATTATATATAGAAATTGTATTTTTATATTCTGTATTTATTTTCATAATATTTTCTTTAAAAATTTTTAAAATGCTATCATTAGGTGCAATTATTAAACATTTATAATCTCTATTAATATTTAACATATATTCACATAAAAATGATGCGAAATATGTTTTACCTGTTCCAGTTAAATGCCATAATAATAATTTATTATATGGAGTATGAGGTGATATATATTTTAATATAAGATCTTGATGTTTATATAAATTTTTTATATTATGTGTATTGAATTCTGCTCTTAATTTAATATCTTCATAATTATCATCATGTATTTCAGGATAAAAATTATTTGTATTATTATTAGTAATGATAGTCATTTTTTTAAAAAAATGACTATAATTAAGCCCGAAAGGTTAAAAAATGAAAAAATATATAGAATTGATGAAGTAATACCTATTAAAGGATGTTTTAATATATTTTCAGATTTAGATTATATACAAAAAAATTATTGTCCAGAAGGAGATGAATTTGAAGCAAAATTTTTACATAAAAATTGTAATTTTTGTAGTTTAAAACCTGGACATGAGACTACTAATAAATTATGTGACGGTTATGATTGCTGTCCTATAATAGGAGAAAAAGTAGGATGTGTGCGTAAAAGATATTTGGGAGATATAGAACCTTGCTGTATAAATAATTATGATTCTCCTACCAAAACTTGTGATCCTAACCATTTTTATATAAATGATTGTGAGCAAATTTTTTTAGATAATTGTTCTGAGGATATTTTAGATTTAGATAATTCAGATAATGAAACCTGTAAAAAAATGTGTAAAAAAAATCCTATTTTTTGTGAACAACTTAAAACTAATTATTGTAATTCTAATTATTATAAATTAACTGATTATCAAATATCTCAATGTAAAGATTTAGCTTTATTAAATCAAGGTACTTTAGACAATTTTGCTTTAAAATATTGTTCCGAAATAAATCAGTTAGACGAGAATGAATCTTTTTGTTCATGTATAAATAACTCTTTAAATAGATATTCTATAAATCCAAAATGTATACATAAAACATGTATTTCTGAAGGATATGGAAATAATGTCATGATTGAAGATTCTAAAAATTGTTCTACACATGTCTGTATAACAGATTTTGATATTAAATCTTCAAATGTAGATTTAAAAGATTTAAATATAACTCAAAATTGTAAACACGAAATAGAAAGATTTAAATATAATGAACAAAAATCATCATATGATGATTATTATAGACAAGATTTTAAAAATAAAATCTATTTAACTAATACCAATTTAAATTTTAAATTAGATAATACTATTTATACATCTATATATTGGATTTTAGTTGGAATATTTTCGCTCTTTTTATTACAAATTCATATTTGGGTCACATTTTTCTCTAAATTTTTATGAATAATAATCGATTGTATATCTTTAATATAATTTAAAAATGACAAATAAAATAATCTTAATTCATTTTTTGCTTCTATATGTGAATTCAATTTAAATTCATTTTCTAATACATATTTATTAGAAAAATGAAATATATTATTAAATATTTCAAGCTCTTTATCTGTGTATACTTCTTTTGCTTTAGGATTTTTTATATAATTTAAAGTTTTTATATTTTGAAATTCATTAGATATATGTCTTAATGAAACTAAAGCCGAAAATTCACTCCTATCCTTTCTGTGTACATTAGGATCTAAAGATACTTGAAATAAATTATTTAATGTTTTATTAAAACATAAAACATCTTTAAAATATATATATCTATCTATAGGCACTAAATAATCTTTAAAAATTGGTGCAAATTTTAAAATATATTTTACAAAAGATGTGCTCCAATAAAAACATTCTATATTTATATCTCTACGGGTCCCTATATGATCAATTAATGTTTTAGTAGTTTTTGAGCGTTTTAATATTAATCTTAATTCATCTTCATTTTCAGATACTATATCAGTAATATTTTTTAATGTTATTTCAAAATTTTTAATAGATTTATCATTTTTAAATATTTTTCTTAATGATAATCTAAAATCATATTTATTTTTATATTCTTTTAAAAATATATTTTGGTAGTAATATTCGTTTAAAGGGTCACTAGTCTCAAAATCTATAATAGTATATTTATTTATATGTTCATCGTATATAGTATTTTCATTTTTAGTATCCGAATGTATAAAAAATTCATTAAAAAATCTTAATGTATTCAAAACATCATAACAATACTTTAACATTTTAGAAATTGCGTTTCTATTATGAATTAAATCTATTAATAATGTATCATTAATTCTATGTTTTATATCTAATGTATAAGTATTATATATAAAAATAGAAAAAAATTGTAAAGAAGATCCATATGTTGTAGATCCAAATTTTAAACTCATGTGTTCATCATAATTATCCATTGTATTTTGTATATTATTTATCATAATATTATTTGCATAATATATATTTTTATAATCTGTACTTTTATCTAAAATTATATTTTGATTGGCCAGAAGTTTATATCTTTTTATAAGTTCAAATATAGAAATAAAATTATTTGGTATACTCGATTTTATAGGCAAAAAATATATTATATTATGTAAATCTTTGTAATAATTTATATATTCTATAAAATTTTGTATAAGATGTATATAAATTTTAGATTTTTCTTTAAAATTATTTTTTATATAATAAATTAATTGCGAAATATATTTGTCTTGAATGATTTTAGGTTTATTATATAGATTCTTTTTTGTCAATTTATGTATAAATAATAATAAAGTCATATTATCAAATTCTAAAAAGGTTAACTCATTATGTTCTTTAAGTTTTACTTTATAATGATATGGTGATATATTCATATTTTTATTATAGTGTATATAAACATTTATATCACAAAATTTTGTTATAAACATAGTTGTATCATATTTATTATATGAAAATATGATTCTTGAAGATACATATTGATTATAGAATGGATAATCTCCGGGTATATGATATATATAATCAGAATTTTTTAAAGCGCATTGTAAAGGTATAAACTCTAAATCTAAAAAAGGAGGTCTTATAGATTCAATTCTGTCATCCTTATTAAATTGATCATAAATATTTTCTTCTTCTGGTCTCAAATTAGTGTAAGATGTTAACCAAAAACTATAATAATCTATTATAGATATAGATTGTATACCAACTTTTAAAGCATTTTTAATAGACATTTTTATATCTAATTTTGGATATAAATAATTTAATTCTAATAATTTATTTTTTTTTATGTTATTAAGACGTATCATATAATTAGGATATATAAAAGTGCGTTCAAAGGGATTTAATTCTGGTATCAAATATATAGATTTTAAATATACATTATAATAATAATATAAACTTTTTAAGTTTTCAGGTTTTATTATATTTTTTGATAAAAGTCTTATAAGACTCGAATTATATTTAACATTAACATTTAAAATAGAAAAATTATCTAATATATTATAATTTTCTTTATATTTTCCTAAAATTAAACAAAGTTTATCCAATTGTTTATTATATATATATCCTGATATTATATAACAAAATGACGACGATTTATAACTACTTTTTAAAATAGATTCTTTCGGACTATTATAATTAATATAATATTCAGAATCCATTTTGAATATATATTTATTATTATTAAATGCAATCATTTCTAAATCTTCACTATTTGGAATATTATTTTTTTGCATTTTTGGATATATAAAATTGTTTTTAAAATTTATATTTATACAATTTTCACTCTCTAATATAATTATAGAATCATTTATTTTAATAAATAATACTTTAATATTTTTTGTAGTATCCATAAAATCGATATTTATAAAATATTTAATAATATCTTCTTTTTCTTTTTTATAATTAATATTAAAAATTAAATCATCATTCAAAATATTGTTCAATTCTAAAGTATACTTTAATTGTTTACCATTTTTTATTTTTATTGTGTTTTTAATATTATCCAAATTATTTAAATTATCTGAATTATATATTTTTAAAGTATAAATATCATAATCTGAATAAAAATTTGTAATATAGTTATATAAATGTGTATGTTTATTTTTTTTGATATAATATAGAAATTTTTCTATATTAGATGTACATTTTATAATATTTTTTTTATTGTTAAGTTTTGATTTCATATTTTCTACAAACTTTAAAAAATTCATATCTTTATATATATCAAATATATTATCTTCATTCATATCTTTGGTAATTTTATTTATAGTTGTAGATTCAATAAAAAAATTTTTTATTCTAATAAAATCTTCTATTAATATATTTATTATATAATCTTTTATATTAGAATTTATAGTAAAAAATAAAAATTGTGAAAGCATATAATTATTGACATAAGGATTGTCACAATTTACAGAAAATATTCTTAAATAATTTTCTATATGTAGTCTAGTATTTAAAAAACTATTATTTTTTATTGGAAATTGTAATGTATACATCTATCTTATTTTTTATATAGTAATTATTTAATTAAATTTTGATTATTAGTAGTAAGGAGACTGCCGGTCAGAGCACAATTTACCCCGATTAGCTTATAATAGAAATTTATTCAAATAAAAATTTGATAAAAAGAATTATTCGTTGACGAATTTTCAACTTTTTATAAGCGGAAACGACTTACACAAACGACTATCTAACTTTTAACTATAAATTTCGATTTTATAAATCATTCGTATTTTAATATATTTTTATTATAAATTGTGATATATAATCTATCTTGTTTTTATATCATTATCATTTAATTAAAATTTAATAATTATTATTATATAAAATCTATTAAGTAATATACAACATGTATAAAAATACACTCTCAAATATTTTATCTAGAATGGAAAATTTACAATATTCATCAGATATTTTTAAATCTGATGATAATGAATCGCTAGAATTACAAGATAAAATAAGAATTTTAAAAAATTTGGAACCCGAAATACAATATATAATTAATCATATTTTCCAAGATATTACTATCTTTAATATGAAATATAAAGAATTAAATAATCAAGAACAAACGGAAAATGTAATACCTTCCTATGTTAATGAATTTTATGGTAAAAAATCTGAAGATAATTATTATAGACTATTTGATAATGATAATATATTAGGACTTATGTACAAAAATTATATTACAACTTATATATCAAATGAATTGCATAAATTTAATAATATAAAAAATATAAATGAAGTATATAAAAAATCAGAAAGTTTGAAAAAAATTTTTAAGAATGTAAATAAAAATAAAATAAAATTAGATGATAATTCTAATTCGACATTTAATTTAATATTATATATATAATATAGTAAAAAGTAATATTTCTAAAATAGATACTAAACTTATAAAAAATTATAATATAGATAAAGTAGATAAATCTTGTATTTTTGATTTAAACAAAATTATTGATGAATATGAACTTTTTTATAAAAATATAATGAACGATAATTATAACGAAAAGAAAATATTTAACTTTCAAAAAGAGTTAAATATTTTATTTAAACAACATTTAAAAATTAATTTAACCATGTTATATAATATAATACAACAAGATATATCTTTTCAAATTAAAGAATCTGATGATTTTTCTGTATATATAGAATATATAAATGATAATATAAATCAGATGGATATCATTTCTAAAGTTTCAAATTATATTATAAATATGTTTTTAGATATTCATATAGGAATTTTAAATTCTATAAAATGTTATTTTTATATAGACAGTAAAAATTATATAAAAGTAGAAAATTCGAATCTTACTCAACATATAATAAATTATTATAATAGTCCTTCGATTACAGATATTATTTATAAAAATGAATATAATTTTAACGAATTATTCCATGTAAATATTGAATCTTCTCCAATAATTATTAAAAATATAATTAATAAATGGTCAAATTATGATGCAGAAGATCTTGTAGATATAAATAAAAAAAAAATATATGAAAATATATTAATTAAATATAATCGTAAAATTTTCAGTATGATAAAATACAATTCATCAGATTCTAAATTATCTTATGGTATAGGATCTAATAATATTCCTGAACATACATATTATAATTTTATATTAAAAAATAAAAATATTGATGTCCAAAATAATATTATAAAAACTTTATTATTAAATTGTTTATATGATATAAATAAATCTTTAAATACACATAAAATAATAGCTATTAAAAAACCTAATTTAAATAATAATTTAATTGATTATAGAATTATTAGTTTATTAAATCCCGATTTAAAATATATAGAAAATATCTTTAAAGAATTGTTATTAATTAAATGGAGATCTATAGATATATATAAAGAATATCAAAATTGTATAAACAAAGATAATATCACTACAGCTAAAAAAGTTCAAGATTTTCATTTTGATTGTATAAAAAATAATTTACCATTAAATGTGATATCTATTGATATAAAATCTGCATATAATTCAGTAGATTTAAAAATTTTAAATAAAATTCTAAAATGTGTAGATTGTTTAAGTCCATATAAAATTTTAAATGATATATTTGTATGTAAATATTTACATACTTCTAATATAAATTTAAATTCTGATAAAGATCAGTTAAAAATACGTTATTTAAGTCAAGGTATACCATCGTCTACATATTTATTTTGTTTTTATTTATACCCATTGTATATATATTTAGAAGCTTTAAATAATTATATGAATAATAAAACTAATTTTATATTTAAAGCACCTAATTGTGAAATTTCATGGATTGAACCTATATATTCAGATATATTTCAAATGGATTATTATGATGAATTATGGTATGAAGGAATTAATGAACATTTTATTAAAACATATTCTAAAATAAACCCAATCAAAAAACATATAAAATATGACGTTACTATTTATGCAGACGATATTTTAATAAGTTGTTCAGATCAACATTTTACAGAAATATTATATAAAGAGTTGAATAGAATATTGATAAATGTTTTAAAATTTAAACTAAATGAAAAAAAATCGTTTTATTTTTCTACAGATGATATTAATTTTGAAAAAATTAATAAAATACAATATAAAGATATTAAGTATTTAGGTATTAAATTTGATATTAAATCGTTAGAAGCAATATCTAAATTATGTGAAAGTAATTTAGAAGAAATAAAATCATATAGAAAAAATAATAATATTAATAATTATAAATATAGATCTGCTATGGGTAAATTTTCTTATTATAATAGAATTATGAAATGTGATTTTGGGTCTATTGAAAATGGAAATATAATATTTCCTAATAAATGTAATTATGTATTAGATAAAAAATAATTATTATTTATATTTTGTATGAATCAAAATATTATAATAAAAATATTCAAAAATATAAAATAAAAAACGTATATTAATAATATTATTAATATACAATATATAAATTAAAAAAAATGGGAAATTGTAGTAGAAAAGAACTTATATATTATAGTAACGATCCTCAAGATGAAATTGGTGAAAATATAGATCCAGATTGGTGTGGACCATCAGCATCTTTAGCCAGTATAGTAAAAGCAGCAAATATGTATCCTAAAGATGAATATATATGGAAAGGTTTAGGTCCGGCTTGTAATTATTGTAGTTTAGATATCCCACGCCCAATAGATTGTAACTCTGGTTGTGATGGAACTAAATGTTGTTCAATTGTAGGTTCTAGAGGAATAATTACTAGAAAATCATATAATGCGGATCCTAAAGAATGTTGTACTTTAAATCCTCCTGATTATACAATAGATGGGTTGACTTGTGCACCACAATATAGAAATGCTTCAGGATGTACAGAATTTTTAAAAGATTATTGTAATAACCCAAATTTAATATTTGCGGATCCTAGTTGTAAACAATTTTGTATAAATAATGTAGAATTTTGTACCGAATCAAAAAGTCAATTTTGTAATATTGCAGATTTAACTTCAAATTCCGAATGTTTAAATTGGTGTAAAGATAATGATGGAAAATGTGATAATAGTATGACAAATTATTGTAAAACAAATCCTGAAGATCCGATTTGTGCATGTATACTTTCTAAAATTGAAAAATATAATCCTCTTTGTGTTGATAAAAATTGTATAACTTCAGGTTATGCTACTTCAAATATGATAAATACAGCAAATGCTGGTTGTAATATAGTAGATTGCAAAGTTGTTTTAGATATAGTAGCACAAGGTAATGTATCTTTAGAAAATATAAATACTACACAAAATTGTGGTATAAATCCTACAGATAATACACCTTCAAATGAACCTTCAAATGGACCTTCAAATAAGCCTTCAAATGAGTATAAATATAAAGGTAATATGGAAAATTTTAAAATATCTTTAATATATATTAAAGATATGTTAATGCCAATTTTTTCTAATTTTTTATATTTAATATTGTTTTTAATAGTTTCTACTATTTTCACAATTATATATTTTTATATTTCAGGAGATATTGTGAATAAAGATTTTTATATTCCAGAAATTGTTAAAAATAAAAAATTTGATGTTTCAGGGATTGTTAAAAATAGATTTTATTCATATTTAAAATAATTTTTTTTTTAGTATTTAATTTTTAAAGACAAATTTTTTTAAAAGATACTATTCCTCCAGATTCTATAATAGTAGGTTTGCCTTCTAATAATTTATAATATTTATCTATTAAATGTGCATTTAAGTTACTTTTATCATATTTATAATTTTTAAAATATGATTCATAATTTGGAATTTTATATTTTTCATTATAATCATTTTCAATATTACATTTATATATTGAATAACTTTCCATTAATTCTGAAGATGTATCATTATTTAGCGATAATATATAATATAATTTATCACAGATTTTTTTTATAGTATTTTTTCTATTATATACAATAATTTTATTTGAATTATTAGAATAGTTTAATTGTGAATATAAATTATAAAAATTTGTTAAACCAATATAATGACGCTCACCTTCGCCATGATTTTCAGACATTTCGATAGAATGTGAGTTATCAAAATTAAATTTAAACGTACCATCATGCAATTTAGTTCTCAACAAACAATTATCTGTATAGTGTACATCATAATTATATCTCATATCATTATAATATTGATGATTTCTATCATCAAAATAATAATCAAAATTATGATTTTTTTCATCAATTTCATTATATAATTTTTCCCATTTTTTAATAGTATTTGAAAATTTATATATAAATTCACTTTTAATTTCCATAGAATTAATGAAATCTGTAATAATAGATGTAGGAGGAATATATTTCATTTTTTGATGACCATAAAGTATATCAATCATATAATTTATTATATTATTTATTTCAATTGATATTTCTGGATATTTACATTCATAATTTAGAATCATTTTTATTATTGTATCTTTAAAAAATAAAGAATTTTCTATACGAGATCTACTTATTACATTATTATCAAATAAGAAATGTATAGTATATAATATATGTTTAATATGACCAGATTTTAAATCTTCGGATAATAATAAATCTATAAGTTCGTATACGTAAAAAAAAGCATTACAATAATCAGTATGCAAATTAATAGTATCTATATTAATATTTATAGTTAACCAAAATATAGGTGAATATAATAACGGTTTCATCATTTTTAACATTTTTCTATTAAAAATTCTTATATATACATAATTATTAGTTTCAGTTTTTCGTTTCATTATTTTTCGTCTTACCATTTCACTTTTTACAAAATAAGATCTCTGTAACGTTTTTGGTTTTATAAAAAACATGGTATTTAAAAGCTTTAAACTATCATCACAATCCATTACTTTGTCTAATAAAAATTTTGATAATAATCTTAAATTAAAATATTTTTCTATTGTTTTTTTTGAATAAGAATTAAGTATTTTAATAAATATAGAAGTATAATTTTTTAGATGTACGCTCAAATTTTCGCTATAAATATCTATTTTTGTTTTATTATAATATACATCACTATTATAACATCCAAAATGTAATGCATGTTCTACTATAATTTTAGGTGTTGAACATATGCTAGATAATCTATCAATTGATTTACGATACATATAATCAAGATTTGCTTTAAGAATATACAAAGTATCATAAAATATATCAGTATATAAAGAGAAAAGTATAATAGGTATATATTTTTCAATGTTATTATAAAAATAAGGATGTGATTTATAAATTAATATAGTCTCAATATTTGGATCTAATATAGGGTCATCTAAAAAATTTTTACAATCTTTTAATGTGACTATATAATTATAATCTTGATATACATTTCTTTTATATATGTTAGTATCCTCTTGAATATTTAATATTTCTGTAATTATAGGATTAACAGGACATTTTTCATATTCATCTTTACCAATTCTTGAATAATATCCATTTTCGGTCACTTTTTTAAAATTTTTAATACATTTTTTAAAATCATAATCATGATTTTTATTAAATTTACATTCACGTATAAATGTTAAATCTGTTCCAAGATGATCTATTTTATTTAATAATAATTTTATTTTTTGATATGTACAATTATGAAAATTGTGCCATAATTCAACATATGTACTATAAACATTAATATAAAAATCAATTACTTCATATAAAATATGAGTATATACAGACTTATAAATTTTTATGTATTTATTTAAAAAGATTATTACTTCATCATACTCTAAATATGATATTATCATTTTACATATAATCTGAATAATAAAATTATAATTAGTGTTAAAAGAAGTTTGTATCAAATTATATAAATCCGATAATTTACTATATAAAAAATGTGGATTTACATATATATTTTTTTTAATTATAACTTCATTACATAACAGATAATCAAATATTATATACGTTCTCGAATTTTTGTTATTTATTATTATATTTTCTTTAAATACATCACAATTTATTGTATTTAAAAATATAATAAGAGCATTTTTATCATTATAATTTTTTAGAGTTTTATTTATATCATCAGATACTATTAAAGATTCTTTTCCATAATGCTTTATAAAAATGTCAAAAATTCCTTTATAAAAAGGAATTTCATTAAGATCTATATCATGTAAAATAAGAAAATCTTCTATTTTACCATCTTTCTGATACGAAGAAAAATGATTAGATATCAAAAAGATATACATAGTTATTCACTTTAGCACATTCGCAATTAATTTATATAATTAATAAAATTTTAAAATTTTATTAATTATTAATTAAATTTATAATATATTATAAATAATTTTATTTATAATATGTACAATATTTACATATTTGTATTTAATTAAAACTACAATATTTTTTTACATTTTATGTATATTTTATATATTTATATAAAAGTTCATTATTATCTTCAGATTTTAATGCAAAGTTTAGTAATAAATTCAAATCTGTATTTTCAATTTTGTGAATTAGATTGATAATATCAAGATCGGTTATTTCTCCAGATTCTACTTCTTCAGATTCCATTTCTTTAGATTCTATTATTTCTACTATTTCTTCAAATTTTGTTATTTCTTTAAATTCTATTATTTCTTTAAATTCTATTATTTCTTTAGATTCTATTATTTCTTCAAATTCTATTGTTTCTTCAAATTCTATTATTTCTTCAGATTCTATTATTTCTTCAGATTCTATTATTTCTTCAGATTCTATTTCTTGTTTCACTTCTTCAGATTCCATTTCTTCTTGTTCTATATGTTCTGATATCATTTTTTCAGGATTAAATCTAGAATAATTATTTAATTCTTTATATAAAGAATCATATTTGTTTATTGATAAGTTCAATAACATAGTCATAAGATACGAAATTCCATTATAAAATCTTAAATGTAAATTTTTTTGTAATGAATTTTTATAACTTTTAGAATTAAATTCTTCGTCATTAAGATATGATGGAAATTTATTTAGACCTAATTCAACTTTTACGTTATTAAAAATCTCTGTTTGATCGTTAGAATCCGATTTTTTAAAATCTATAGGTCTATTAAAACTATCTTTGAGTTGTTCAAACTTTCGGTATAACATTGGAGGTATATTAGTATCATTTTTTATGATAAAATGTAGAAAAATACATAATGGACATTTGACTTTAGAAATATCTAAAATATTTTGAAAAGTATCCAAACAATCTTTAAAAATTTTATCAGATAAATAAGTATCTAAGTCGGAATCAATATTATGTTTTTCACATAACGAATCTCTAGTATTATTCAATACAAATGTAACTTTTAAATTTCTGTTCATATATATAAGATATGATTTTATCTTTTTTTGTATCCATGATATTATGAGATCTTTAAAAAGTTTTGTATAATTATTTGGTTTTTCGCAAAGTATTTCTATAATTTGTTCTTCTATATTCATATAATTATATATACGATTTTCTTCATATTTCAAATATATATTTTCAAAAAAGCCATCTTTATATAAAATACTAAATGTATTTTTATAATAATCTAAAGTTTCTTCTGATACTTTTAAACTTTGATTGTATTTCAAACTTAATTTATGTACCGGTGAATTTACAATAATTTCCATCAAAATTTTTCCATAATAATATATATCATTTAATTCACAAAAATTTGTAAATATTCCTGTACTAACATGAGATAAAATTGTTTGTCTAGTTTTTAAATCAGGAATTAATTTTTTGAAATTAGACCACATATTATCATCAAAAATTGGAAAAAATGAATTTATATCAAGTTTATACAAATTTTCTTCAATTCTCAAAATTTTCATATTAGTATAATCTGTGATCAATCCTCTACTCGTAGAATTTAATGTATTTAGACTATTAAAAGATATTTCTCTATAAGGATTTGTATTAAGGTACAAAAACCATCCAGGATATATTCCCAAATCGTTTGTATAAGTAAACCCTGAATACCCTATAAGACCTAGATTATTATATTTACATTTTAAAGTCGGATTTTCTACATTTATTTTAGTATCGAACGAATCCATTATATAATCATATTGTGATATATATGTAATACCACATTCGATTTTACTATCAGAGTTTAATTCTACATTTTTATTTACATTACTTAATGTATACATATATTTTTTTAATATTAATCATTTTATTGTAAATATCTTTAAACGTATGTTGTTGTTGATATGTAGTTATATAATATGGAAATGAGTTATGAACCGAATTTATATAATGTTTTAAGAATTCTGTACAATCATTTTTAATAGCAGTTTTTAGTGTAGATAATACTACAATATAACTAATAATATAAAAATTATTCATATATGTTTTAATATAATTATTCAGAATGTTTAAATCTGTTTTTTCATCATGTTTATTTGTAAACAAATGTTTCAAATTAAAATTTTGTATTTCAAAATCCAAATTAGAAATTAAAAAATCTATATATGTGTCATCAGTAAAAATTTTATTAACCAAAATTTGAGTAAGTTTGTTATATTCTAATTCCGTCAATTTATTGGTATGACCTAATTCATCGGATATAAATTTAAATTTTTCCATTTTTATATTTTTATATTTTTCTTCATATTTAAAAGGTTCATATAATTTTATAAGTACGTCTATGTAACATACATAAGCACACATAGGTTTAACTTTTGCATTTAAACATTTACTTGCAGTTATTTCTAATAAATATTTTAAAGTTTTAGTAGCTGTACTATGTAATAAAACTATAGATTTAAATTCCGACAAAATATTTTGATCTGATATTTTATATTTTATAGAATTATACATATAAGATGAAGAAAATTTTAATAGATGAAAAAAATTAAAATTATAATCAATTTTTGATATACATTTCATAATTGGATCGGTATCATCATAATCACATTTCATTTTATTATATATATCATCAGTTACCATAAAAATAGTATGATTTTTTTTTGTTATTTCAAATAGATATTTATTATTGTATCTGACATCCTTTTTGGCATAATGTACATGAATATATAAATTTAATATCAGATTATAATTAATGTTTTTATATTTTTTAATAAAATATTCACATTTTTTATTCAAATTATCCAAAATTTCATCAATATATATAAAATTTTCAAATATACTAATAGAAAAATCTATTTGTATGTTATTATGTTTTTCGATATATTCAGTCTTAAATGTTAATAATTTATTTATGTACAAAGGTATATACAGTTTATCCTTAATATCAGATGTAAAAGTTAGTTGTACGTAAGTATTATTTACAATTTCTTGGAATTTATGAAAACATTCGTTAATACTCCCTTTTATATTTATAAAAGGGTTTTCTGAACAGTCAGTAGACATCTCGTTATTTCAACAGTTGAAACTCGGAATAATAAAAGTAATTTTTTTTATTTTTAAATATTTATATATAAATATATTTATATATTTAATAAATTATAAAATTTATTAAATAATATGAATATTAAAAAAATTTTCTATAAAATTAGTTTCGAATCTTATATTATTTTTAATACAAAAATCTAATTTATCATTTAAACGTTTCATATGAGAATTATATTCTAAAAATCCTATAATACCTTTAGTTCTGAATATATTTCCATTCCATATTTTATAATATAGATTAAATTTTTTATTAGTTTTATTGATATAAATAATCTCATCAAGTCTATTTTCTAATAAACATGTAAAAAAATAATTTCTAATATTTTGAAATTCTATATTAAAATTTATTACTTTAATTAAATCTAATTTTAATATACTATCATTAAACATTCTGATATAAACATTAGTTAAATATTTTAATCTACTAACTTCTTTATTACATTCTATTAAATTTGTAAATATTTTTTCGAAATTTTTATTATAATTATTTTCTATATCCATTTTTTTTTACAAAATTATTAAACAACAATAAAAATTTCAAAATAATTTAAAGGGTTTTTTGATAATATACCAATATATTTATTTTTTTGTAAATTATTAATTTTTATAAATGGATCGGTTTTATGAATAACTTTCAATTTATATTTTACATTTTCATTCTTTTTAAATTTAGCTCCAGCATTAAAAAAATTATTTGTCATACAAGCAAAAGATAAACTTTTATAATCATCAGTACTTTTTTCTAAAGCTGCTTTATGTATATATGAACAATTTTTTTCGAATAAAATTTTTATTAAACAAGAACTTTCGGTCAATCCATTTATATTTATAGATTTTAAAATTCCCGTTTTTAACATACTATTAACTAATAAATCTACATTTATTAAATTTATATTATCATTATGAGATATAGAAAAAATTAATTTATTTATAAGGAATTTTCTTATGAAAAATAATCCTCTATATTTTTCAAAAAATTTTATAGCATTTGTATTACAAGATTCTATTTTAATATTATCTATATTATGTAAAAAATATACTTTCTATATCACCACCTTTTATGTGTACTCTAGTTTTATCTATAATTTCATAACTTAAAATTTTTTTAATACCTTTGTTTATAGCTTTATATATTAATTCATAAAAACAATTTTTATAATCATCTGATTCTAAATTATACAATAAATATATTTTATTATCTGATTTTGTAATATCAAATCCTTGTATAAAAATATAATCTTTTATATATATACAATTTTTAATTTTATAATCATAGATTATTTGAGATATTTCTACTAAATTTTGAATTCTGTAATACTTAATCTTTTCCATTATAGGAGTAAAAACTATACAATATAAATAATAATCCAATTTTAATGGAGTATCTAATATATCCAAATATTTATTATACCATGTTTGATCGAGAATTTCTTTATATATAATATCTATATTTTTACATACAAATATATTTGAAATTTTATCAGAGCATGAATAAAATTCTATATCTAAAATATGATTTAAACTTACAAGATTAATAATTTATTTACATCTTTACAATATATATCATGAATTATATATTTATTATTTTCTGATATACATAATAAATTTTGTAATTCTTGTAAATATTTACAAGCTCCTAATTCATTTAAACCTGATTGATGAAAATTATTTAAAACTGACTGTTGATTAATTTCATTTATATTAGAAACTACATTTAAACCTTCACTCGTACCTGGATTGTAAATAGATTTATTAAAATTATTTAAAACTTTATATTTTAATTTTTTAAAATTTCCATCATATTTATGACATTTTAATATCTTTTCAGTATTCAACATTAATTTATATAAAACAGGTATTTGTAAAATATGAAATTCTGTAAATTTTATATTAGATAATATTTCCAAAATTTGATCATTGGATAATGTATATACACCGTTATCTAAAAGATTGATATAAAAATTTTCCTTTAAAATATCATTAAATACTAAACATTTTGGTTGTAAACCAAAATATCCATACACCTGTTTTTATAATAATATTATCACAATTAACTAAAAAATGGTTTTGGTCTATTATAATAGTTTCTAAACATTTTCTCATCTTTTTTTCTATATAACCAGGTTCACTAGTAGTAATACTAGTATCTATAACACCTTTTCTACTCACAATACTATAATTAAAAAAATCTACTACATCTAATCCATTTTTTATAGAACCTTTTATTAATCCTTTAAGTTTTAATTCTTGGTCTATATCCTTAACTTTTCTATATAATTATAAGGTACTAATTGTTCAAAATTTTTATTTTGTTGACCAATATATTTTATCATTGGATCATATTTATAAATTTACCTTTAGTACCTGAATATATTAAATCCATCAAAATATTTTTATCGAATTTTTCTTGTTTAAGTAAAATATCTAAATTATTTTGTAAAGAATTTAAATATATTAAATATTTTATTTTAGAATCAAATTTTAAATTTTCTGGTAAAAAATATGAATTTATAAAATTTGTCATTTTGGTATCCAATTTTTTTCCAAATTTAAAATCATTATATTTTATAGATGTATTTACAAATAAAGAAATATAATTACATAAAAATGTTATTTTATTAATAAAATAACTTAGATTAGATGTTTTTGTTTGTATATCTTTACATATACAATTTTCTACTATATTCATATTAGATTTATTTAAAATACCCTTTATAAAAATACCATTTTTTATAATAATATCGTTAGAATCATAAGAATAATCTTCAAAAAAACTTAAAGATAAAAAAACTCTATTATCTATATATTCAGAATCTAGATCATAATGTTTAGATACATTCTTATAAAATGTTTTATAATCATAAGGTAAAGATAAAGAATAAAAAACTGCATATAATTTGTCTATAGTAAGTTTAAAATCTATTTATGCTTAATAAATATGATATTAATAAAGCATCTTGTATAGGAAAACATATAGGTTGTGATCTTTGAGACGAAATTAAATTTTCTGAAATAGGCATTATTATGGATGCTTCAATTTCAGCTTTATAAAATTGTAATGTATGGATATTACCTTCATCACCGTCAAAATCTGCTCCAAAAACATGTGTAAGTGGAATAGGTATACGTATAAAATTTCCATCTTTATCATCATCAGATTTTAAAATTTTAACTTTAAAAGATAGTATCGATTCTTTTCGTAAAGTAGGTTGACGATTAAACAATACTATATCCCCATTTATTATTTTTCTATAAATCATATCTTTTGTTTCTAATCTATATGGATTATAATTTGAATAATATTTAACTTCTAATAATTTAAATGTATTTGTAGTAGAAAAAATTTTAATTTTAAATCTTTTATATTTGATTCTGTAACTAAACATTATTATAATTTCATTATTTCGATAATTCGATATGAAATTTTATCATCTATATCAAAATATTTTATAAATTGTTTTTCGTATATATAATCATAAAATTTATTTTCTTTTCTTTTATAAAACTATTATTAAATTTGTATTTTTCAAGAAATAATCTAAATTAAAGGGTGTAATTGTATCTATTTTTAGCATATTTTCGGCCATATTTAAAGGTATTCCTATACTATCTATAGGTAAAAAAGGTGCACCTATTATTACACTCTACAACAAAAATCTACACGTTTACCATTAATATTTTTTTCTATCATACCATCTTTACTTTGTATTAATTGTTTTATACCTATATAAGGTTGATTTACAGATAAATCTTTTAAATATCATTTTTACTATCTAAAGTTGTTTCTATAAAATTATAAAGGACTATTACTATATTTATCTATTTGATTAATATTTTTACTTTCATATATATTTGTATATTTTCTTATTATAGATGAATATTGTCTAGTCATATTATTATGTTTTCGTAAAACTGAAGGTCTCAAAAAATTAGGTAAAAGTAAAATAATATCTCTCATTAAAAAAGTTAAATTTTTATATTTTAACATAGGATATACATATCTTTTAAAATGTTCATGATTTTGTATATTTTCTAATTTATTTAATAAATAACTGTTTTCATATCTTATAATAATAGAATTTATATCTTTATATATATATTGAGAATGTTGTTTATTATCTAATTTAATATAAAAATTTTCTATTTTTTCATAATTACAATAGGGACATTTTTTTAATTTAGATTTTTTATATTTTAAAATTAATTCAAAAAATATAGTATAATTCGAATCATATTTTATTTTAGATGGAATGTGATATAAATTATAACATTTTATACAAAAACTATTTAAAACATTCATTAACAATTTTGTAGTAAATGGATTTAAATAAGGTTTGGAATTTAAATTTATTTTACCCATATGACCATTACAGTGTAACGGATTCAAATGACAAGTTATACATGGATGATAAATTAATTCTTCAACCATTTCTGATAACATTTTTCTTTTCATAATATAACCTGATCCCATTCTGGGATCCATTGGTGTACCAATTATACTTTTTTCATCTTTATTTTCTAAAAATTTTAACTTCATTTCAATATTCGAACATTTATTTAATTCAATATTATCTAAATATTCATAAGATATAGATTTATTTTTAATGAATCATAAACATTTAAAAAATAATTTATATAAGATTGATCTAAATAATTCATTACTTCTTAAAAGTTTATTAAAAAAAAAAAAAAATTAAACTTTAAGATATGGAATATATATCAGGAGCTTTTCTTATAAATAATATATATGATAAAGAATATATATATCATAAATTAAAAAAAAAATCTCCAGATCATATACTAATAAATAATATATCTAATGTTTTTAAAATAGAATTTGAAAATATTTTTTTTTCCTTGACTATATCCAAATCGAAGAATGATAAATATTAACAAATTTGGCTATTTCAGGAAAAATAAAATCTGATAATTTGATATTATTTTGTACTAAAATATTAGAATTCAAAAAATGTGATTTCGAAATATATATAAGAACATTATATAACAAAATAATTTTGAAAAATTAAATATAAATATACCAAATTATAGTAAAATACATTTATTAGATAAAAAGAAAATACTATTTATTTGTTATAGAAGAGTTCGATAATTATATAAAAAATAAATATGAATTAAAATATTATTGTTCTAATAATTATGATAATTGTTATAATTACCCAAGAATAACATTCGAATCTTATGAAATGTAGAATATTATAATAATGGAAGTTGTGAAAATTATAAAAAAAAAGTTAAACATACTATAATATTTCAAAAAATATAACTATATATGGACCATCTTTAACATTCCATAATTTATTATTTAATATTTTACAAAACTTAAATTGTCATAATAGAAAAAAAATATATATATCATTTTAATTATATAAATAAAAAGAATGAAATCATATTAAATAACAGAATAAACTTGTTAAAATTAAATATTACTCAATAAAATGTATATATATTTTATTAGACTCTACATTTTCTATATCTATAATTCCGTTTAATATCTGAAATACTATATTATATTTATTAATTTATTATTAATATTATATAATATTAATAATAGAAATTCTTTTTCTAATGTTATCATATTATTATTAATTATTATTGTACTACAAGTTTTTATAATATCATTAGATATACCACTCAAAAGATATAATTCATTTATAATAATTTTATTATTTTCTAAATGATTTAAAGAAAAAATATCTATTTTCATATTTTATTTAAATAAAATAATTATAAATGTTTAACATACATAAATTAAAAAATTATTTTATTAAACATAATTTAAATATACAGAAAAGTTATTATTAAATTTAGAAGTTAAACAAAACGATATTATAATAACATGTCAAAATAACTCTAAATTTATATAAATTATAAAGAATATGAAAAATATAATATACAAAGTTTTTATATATCATTATATATTAAATGATTTACTACTCAAATTCTAAATAATTAGATATTTGATCCCATATAAAATCCATTTTAACAGTATTTTTTGGTATCTTATATTTAATTTCAGAAGTATCTATTAATAATAAGTTAATATTTTATCCAAAATATAATATATATTTAAAGAGTATTTTCTTCGAGGTTCATTTATATATAAAATTTTAAAAACTTTAGAGCATTTTTCAAACATAGTCATTATATCTAATTTACTTTTAGTTTTTATATCTAATATAAAATATAATTTTTGAAAAGTTTATAATATTTATATATATCTTACCTAATTTTAAATTTAATTTTTTAGAAAGTTTATCAAATGTTTCTAAATTTAATTTTTATTTTTAATATTATTAATTAATAATTATAAATTTTTTTATCATAAGTTTCAAACTCAAAATGACATAACTTTTTTAATAATATTCTAAATTGTTTATCTGTAGAATTACACGTTAAGGACTTATTCATAAATTTATTTTCTTTGATCAAATTATTAGCTTTATTAGTAACACATTTCAAACATTTTTTTTCACTTAGATGTTTAATATAATTATTTTACATGGACAATTAAAAATTATATAATCATTTTTATCATACAAGAATGAATCCAAATAATTTTTCATTTTATAATATATTATATTTTTATTAGATTCGATATATAAAATTTCATAAAGGAAATTTTGTATATCAAAAATTTTTTATCAAATAATAATCTATTAATATAATTATTATGTTGTACAATTTTATTATCTAAATCTGTAATATCATATATACAAATTTGACCGTATCTATAAAATACTTTCATATTCATTTTTTAATATAGTATATATAGATATCTTGATATGAGATCTTATTTTGATATCTAAAATTAAAAAAA